>ONZH01027754.1:250000-634782 GCA_900303285.1 Rhinella marina
GATATGAAGTTCTATGGCTAGTACTGTTATGGAAAACATGACTGGCAGTGATATGAAGTTCTATGGCTGGTACTGTTATGGAGAACATGGCTGGCAGTGATATGAGGTTCTATGGCTGGTACTGTTATGGAGAACATGACTGGCAGTGATATGAGGTTCTATGGCTGGTACTGTTATGGAGAACACGACTGGCAGTGATATGAGGTTCTATGACTGGTACTGTTATGGAGAACATGGCTGGCAGTGATATGAGGTTCTATGGCTGGTACTGTTATGGAGAACATGACTGGCAGTGATATGAGGTTCTATGGCTGATACTGTTACGGGGAACATGACTGGCAGTGATACGAAGCTCTATGGTTGGCACTGTTATGGAGAACATGACTGGCAGTGATATGAGGTTCTATGGCTGGTACTGTTATGGAGAACATGACTGGCAGTGATATGAGGTTCTATGGCTGGTACTGTTATGGAGAACATGACTGGCAGTGATATGAAGTTCTATGGCTGGTACTGTTATGGAGAACATGGCTGGCAGTGATATGAAGTTCTATGGCTGGTACTGTTATGGAGAACATGACTGGCAGTGATATGAGGTTCTATGGCTGGTACTGTTATGGAGAACATGACTGGCAGTGATATGAAGTTCTATGGCTGGTACTGTTATGGAGAACATGGCTGGCAGTGATATGAAGTTCTATGGCTGGTACTGTTATGGAGAACATGACTGGCAGTGATATGAGGTTCTATGGCTGATACTGTTATGGAGAACATGGCTGGCAGTGATATGAGGTTCTATGGCTGGTACTGTTATGGAGAACATGACTGGCAGTGATATGAGGTTCTATGGCTGGTACTGTTATGGAGAACATGACTGGCAGTGATATGAAGTTCTATGGCTAGTACTGTTATGGAAAACATGACTGGCAGTGATATGAAGTTCTATGGCTGGTACTGTTATGGAGAACATGGCTGGCAGTGATATGAGGTTCTATGGCTGGTACTGTTATGGAGAACATGACTGGCAGTGATATGAGGTTCTATGGCTGGTACTGTTATGGAGAACACGACTGGCAGTGATATGAGGTTCTATGACTGGTACTGTTATGGAGAACATGGCTGGCAGTGATATGAGGTTCTATGGCTGGTACTGTTATGGAGAACATGACTGGCAGTGATATGAGGTTCTATGGCTGATACTGTTACGGGGAACATGACTGGCAGTGATACGAAGCTCTATGGTTGGCACTGTTATAGAGAACATGACTGGCAGTGATATGAGGTTCTATGGTTGGCACTGTTATGGAGAACATGACTGGCAGTGATATGAGGTTCTATGGCTGGTACTGTTATGGAGAACATGACTGGCAGTGATATGAGGTTCTATGACTGGTACTGTTATGGAGAACATGACTGGCAGTGATATGAGGTTCTATGACTGGTACTGTTATGGGGAACATGACTGGCAGTGATATGAGGTTCTATGACTGGTACTGTTATGGGGAACATGACTGGCAATGATATGAGATTCTATGGTTGGCACTGTTATGGAGAACATGACTGGCAGTGATATGAGGTTGTATGGCTGGTACTGTTATGGGGAACATGACTGGCAGTGATATGAGGTTGTATGGCTGGTACTGTTATGGGGAACATGACTGGCAGTGATATGAGGTTCTATGGTTGGCACTGTTATGGAGAACATGACTGGCAGTGATATGAGGTTGTATGGCTGGTACTGTTATGGGGAACATGACTGGCAGTGATATGAGGTACTATGGTTGGCACTGTTCTGGAGAACATGACTGGCAATCATATGAGATTCTACGGTTGGCACTGTTATGGAGTACATGACTGGCAGTGATATGAGGTTCTATGACTGGTACTGTTATGGGGAACATGACTGGCAGTGATATGAGGTTGTATGGCTGGTACTGTTATGGGGAACATGACTGGCAGTGATATGAGATTCTATGGTTGGCACTGTTATGGAGAACATGACTGGCAGTGATATGAGGTTCTATGGCTGGTACTGTTATGGGGAACATGACTGGCAGTGATATGAGGTTGTATGGCTGGTACTGTTATGGAGAACATGACTGGCAATGATATGAGATTCTACGGTTGGCACTGTTATGGGGAACATGACTGGCAGTGATATGAGATTCTATGGTTGGCACTGTTATGGAGAACATGACTGGCAGTGATATGAGGTTCTATGGCTGGTACTGTTATGGGGAACATGACTGGCAGTGATATGAGGTTGTATGGCTGGTACTGTTATGGAGAACATGACTGGCAATGATATGAGATTCTACGGTTGGCACTGTTATGGGGAACATGACTGGCAGTGATATGAGGTTGTTATGGCTGGTACTGTTATGGGGAACATGACTGGCAGTGATATGAGATTCTATGGTTGGCACTGTTATGGAGAACATGACTGGCAGTGATATGAGGTTCTATGGCTGGTACTGTTATGGGGACATGACTGGCAGTGATATGAGGTTGTATGGCTGGTACTGTTATGGAGAACATGACTGGCAATGATATGAGATTCTACGGTTGGCACTGTTATGGGGAACATGACTGGCAGTGATATGAGATTCTATGGTTGGCACTGTTATGGAGAACATGACTGGCAGTGATATGAGGTTCTATGGCTGGTACTGTTATGGGGAACATGACTGGCAGTGATATGAGGTTGTATGGCTGGTACTGTTATGGAGAACATGACTGGCAATGATATGAGATTCTACGGTTGGCACTGTTATGGGGAACATGACTGGCAGTGATATGAGGTTGTATGGCTGGTACTGTTATGGGGAACATGACTGGCAGTGATATGAGGTTGTATGGCTGGTACTGTTTGGGAGAATATGACTGGCAGTGATATGAGGTTCTATGAGTGGTACTGTTATGGAGAACATGACTGGCAATGATGTGAGGTTCTATGGTTGGCACTATTATGGAGAACATGACTGGCATTAATATGAGGTTCTATGGCTACTACTGTTATGGGGCATGTGGCTGACACAGTTATGGAGAACATGACTGGCAGTGATATGAGTAGGGAGCGACTGACCATAGATGGAAATGTCCCGGTGGGTCAATGCCAAGGGGGCAGTACAAGCCCTTCTCATGGCTGCTGTCCAGGTACATAATGATCTGATGCTCTCAGCATGAATTCATGATAGGAGCATCAGGTACTTATGTATCTGGCCATTTGTGCTGCACTACAGTATCACTTGCCCTGCCTACTTTAGCTGGCCCTGCCTTCTTGTGTTGCCCCACCTTATGTCAATTTAGATCCACCGACAACATGGTGCCACTTTTATTTTTTTCAAGGACCACTTTAAGTTCCCAGTTGGCCTCTGGATATGAGGTTCTATGGCTGGCACTATTATGGAGAACATGACTGACAGTGACACTGTTATGAGGAACATAACTGACAGTGGCACTATTATGAGGAACTTATCTGACAGTGACACTGTTATGGAGAACATGACTGACAGTGACACTGTTATGAGGAACATGACTGCCAGTGACACTGTTATGGAGAACATGACTGACAGTGACACTGTTATGAGGAACTTATCTGACAGTGACACTGTTATGGAGAACATGACTGACAGTGACACTGTTATGAGGAACATGACTGCCAGTGACACTGTTATGAGGAACTTATCTGACAGTGACACTGTTATGGAGAACATGACTGACAGTGACACTGTTATGAGGAACATGACTGCCAGTGACACTGTTATGGAGAACATGACTGACAGTGACACTGTTATGAGGAACATGACTGACAGTGACACTGTTATGAGGAACATAACTGACAGTGACACTGTTATGGAGAACATGACTGCCAGTGATATGAGGTTCTATGGCTGGTACTGTTAATGGGGATTCTATGGCTGGCATTGCTATTGGTCAGGTGTCTGACAATGTTATGAGGTACAAGACGGACTTAGATTAAAGGGATCTGTGTCTGGCGCTATTATGGCGGCATTAAGAGGGCACTGTTTTGAGGCATCTGCCACCTTTATGTAGGCATGTGACTGATACTATTATGGGGCTTTGTTGCTGGCACTCTTATTGTTGCATGCGCCCACCATTATGTGGTCCTGTGGCTGGCACTGTTATGGGGTCAGTTAGAGGGCACTGTTTTGGAAACTCATGGGTCACTCTGATATGGGGACTCTGTGGCTGACACTATTATGTGGCATTTGGCTGTGATACAGAAGCACCACGACTGACACTGTTCGGGGGGCATTTAAAGGGCACTGTTAGGCTTGCTCTGATGGGGCCTCTGTGGCTGACACTGTTATGGGGGCATTTAGAGGGCACTGTTTTGGAAGCTCATGAATCTCTGTGGCTGACACCATCGTGGGCTGTGATACAAAAGCACCATGACTGGCACTGTTATAAGGGCATTTAGAGGGCACTGTTAGGTTTGCTCTGATGGGGGCACTGTGGCCGACACTGTTATGGGGCATGTGACTGATGCTGACACTATTATGTGGTACATGGCTGGCACTTTTACGGTGAGATTTGGAGGGCACTGTTTTGGGGTACCTGGGTCCCTTTGATATGGTGGCACTGTGGCTGACACTGCTGTGGGGTATAAGAGGGACAATCTTATGGGGCATGTGGCTGACAAGGTTATGAGGTACTTAAATGATGTGATATAAGGGCTCTGTGGCTGGCAGTGTTATGGAGGCATTAAGAGGGCACTGTTTTATGTCTCATGATTTGGCTTTGGAAATTACAAATTTAGTATAGCCAGTGACCTATTCAATAAAATGTATTGGTATAGCGCCACCTGCTGTTTGTTATTTTCCTTATTTCTCTGTCCATCACACTGAGGTGGTCATACACGCTCAGTTTAAATTTTCAACTGCCACCAGACATATCATCTATTAGAAGGTATGTCAGTTACAGGAAAACAAGGTACAGCAAAAAGAACACACCCTCTGAGAAAGGACAGGTCCCCTGAGATACCAGCCTGATCCACGGACTTGAATGGGCACAGATGGTCCAGAAAATGGATCAAAGTGGTGCATGTTCTGATGTCAAGGGATCCAAGTGCTGTCCATGGAGATCAGTGCTGCTGTGTATATGAGGCCATAGGCAGTTTTTGGTAAGGTTCTGTGCACTGTATGACAGTACACCTTATAGGGAGAGATGGCGGCACCATCTAATAGGAACCCAGTCCTAGACATTCATGATATCTCAGTATGTTCTTTACGCTTGTGATCTGTGGTCTCCTACACAACCAGGAGGGTCTAGCAGGAAAGGTTTGCACCACATCCTACGGTCATACATATGTGACCCCTCCCATGAGGGGCGTAGTACACAGGGATACATGGTACTGACCACATGGCTCACCTGCTCATATCGGAGCCACTGACGAGCCCCGTCCATTTGGCTTCTCGTGGACATTCATCAGGCCCAGATTTCCCTGAAAACCACCAATGAAATCCCAGGGTAATCTGACATTGCTGTTTACCATGTGTACTTAAAGGGAAGCTGTCATCTCCGAAACACCCCCTGAACTAGAGTAAGCAGTGTATAGTGTAAGTGATGCTGAATCCGAATATGTAAGTTTTATCTTCATACTCACTTCTATTCCGACGCTGTGCTCCCACAAACCAGCAATAAAATGCACTCAGTGGACTCTTCTTTGAGTCCTCTCCATTATGTGAGTGAGCAATGGAGTCCACTGAGTGCATTTTACTGCAGGTTTGTGGGAGCACAGCGTCAGAATAGAAGTGAGTATGAAGATAAAACTTACATATTCGGATTCAGCATCACTTACACTATACACTGCTTACTCTAGTTCAGGGGGTGTTTCGGAGATGACAGGTTCCCTTTAAAGGGTTTCTGTCACCAAATTTGGGCATATCAAACAGGATGACATTTGCAATGTGCAAATGTCACCTGATGCCCAATCTGGTATTCTTTTTTCTTTTGGTGCCCCCGTTTTTGTAAAAAATGCACTTTTATTTTATGCTAATTAGGCTTACTAGGTGCAAGGGGCAATTACCCTGCACCTAGTAAGCGCTGTTTGCCCACCTCTTGTCACGCCTCGTCAGAGTACACCAGGAAGAGACGGCAGCCGACATCAGCCGGGTGTACTCTGACGTCATCGGCGCAGGCATAGTGAGGTAGCCGGGAGCCCGTCGGCCAGAGGCACTCACTGCACCTGCGCCGATTTTATTCCGCACGGCGCAGGCGCGGGATTTGAAGCGCGGACAGGGCCGGCAGCAGATCGAGCGAGCTGCCTGGCCCTGTCAATCAAGAGAACAGAGGCGTGACAAGAGGTGGGCAAACGGCGCTTACTAGGTGCAGGGTAACCGCCCCTTGCACCTAGTAAGCCTAATTAGCATAAAATAAAAGTGCATTTTTTACAAAAACGGGGGCACCAAAAGAAAAAAGAATACCAGATTGGGCATCAGGTGACATTTGCACATTGCAAATGTCATCCTGTTTGATATGCCCAAATCTGGTGACAGAAACCCTTTAACCCTTAGACTCCCAGCGCAAGTGCGGCGGGCGTCATGGCCGGCAATTCTCTGCTGTTTCTAACAGCAGAGACTTGCCGCTACTTACCCGATCGGCGGCGTCTTTCTGGGTCTTTAGATGCCGTGATCACACGTGATCACGGCATCTAGTTGCGTCTTTACCCGGAAGCGTACGCTTCTGGGTGGTGTACAGACACCTCGTGTGGCCAATCGGGGTGTCTGTACACGATCTGAAAGCTGTAAACCTCGCTGATGAGGTTTACAGCTTTCAAAGTGCAATTCTGATTCTGGCCACTAGATGGCAGGCCAGGATAAGAAATGAGCAATTCTTGGATTTATCTCAATCTAGTAAATCCCTGATTGCTCATAAAGAAAAAAAAGCGCAATATATGAGCTCATATTTGAGCTTTAAAATAATCACAAAAAAAATTTAAAAAAAAGTTAAAAAATATATAAAAAATAAGAAATATATAAAAGTTCAAATCACCCCCCTTTCCGATAATTAAAAAATAAATACCTAAATAACAATAAATATAGACATCATGGCTATCACCGTGACCGAAAACGCCCATACTTTTAAAATATAAAAAAAAATTCCAATATGGCGAATTGTGTGGCGGAAAAAAATGTCCAAATGGCGATTCGCTGTTTTTTGTCGCTTTTTTTTTCTAAAAAAAAATAAATAAAAAGTGATCAAAAAGTCATACACATCCCAGAATCTTCAGATCGCCCCGCAAAAAATGAGTCCCCATACATCTCTGTACACATAAATACCAAAAAGTTATAGGGGTCAAGATTTAACAACAAAAAAAAAAGGGGCAACTTTCTAATTATTTTATCACTGTACTATTTTATCATCAAAATGCAGGAAAAACTATACATATTAGGTATTGCCGGATTCATACTGACCAGTAGAATGAAAGTAACCGGTCAGTTTTAATGAACATCGAACGCTGTAAATAAGAAACCCGTAGAACTGTAGCGGAATAGCGTTTTTTTTGCAATTTCACCCGATTTGGAACAAGCCCTCATACAGCTATGTGAACAGAAAAATAAAACAGTTATGGCTGTTTGAAGGCAGGGAGTGCAAAACGAAAATGCATAACCGAAAAAAACCTCCGGTACTGAAAGGGTTAATAGTGGGCAGTAAATGGGCATCTCACCGTGCGGCATCCTGGGCAGACCTATTACTGGGGATGTTATAATGGCTCATTTTGTCTTGGGAACAATCGTTAGGAGAAATAAAAATGGCCGCCGTCCTATTAGTACACACAAAACCTGTCCTAATCACACAGGAGGACAAGTTACTTCACAACACTGAGGTAAAGTGTTCCTCATCCTCCTCTCTGCTCTGCTTGTCAGGGATTATGATCCTGAATACAGATGATAAGATGTTTAGCTGAGTCTATGTAGGAATGGAGTTCATGAGGAGACATGAAGTACAGAGAGGATGGACAGGACAGACTGTGGTAATGGAGACTCTCTGTACTTCATGTCTCCTCATGAACTTCATTCCTACAGAGATTTTATCAACTGTATTCAGGATCATAATCCCTGACAAGCGGAGCAGAGAGGAGATGAGGAAGCTCTTTACCTCAGTGTTCTGAAGTAAATTGTCCTCCTGTGTGATTAGGATGGGTTTTGTCTGCACTAATAGGACGGTGGCCATTTTATTTCTCCTAATGATTGCTCCCCAGTAGAGATGAGCTCGAATCTTAAAAATTTTCTACTCTGAAGCGAATCCGGATTTTTTTAGATTCACTCTGTTCGAATCTTAAATGTTCTTAAACCTTTGTACACATATGCTACCTACTTGTGAATTGTACGCTAATGCTACGTATCAGTTAATTTATTTGCTGCTGCATACGAATTCAGTTAATTAGCGAACTTTTACTGTAAGTTCGCTATTTGTGCGGAAAATAGGCGGCAAAAAGCCCAGGAAGAAAGCGGTCACCTGACCTAGTAGGAAGGGCTTGCTCTGATTGGCTTAGGCTCGGTAAGCCTGTGACATCAGTTCTGCTGCGACTGCTGAGACGAGCAGAAGCACTGTCTGTAAAGTTCTGAAGTTTCTGAACTGAATTGTGGTGTAATTGTTCTGGGAATCCATAATTACACATCAGGGATACTGCAGGGCAAATGCAGGGCCAGTGCAGGGCTAGTAATTAATCAGGCAGGGAGAGAGAGATAGGGAGAGAGACAAGGAGAGAGACAGGGCGAGAGATAGGGAGAGAGATAGGGAGAGAGGGAGAGAGACAGGGAGAGAGAGAGGGAGAGAGACAGGGAGAGAGAGATAGGGAGAGAGAGAGAGATAGGGAGACAGACAGGGAGAGAGATAGGGAGAGAGATAGGGAGAGAGACACGAGAGAGAGATAGGGAGACAGATAGGGAGAGAGACATGGAGAGAAATAGGGAGAGAGACAGGGAGAGAGAATAGGGAGACCAGACAGGGAGAGAGATAGGGAGACAGACAGGGAGAGAGACAGGGAGAGAGATAAGGAGAGAGACAGGGAGAGAGATAGGGAGAGAGACAGGGAGAGAGATAGGGAGAGAGACAGGGAGAGAGACAAAGACCAGCTGCAGGGCCACAGTCAAGTAAAAATGTCTGGCACGGAAAAGCAAAAGCTCCTCTTCCAGCCAGACCTTGAGCTCCAAAAAAAAGAAGGAGAAGGTGGCACAGGGCAGCAGTGCCAAAGGACCTGGAGCCGGAGCTTCTACTGGTAGAATTCGTAATAGTTGGCCACAAGTCTTCTTCTGCTGGTTCGGGTGTCATTGTAATCCTGCCAGTCCATCAGCCGGATCATGTATTTCCACTCTCCAGAGCTAAATGCTGAAAAATTCACTCTGCCTCTGAGGAGTGCACGCCGTGGCCTAGCGTCGTGCGTGCCTGCGTATTACGCAATCGCTAGACAGTAGTACACTTAGGATTGGGTTGTATATTGGATTTCTATAGAGATTAGGTTCTATAAAAGGGTTTGATAGAGATGTATAGATGTCAGAAGGTTATCACTAAACATATAGACGAGTGTTATATACAGATTATAGAGATTAGGATTATATATTATACCATGTGATAAACATTCCATTTAAGATTATAGATTATATCCAGATTAGGATTATATATTAGTGTATGATAAAGATATGTGTATATGATTGTATGGAAAGAGGTATGATACAGTAAGGAATAAACCAGGATTACACATTAGTGTGATAAAGAAATAAAAATGATGAATTATGAAGAGATTAGGATTATATATTAGTGTGTGATAGATATCACATATAATCACATGATAATCAGTATTACACACTAGGGTTATAAACCAGGATTACACAATTGAGTTATATAGAGATTAAGAATATATATGTATCAGTATAAAAGTGGTATTATACAGTAGGGCAATGAACTAGGGTCATATAGAGATTATAGAGATTGAGATTAAAAGATTGTACCGAGATTAGGATTAAACCAGGTAAAATATAATTATGGTTCCAAATCAGATCGAATCAGATTGGATCAGATCAGATTTACTAGTAGGCCCCATGAAGGATACTATCTGACTGGCTTCATGTCGGGGGCCTCTGATAATCTGGAATAATCCACAACCAAAACTATCTTAGATTATACAGAAAACTCGTTATTTCCATGGCCGGCATTATTGGGATGCTATTGACCCCTCTCAGTGTGGGGGAGGGGGGTGTGCGTATCCCTTTAACGTTTAACCCTTTCTGCCGTCACTCCTATGTAGATGAGAATTAGCAGAGAAGACAATGGCCGCCGGTTCTGTGCCTTCTGTGCCTCTCCTCCTCAGCCCCTCCCCTTCCATATCTATCTATGTATTTCCCTTTATGGAAAAATATTAATGGGGATGTGAGACGCGTCTGATCAATGGAGGAGGTTTATGGAGCGCTCAGGACATGATGGGAGTTATAGTTTTGCAATAGCTGGAGAGCCAGGGGTGGGAGGCTGATGTCTATAGAGGGAGGCATGTACCTGTATGATCACCACACCTGGGGCCTGGAATCACCGATTCTGCCAAAACTGGCAGCCTGCTGTTCTAAAATAACGGAGAGGCAATGGGCAAGACGGGCGACATCACCGCCCCTCAGATGATGGATCGGGCACTGCGGTACTGTTTATATAGTAGAACAGATGACACTACAGACAGGGCTAGACTGGGGCTCCTGGGGCCCTCCAGAGGAAGGCATTCTCAGGGCCCCACCCCCACATCATCAATAATGGCCAATAGGCTTTGATTCAGAGAAATAGACTCTAGTGGTCAGAGATCAGCTCCACTATGGTATCAGAGCCCGGGGGCCAGTCTGACACTGACTCCTATCATCTATCTATTATCTATCTATCTATCTATCTATCTATCTATCTATCTATGTATCTATCTATCTATCTATCTATCTATCTCATATCTATCTATCTATCTATCTATCTATCTATCTATGTATCTATCTATCTATCTATCTATCTATCTCATATCTATCTATGTATCTCATATCTATCTATCTATCTATCTATCTATCTATCTATCTATCTATCTCATATCTATGTATCTCATATCTATCTATCTATCTATCTATCTCATATCTATCTCTACTATCTATCTATCTATCTATCTATCTATCTAATATCTATTTATTTATCAAAGCAAGGCAAAGCCAAAGCAATTGGGAAATAATTGGGTATGGTTGGGAGATGAGGACACATCCAGGGTGGAGGTATAGAAATCCATGGTATTTCAGGCTCCTCTCAGTCTATGGCAGGTACTGACATATTGTGCTGCTATTGCCGTTGTGTTCTCCTCTTTCTTCAGCAGTATGGAGAGTCTCTCATCCTCCTCCATGGAGGTGAAGTCTGGGCAGAGATCAGACAGTCTCCTGAAGTATGAGTCCCTCATCCTCCATCTATCATCCTATCTATCTGATATCTCCTATCTATCTATCTATCTATCTATCTATCTATCTCATATCTATCTATCTATCTATCTATCTATCTATCTATCTATCTATCTCATATCTATCTATCTATCTATCTCATATCTATCTATCTATCTATCTATCTCATATCTATCTATCTATCTATCTATCTATCTATCTATCTATCTCATATCTATCTCCTATCTATCTATCTATCTATCTATCTATCTATCTCATATCTATCTATCTATCTATCTATCTATCTATCTATCTATCTATCTATCTCCTATCTATCTATCTCATATCTATCTCCTATCTATCTATCTATCTATCTATCTATCTATCTATCTATCTATCTCCTATCTATGTATCTCATATCTATCTATCTCATATCTATCTATCTATCTCCTATCTATCTATCTATCTATCTATCTATCTATCTATCTATCTCATATCTATCTCCTATCTATCTATCTATCTCATATCTATCTATCTATCTATCTATCTATCTATCTATCTATCTATCTATCTATCTCCTATCTACCTGACTCTCACCTGTAGGAGGTGCTATCCGTTCTTTGTCCTTATGTATATATAGAGGAGGATTGGCCTCCTCTGGGAATTTAGCACTCCTGTTCACACTGGTGCAGCTTCTGACCAGGTATGGTGTTCTCCTGATATGGGCCTGCCGGTTTGTGTAGGATGCAGGTCAGTGTTAGTGTAGGACTCATCCGATTGGAAGCCACCTTGATCGTTGGTGGATGAGCCCGACATATTTATGATCATTTATATGCGCTAAGAGCTTCCATATTACTTACTACATAGCAGTTATGCTTTTTTACCTTTTCACACATTCACCTCATGTTCATTTTATGTGTCATGGCTTATCTAGTGCTGCTGCCATTCTCTGTTTAGTATCTCCTATCTATCTATCTCTTATCTATCTCCTATCTATCTATCTATCTATCTATCTATCTATCTATCTATCTCATATCTATCTATCTATCTATCTATCTATCTATCTCCTATCTATGTATCTCATATCTATCTATCTCATATCTATCTATCTATCTATCTATCTATCTCCTATCTATCTATCTATCTCATATCTATCTATCTATCTATCTATCTCATATCTATCTATCTATCTGTCTATCTATCTATCTATCTATCTATCTCATATCTATCTATCTATCTCATATCTATCTATCTATCTATCTATCTATCTATCTATCTCATATCTATCTATCTATCTATCTATCTATCTATCTATTTACATCATATCTATCCATCTCTTATGTATGTATCTACCAGTTATCTATTGTCTGGTATGTATTTACCTGTTGCCCAGTGATCAGTAATCTGCACACATACCCATTATATATATGTACGGTACGGTGTAAGATAAATGACGCCCAGCAGTCCACGTTTCCCTTCTCTACAGACTGGATGAGTCCCCCATTCCCTTGTACAATGTGGCCTGAGGATCACCTAACTATTAGGGTGAATCCACACATGGCAGATTTGTTCTAGAAATTTCTAGAATTTAAAATACGTTCTGTTTCCTAAATGAGCTTCTTTTTTCTGCAAGAATATGATTTCTGCAAATCGGATTCAGCCAAATAGGACAGTATCAGAAATTTCTGCAACAAATCTGCTGTGTGTGAATTTGCGCTCACTTGCCTCGGGCGCTGCAGTCCCGCAATGCTGTGATTTGTGATCGTTCACATTTGCTTGCAGCGATCCCTTTATATCATTGATCACAGTCAGAAATTGGGAGGGAGAAGCTGCTTATACTGCAGTCCTCACTACTGGGTCCATGCCATGATGCAAATCTTTAACACTTCGGATTCTACAATTGCACCTCATCAGGTTAACTCCACCACATAGAATTATCCATGGACTTATCTATGTATTTCTAGCCAGTCTTCCCTCAGGGAGACCACTCTTAGGTCCAGCAGTGCGGTGCTGAAATCCTAGGCTCTGCTGTGGTAAGTCTAGTGAGTCTGCGACCACTGCACAATATCTAGAATATTCCTAATGTGACTTCTATTGTATATTGTAGAGGTTTTCTAATAATCACAACAAAAATATACACATAATATGACATGAAAGCACAATATATATTCAGATAGCTGGAAGATAATACAGAGTAATGGGTGTAGTGTCTATCTGTATATAAAGATAGATAAATGGATAGATAGATATTTGAAAGATACAAAGACAGATATATATGACATAGATAGATATAAGATAGATAAGTTGATAGATGATAGATAGATAGATAGATAGATAGATAGATAGATAGATAGATATGAGATAGATAAGTTGATAGATAACAGATAGATAGATAGATATGAATAGATAGATAGATAGATAGATATGAGATAGATAGTAGATAGATAAGTTGATAGATAATAGATAGATAGATAGATAGATATGAGATATATAGATAGATAGATAGATAGATAGATATGAGATAGATAGATAGATAGATAGATAGATAGATAGATAGAGTAAACAGCAGCACTCTCGGTCCCTTGGTGCTAATCCTCAGTAAATCCTGGACATGGATCCTCAAAATATAAAAAATCAAGAAAGCCGCACTCCAGTGTAAAGTTTAGAAAGACTCCAATGAGATGAGCTGAAACATTGCATGGGGTGAATGATGGATATCTACTTTTTCCACTTTTACACAGAAGTGCTGCCTTCTTGAATTTTTGTTTAGATACATAGATAGATATATATGAGAGATGGATAGATAAATAGATAGATATAAGATAGCTAGATATGGGATATATATATATGAGATAGATAGATAGATAGATAGATAGATAGATATGAGATAGATAGATATTAGATAGATAGATATGAGAGATGGATAGATAGATAGATGATAGATAGATAGATAGATAGATAGATAGATAGATAGATAGATATGAGATAGTTAGATATATATGAGAGATGGATAGACAAATAGATAGATATGAGATAGCTAAATATGAGATAGATAGATATAGATATGAGATAGATAGATATGAGATAGATAGATAGATAGATAGATAGATATGAGATAGATAGATAGATAGATAGATATGAGAGATGAATAGATAGATAGATAGATAGATAGATAGATAGATAGATAGATAGATAGATAGATATGAGAGATGAATAGATAGATAGATAGATAGATAGATAGATAGATAGATAGATAGATAGATATAGATATGAGATAGTTAGATATATATGAGAGATGGATAGATAAATAGATATGAGATAGATAGATAGATAGATAGATAGATAGATAGATAGATAGATATGAGATAGATAGATATGAGATAGATAGATAGATAGATATGAGATAGATAGATAGATAGATAGATAGATATGAGAGATAATACAAATCAGAGGTTTTATAATAATAATGACAAAAATATACACATAATATGACATAAGAGCACACTACTGCAAAATATAGTCAGATAGCTGGAGGATAATACAGAGTAATGGGTGAAATGTCTAAGTGCATAGATATAAAAAGCATAGCTAGATAGATAGAGAGATAGAGAGATAGATAGAAAGATAGATGATAATTAGATGGACAGACATATATATTAGATAGATTAGACAGATATTAGAGAGATGTTGGATGCAGAGATATCAGACAGATCGATGAATCGATGATGGAAGGTGGACTATATAATTAGAGGAATAACTGAGGACAGGCTGGACATATTACATCAGGAGGGGCAGTGTTTCTTCTCTTTCCCCGGTTACTTTCTATTTTCTTGGAGAATATAATCTTTCTAATGGTCTGAAACCTCGTTACCTGCAGCTGCACGATCTGCATCTCTGACCTCATCTCCCCTCCTCCGCATACAGGAGCCGATCTCTCCATTTTTCAACCCAAACTTCTCTTCCTCTCAGTCTCTTTTTATTTTATCCATTGCCAAAAGGAGAAGAAATATGTCCACAAGCCATGGAAAGTTTCAGATTAACTTTGTTTCAGCAAAACCCTAAATTCATTATATCGGCCGACCATGCTTTCCATCGATTGAAATTATATTTCTGGAAAGCGCTGACCTCATTCCGTGTAATAATAATATGCTCTTAATAACGATCTGATGGAAATCTGTGGACAGAAGATAACGCCATCGGGATTATTACAAATTGTAAACACGATTAATATCAGCCGATCCCGTCGCATCATCGCTCATCGCACAGATCTGTTGACTTGGGTTGAATTATACTTCTTCCTCTCAAAATACTTAACACATTTTCCTCATCAATTAGAATTTTTTTCTCTCCCCTGAAAAGAGTTTAAAACACCATTTAGTTGATTAATTGCTGAATATCGATCAATCGGCTGTTTGGCAGCGATGCAGGAATAGATTTAAATACATTTCTCTGCCATTAAAGACACAGGGTCCTCCCTGCTGCAGAGCATCTCACCTGGTCCACAGCAAGAGGACCTCGTAGAAATGGAAGGAGCTAGAAGATGGGGAGTGGGGGGTATGGTGGGGGCACTTATGTGACTTATCAGGACAGACAGATACTGGATAGATAGGTAGATAAAAGGTACAGGGGGCTGAAGATAGATATGGACTTAAAAGATGTGTAGACATATACAGTCCTATCTATCTCATAGCTATGTCATATCTATCTATCTATCTATCTATCTATCTATCTATCTATCTATCTATCTATGTATCTGATAGCTATTATCTATCTATCATCTATCTATCTATCTATCTATCTATCTATCTATCTATCTATCTATCTATCTCATATCTATCTAGTTCACATCTATATATATTATATCATATCTATCTCCTATCTATCTATCTATCTATCTATCTATCTATTTATCTATCGTATATCTATCTATCTCATATCTATCTATCCATCTATTTTCTATCTCATATCTATCTATCTATCTATCTATCTCCTATCTATCTATCTATCTATCTATCTATCTATCTATCTATCTATCTCATATCTATCTATCTATCTGTCTCATATCTGTCTTCTATCTATCTATCTATCTATCTATCTATCTATCTATCTCCTATCTATCTATCTATCTATCTATCTATCTATCTCATATCTATCTATCTATCTATCTATCTATCTATCTATCTATCTATCTCATATCTGTCATCTATCTATCTATCTATCTATCTATCTATCTATCTATCTATCTATCTCATATCTACCTATCTATCTATTTATCTCATATCTATCTATTTATCTCATATCTATCTATCTATCTATCTATCTATCTATCTCATATCTTTCTACCTAGAAAAGCAGAAAAATGGCAGCACTAGAGAAAAAAATAAAACAACGAACAACAAAGGCAGACGCTTGAGCGGATTAGACTTATTGCCCAATATACAAAATAGCAAAAAGGCAGCATTCTGAAAAAATATAAAAATGCCAAAAAGTTTATTCACCCATGTGGATACACGACGTTTCGGCTCAACCTTAGAGCCTGTCAAGGCTTGAGAAAGTCTCTAAAGTTGAGCCAAAACGTCACGTATCCTCATGGGTGAATAAACTTTTTGCCATTTTTATATCTTTTCAGAGTGCTGCCATTTTGATATTCTTTCTATCTTTCTATCTATCTATTCCATATCTATCTTCTATCTATCTATCTATCTCATATCTATCTATCTATCTATCTATCTATCTATCTATCTATCTCTCATATCTATCTATCTATCTATCTATCTATCTATCTATCTACTATCTATCTATCTATCTATCTATCTATCTATCTATCTATCTATCTCTCATATCTATCTATCTATCTATCTATCTATCTCATATCTATCTATCTATCTCGCATATCTATCTATCTATCTCATATCTATCTATCTATCTATCTATCTATCTCATATCTATCTATCTATCTATCTATCTATCTATCTATCTATCTCATATCTATCTATCTCATATCTATCTATCTATCTCATATCTATCTATCTATCTATCTATCTATCTCATATCTATCTATCTATCTATCTATCTCTCATATCTATAATCTATCTATCTATCTATCTATCTATCTATCTATCTATCTCTCATATCTATCTATCTATCTATCTATCATCTATTATCTATCTATCTATCTATCTATCTATCTCATCTATCTATCTCATATCTATCTATCTATCTCTATCTATCTATCTATCTATCTATCTATCTACTATCTATCTATCTATCTATCTATCTATCTATCTATCTATCTATCTATCTATCTATCTATATCTATTATCTATCTATCTATCTATCTATCTATCTTCATATCTATCTATTATCTATCTAATCTATCTATCTATCTATCTATCTATCTATCTATCTTTATCTATGTATCTGTATGTAGATGTGGTCTCCGGTCTGTGGGATGCAGGGCACCAGACCTCTCGGCCATGTCCTCCTTTCCACCAGTGGATTAATTGCGAGATGTAATAAAATGGAAAATGAATTGGGGGATTATAGAGCAGGAAATCTCCTGCAGAGATGTGAAATTGCGAACCTTTCGAGGGCCATAAAGGGCTTGTAAGTAATAGGAAGATTTAACTTCATTCCGCCCAATCACCATTATTTAGAGCCTTCCTCCGACTCGTCCTCCATGTCTCTTCCCTTGCCTAGAAAGGAAATGACAGGGGGGTAATTGAATCATGTGCCTATATTTACCAGGCTGTGGACTCGGGCCCTGACAGTAAGGAGAGAAGATGGACTCCGTGCATCGGGTTTAATCATAAAATAGGATTTGTCCTTGCTGTAGCAGAGCTGAGTTTGTCGCTACTTGCTGGGCGTTCCCTGTATGGCGACAAAGGACGTTTCTAGCCCGGCTCTGCAGCCACACGCATACATCTGCTGCCTATTGATCCAGGGCCTGTACATTGATTGCACAGATCTATACATGCAAACACCCTGCAGTGGGATATTGGTGCAAGGAGACTTGACAGTGTTTAATGGGGACGTGCAGAAGGCGCGAGGGGAGTCGTATAGGAGTACGAATGTATAGGTCCTGTCAACCCTCTGCCCTGCGGAGGAGAAGGGGTTAATGCGTGGGCACCAACACAAAGAGTACCACATAGACCATAAGGGACGTGCTTGCCCTGGGTCATTGCATTACAGTAAGGAGCAGGGGTGGTGGTTTGTATATTGAATGCCCAAAATCTCTTGGTGCCACACTTTAAAGGGGTTGTGCCCCGAAAAATATTCTACATTTTTCTAACCAGCACCTGGATCTGAATACTTTTGTAATTGCATGTAATTAAAAATTCTGTATAGCCACTGAGTTATTCAATAAAATATTTTTGTATAGCGCTGCTGTTTGTTCTTTTCATTATTTCTCTGTCCATCTCACAGAGGTGGTCGCACATGCTCAGTTTAAATCTTCTCAAGAGAAGCTGTGGCGGTTACAAGGAAAGATCTAGAGCAGAAATGACATGCCTCTGAGGTGTGACAGGAAGAAAGCAGCAGCAGAAAGGACATGCCCTGGAGATGTGGTATGGAGAGAGCTGCAGCAGAAAGTGCACACCCCCTGAGATAGGGTATGTAGAGGGCTGAATCACAAAGGACATTCTACATGAGCTGTGATAGAGCGAGAGAGCTGCAGCAGAAAGGACAAATCACCTGAGAAAGGACACGCCCCCTGAACTGACAATCTGAAAAGAAGCATTGAACGTGGAGGTCTCTGGATCCACGTGAGGTACAGGGCTGGTTCTAGCTTTGATCATGGATAATCCCTTTAATTGTATATGTGCCCTCTTCGATGGCGCCTCATCTACATTCAACCACTCTTGCTTCTATAGGGGGTCTTGAGTGGGCACCTCCCCTCTGTGACGCCCATATACCCTAATATACCACATGGGTGACATTTATCATAAGATACCTGAAAGCTTTAACCCCTGAGGAGGTAAGTGGCACCAGATATGTCGGGTAAGTCTCCCAAAAATTCCATACTGTGTTGGTTCTACAGCTATGCGGACGCATGCGTCTCCATGGTAACAGACAACAAACAAGCCCTGTGTAGTCAGATCTTGAAGTCAATACTTCCTTCCATATGTCCTGTATACTGAATACTGTATATTTCCTGCCATTATACCAGCTTCATGTTAGGAAGAAGCAGTGGAAAAATGGAAATTAGTAGGACTACAGGATCAGACTACACAGGGTTGTGTTTGTAGTCTGTTACCATGGCGACGTAAAGGTCTGTAGAGCTGTAGATCCAAAACGGTGAGAAATTTTTAATGAAAGCGATTTGAAAAGGTGCTTCTTTTTTATTGTAGTTTCGTTGGAACAATATAAATTTGGTTTTGGCTGTAAGCGGGTGCCGTGGTGCTGTCACACACCATATACGGGCAGTAGTGCTGCACTTCATCCCCCTCCTCCGCTACCATGGGGATTCATCATGCACATAGTAATGTATCCTCCTGATACACGAGCCCTTTAGATATTTTTAATTAATACATGACTTTCCAATAAAACATTGCATCGGCCATTAAACAGCGGCGTGGATAATGAATGAGTTTATTATATTTAGATCTGGCCAGCCTCGTCGTTACTGCTGCCGATCGATCACGCTGCAAGAAAGTGTGCCGGAGCGGCACTTTACAAAGCAGCACCGACCCATACCGTCCGTGAATACCAGCAGCGGGGGAGGGGGCGCTGTGATATGCCCTACTCTTACATCTTCTCTGAATTTCAGGCCCTCAATTAATCCCACACTAAAACATGAGTTAAAAAAAATTGATGGGGTTGGAGCAAGACGTCGGTGGTCTTTGAAAGTCTGTGTCATGCTCCTCCCCTTCAGGGGCGGAGATTTCCTAAGCTAAAGGCGCTTGTGCCAAATATCTGGCGTACATGCCTCGCATAGTTATTATGTGCTCACTGGAGAAGAGGGCGTGGCTTAGAGGGGAAGTGGGAGTGGATTAGCAGAATGGGCGTGGCATAAAATTAGACAAATTGCAGCTTAATTTTGGTGCAAAAATTGGTCTCAAGTAAGCCCACCAATAGGCGGGGTCAAGTTAGGCGAAGATTAGTAACTACGACCTCCTCTCTCAGTCTGGTCCGGAGTGTCCCTTTAATATTGAGTTATATTGGTCAATATATGACAGCCCTAGGGATTGTCATAGGAATGAATGAATCTCTGCATTTCATGAACCAGGATGCTCAGGATTAACACAGTGCGACAGGTTTCTCACACAATCGTGGTTGAAGACAAAAAGAAAATGTTCATGAAAGTGCGTTCTTCTTAAAGGAACACTCCGGGCAAAATTCATGCACTGGACATGAGAGGGCGGAGCATGTCAGAGAGAAGCTGTGTCATGCTCCTCCCCTGAAGGCCTGACACTATGGCACTCTGTATAACTTCTGAATTTAATGTCTACATACTATACTCATGAAATAACGTATTGTATATACATCTGCTGGGGTAACGGGGGCCACTTCTGAGGGGACCCCTCGTCGCCAAGAATATAATCATGTATATTGGTCATGACTAGGGCTGAGCTCACACCATCGTTCAGCCTTTCCATTGTCATGCTCCGTAATGTGCCGAATCCGTCCTTTCCGTTTTTCTGCTCCTATAACGGAGAAGGAGAACGGAAAGGCTGAACGCTCAGCCTAATCCGCATGTCAGGTTTATCCTACTGTATGATGTATTACGGTTTATATTATAGTATATATATCATGTCACATAGAATTATCTTATGTTACAGTGTATTGTATTGTGGTATGTTGTATTATCATATGGTATGTTCTATTGTATTACGTTATGTTGTGTTATATGGTAATGCATTATATAACGGTATATTGTATTACATTACATTGGGTTATATGGTATATTATTTTATCATATATTATGTCGTATTACATGAAGTTGTGTTACATGGTAATTTATTTTATTATGGTATAATGCATTATCTTATGGTATGTTATATTGTGTTATATCGTATTGCATTATATTATAGTATATTACATTATATTGAGTTATATATCATACTATATTATATTACTGTACAATGTTTTATAATATAGTTTGTTGTATTACATAATATGGTATTATATTATATTATTGTATGTTGCATTATCATATGGTATGCTTTATATTGTGTTATAGGGTATCTCATTATACTACGGTATGTTACACTCTGTTGGGTTATATGGCATACTATATTACATTATGGTATATTGTTTTATCATATGGTTTGTTATATTATATTATAGTAGATTGCTTTATCATATGGAGTGTTGTATTACATCATATTGTGTTATAGAGTAGTACATGATATCACAGTATATTACATTATATTACGGTATATTGCATTATCATATGGTGTGTTGTATTACATTATGTGTTACATTATATTACGGTATATTGTATTATTATATGGTATGTTGTATTACATTATATTGTATTACATTATATTACGGTATATTGTATTATTATATGGTATGGTATATTGTATTACATTATATTATAGTTTATAATATTATTATACAGTATGTTATATGGTATTATATAATGGAATATTGCATTACATTAGTTTATGGTACATTTTTAGAGTCAGAGTCACTCCAGCTCTTGTGAAACCACAACTCTCAGCATGCACATGTGCTCGGCTTTTCTCAGAACTTCCATATAACTGAACGGAGTGTGCTCCGAGTTGTAGTTTCACAATAGCTGGAGCGCCAGAGGTTGCTGACCCCTGGTATACTGTATTACTGTATACTACGGGATGTTATATGATGTAGTCTGTTACATATGTGCATTACATTAGGTTCTGTTATATGGTATTTTACATCATATTATGTTGTATTATATTAAATTATGACGTATTATTATTTGTTTTAAAGTATTACTGTGTTATACACTGTATATTATGATATAGTATTACATTATATTATGGTTTATTGTAATATATGATAATATATTATATGATGATGTAGTATGTTATATGGTTTTATATACTGGTATATTGTATTACATTATGTTGTATGGTTTTATATGATGGTGTACTGTATTATAGTATATATATATTGTAATACATTACAGTATATTATGGTATATTATATTGTGCTATAGTATGTTATATGGTTTTATATAATGGTATACTGTATTACATTATGGTACAATATAGTATATTATATTGTGATATAGTACGGTATGTTGTATGGTTTTATATCAAGGTATATTGTTTTATAGTATATATATTACATTACAGTATATTACGGTATATTATATTGTGATATAGTATGTTATATGGTTCTATATAATGGTATATTCTATTACATTATGGTACAATACAGTATATTATATTGTGATATAATACGGTATGTTGTATGGCTTTATATGATAGTGTATTGTATTATGGTATATATAGTGTATTACATTACAGTATATTATATTGTGATATAGTATGTCATATGGTTCTATATAATGGTATATAGTATTACATTATTGTACAATACATTATATTATATTGTGATATAGTACGGCATATTGTATGGTTTTATATCATGGTATACTGTATTATAGGGTATATATTGTATTACATTACAGTATATTATATTATGATATGGTATATTATATGGTTTTATATCATGCTATATTATATTACATTATGGAATTACGATATATTGTATTACATTGGGGTATATTGTGATATAGTACGGCATATTGTATGGTTTTATATCATGGTATACTGTATTATAGGGTATATATTGTATCACATTACAGTATATTATATTATGATATGGTATATTATATGGTTTTATATCATGCTATATTATATTACATTATGGAATATTACATTGGGTTATATTGTGATATAGTATGTCATATGGTTTTATATAATGGTATATTGCATTACATTATGGTACAGTATTGTATATTATATTGTGATGTAGTACGGCATATTGTATGGTTTTATATAATGGTATATTGTATTATATTATATATATATTGTATTACATTACAGTATATTATACTGTGATATAGTATATCAGATATATATGTTCCCCTGCCTGTTCTCCAGTATGATATGTGCTCCAAGTCCCCCTTCCAATCGACGCCCCACCTCTTATTAGTGTCCAGTATAGATCCATCCTCCTTCCCGTCTGCCAGTGCTCAGGACATATTTACAGCATGCATCCACTTCTTCACGTACCGCCTCTTCTGTCCATCCACCCGTGCACCACCACCCTACCGGCCTGCAGCTCCTGGGTGCACAAACATATCGTACACCCATCTTACATGAAGAAAGAAAAAAAGAAGAGGTATCTCTGAATAGAAAATAAAAGCCCCCCATCATCAACCCCATCCCCTCTGTCAGGAGCGTGTCCTCTCCCTGCTTCTCTCTCTTTCCTTCAGTTAATCAACATGTTAATGAGATTGGATCCTAATCAATAGCCTCAATCAGAAGAGCAGAAATCACCAGGCCCTCTCTTCTCCTCGCGCACACACCCAGCCCCCGCCACATAATGAAAACTAATGAGATGCCTCACTGAAATGGGTTAATTTGCCTCGATTTAATTATTTCTGCTGCAGACAGTTGTACTTTCCAATGTGTTGTTTAACACTGACCTGGGTGGGGGGTAATGGGTTAATAAAATTGCCGCTACGTTGCTTATCATTAATTAGAGCCACACGAATTACACAAAAGTCGGCCAAACCCACCAATTTCCCAGGATTGGCCGCTCATCTAATGTGTATGGGGATGTCCCAACTCTCCTCCGACAACAGGTGTCCGGGGGATGGGGGGAGAAGAAGGATCGGGCAGATGGATTTCAACAAGCTTATTTCTGTCTGTATTGAGGAAAAAATACATACACTACAACAGCACTCTGCAAACCAAATAAAGTACAAAAATGCCACAGTAATAGTAAATATTCTGGTGCTAGTGCTATGCTTGTTCAGCAAATTTGAGATTCTTGGCAAAAAATGTACAAAATCATTTGGGCCCGTCTGCCACACGTCAAGGCGATCTCTGTAAGACGGGAACCTAACACTAATTCCTACCTGTTATGTGCCAGGACGGCCACCATAAAATTCAGGGAGTGCAGGTTCCACATGCATGCTGGGTCCACTCTGCTTTTTTTCATTTTTTTGTGCCAAAATGGCCTCCATTAAATCCAGTGAATGCAGGTACCAACATGCATGCCGAGTCCACTCTATACGTCACTGGTGCCAGATGGCTACCACTGAATGCAATGAGAGTCCACTCTATACCTCTCCTGGTGCCAAAAGGCTACATAAAAGGTAGTATTTGGTGTCAGGTTCCCGTCTTACAGAGATTGCCTTGACGTTTGGCAGACGGGCCCAAATAATTTTACTAATATTAATAATTTAATAATTACACTAATTAAAATCAGCCTATGGGGCAGACAGGCTGGTCAGGAGTGCACGACTAAATGGAGTAGCCACACCTCCAGTACAAACCCAGCATGCATGTGGAACCTGCACTCCCTGAATTTTATGGTGGCCGTCCTGGCACATAACAGGTAGGAATTAGTGTTGGGTTCCCGTCTTACAGAGATCGCCTTGACGTGTGGCAGACGGGCCCAAATGATTTTGTACAAAATATATTTGCCAAGAATCTCAAATTTGCTGAACAAGCGTAGCATTAGAACCAGAATATTTTCTATTACTGTGGCAGTTTTGTACTTTATTTGGTTTGCAGAGTGCTGTTGCATTGTATGTATTTTTTTAGCTTTGTGTATCTAGCCATGGCAGCGTGCACCTGCACACTGGGATGTGCTGACTGACCCCCGTTTTTTCTTTGCTCTCTGTATTGAGAACACATGCGCACTAGGCCAAGCTGAGCAGGCATGGGCATGGAGGGTAAGTCGGCTAGAAAAGCCATCAGCTTGTCCGGCAGACAACTGTAGATTAGGTGGGCCTAAAGGTGCCAGTAATAGGTCTGATAAAGTCTGGGGGGTTATAGTGCACCATAAGGGGTGCCAACAAGACACCATGCCTCACTGCAAGGAACATCTCCTGAATAGAGTGGCACCGGTCCTGATAACCTGGGCATCTTCTACCTTTGATGATGTCTGAAACTACAGAAAGTTTCTTTGATTGAACGTTGTATGATTGTATTATTTGGGCACTATCTAGTACACCATAAGAGGGTTACCACCTGAGGGTACAGCACAGGGCACCAACCTAAGGCTGGCCCTCTTTAGATACAGAGCTGGGGATAGCGAACTAAATCTTCACCCCAGAGAAGAAAATCCCAGATATACCTTGGCTATTGGGACCTAAAGCAAAATACGTCAAAGGGCCCCCTACTCACCAAGTACCATTTATAATACTGTCACACCTCCTCCCTATGGCTACACCACCTTCAATGACCAATTATCGGTGATATAAAAAGCTGAAAATAATTCCTGGTGATGAGTCATTACCTTAACATTTACAGCCATATAGTGCCCATGTTGAAAGATGGAGATGATTGTTTTCATGGGAAAATGGCTCAAAATATTACTTGGCTTCTTGATTAACAACCCAACCTTGGAATATTAGTCTGATTGAGGTCATGGGCATCTCTAGGGGAATTTTTTTTAGCAATGGCACCACAGCCAGGCTTACCTGAAGAAACTAAAGTGTCATGGATTTCAGGAAAAGGTGGTTTGGGGATACTGTAGCCCTATCCACCAGTAATAAAGAATACATGCATGTCCCCCTTTAATTGTATTGTATACGGAGGTGTTATCACCAATAGAAATGATAAAACCCAAGTGATCTGCTTGACTGTCAGGATCAGAGTTGGTTGTCCACAGCTGGCGATCAGGAGCCTCACAGATAGAGGTGTTTTTCTTGTGGGCCTGTCCAACCATTGGTGGCTTTGTTTTCCAGTCTTTTTAAAGGGGTTGTCCTATCTCGACACATGGCTTATCCATAGGATAGGCCAACTGTTAGGCTTAAAAGGGGCTGTCCACAGCAGGCAATCAGAAGCATCTCAACTTGTAGGCCTATCTATCCATGGGTGGCATAGTGGTTTTCCTGTCTTATTAAAGGAGTTGTCCCATCAGGACAGTTATGTTTATTAGGTGCGAGTCCCACCTTTGGATCCCACCTCTGTCCCAAGAACGGGGTTCCATCCTGTTCCACCAAAAGAAAGAGGTGACCACTGTGGTGCAGCTTTCCTTATTCACCTCTATGGGACTTCTGAAAATATGTGACTAAGCACACCCACTCTCATAGAACAGCATTTCTACTCTCAGTCTTAACAAAGGTGCAAATGCTCGTTCGCCTGACAGCTTTTCTTCCCCACCCCTTCATACACATACACATGCAAGCTCTGCTTCTCATTGGAAATGGGGAAATGAGCTCCTGGCCGAAAACCTCTAACATGACTGATCTTTCTCCAACATTCGCCCTCGAAGAGAAGTTGAGACTCCCTCATACACATTAGATGGTCAGCTGGTCCCACCCAGATCAGTGTGTTGACCACTTTTTATCCAATGTGTATGGCCACCTTCAAGAGGTTGTCCGAAATCTTAGCTGTCATATGTGCACAAGAAACTCCTTTAAGTCTTCCCCTTTATTTCTTCTACTTGGCCCAGCTCCTAGCCATTGGTAGATTCCCTGTTATGTTTCATGTAGATAGTTTTTGCTTAGATACAAGAACACAAGAATTTCCTGTCCATCATACCAAAGACCTTCAGTTGTATTGTGTTCCTCTCCATCCACCATATTTGCAAAAAGTGGAGAACTGGCCCAAAGGTTCATGGGTTATGTGGAGGCCAACAAGAAGTTTCCTGAAATAAGGGGTGAGTTTATCTGAACCAAGACTTGAAGGTTGAGGGCCCATTCTACAGCTATTACTTGAAGCTCCTGGGCGCCAATGACTAATCTTAAGCAGGGCCCCTACCTACCATGTACCGTAATGGTTTCTTTTTATGTGGTAGAGGAGACTTTAAGCCTTCTCAAGCCCAGCCAGGGCCCTGGTGGAGCTTCAGCCTCTGCACCCCTTTAGCTACGCCCCTGGCCAACTCTGCTATTTTTTATGGGACCCTTTGTCCTCTACATTTTAGAAATAATCTCCATAATGCTGAATGATTCTTTAGGTTACGACTGCTGAAAGGTTCCTTTATGTTCCTGACACTTACGGAGAATTTACTTCAGAACCTGCTCCGTATCTGCTAATCATGATCTATATTCCACATCCATCTTTATGCAAATCGACCAGTTACATTACGGCCAATTTTCAGTCGTTGAGTGAAAATTATGCTGCACAAATGGACTCTGTATTATATGGCCTCTATAATTTGTAAGACAAACGTGTTTTAACCCCTTTGTGGCAGTCAGAAATTACATGAGTAGCAAATTCTAAACCCTGGACCCTGAAGCATTGAGGGATTTCTGAGATGTCCTTCACAAATCTGCTTCCGCAGTGTCCCCTAGTGAAGCTCTAACCTCCATGCCCTGAGATGCTAGGGGCTGAAGTCCGCCATTTTGGCCACTACAGTTGCCTAGCAACCCTTGGTGAGTTGACCGCTTAAGGGACAAATATATTGATTATTCAAATGGTAACATCGAAGTCTGCCGTCATAACCTAGCATCCATCTTTTTAGCGTTTTTATGTGAATTTTAAATTGTCTGAGGCTCAAACATTGTGCTATCTATCTATCTATCTATCTATCTATCTCATATCTATCTATCTATCTATCTATCTATCTATCTATCTATCTATCTATCTATCTCATATCTATCTATCTATCTATCTATCTCATATCTATCTATCTATCTATTTTCTATCTATCTATCTATCTATCTATCTATCTATCTATCTATCTATCTCATATCTATCTATCTATCTATCTATCTATCTATCTATCTATCTATCTATCGTTCCTGATTTTTGAAGTGCTGTATGATTTCCTATATGTAAATATTTGTGGAGATTTTTGAACCATAGTCTTTGGAGAGATATCACCCACTTTCTCTTTGACCTCCTGACGAAGCCTAGTGAGGTGAAACGCGCGTCGAGGTTGTGGCAAGGTGACCAGTCCCACGGTGTGTTGCGCTATTCCACTATATGGGTGAGCATTAAACTTTTGGCTATTAGTCATTGGCTATGGTGTAGGTTGGGTATTTGGTATTTATCTTATAATTTTTTCTACTCCATGTGCCTTCAGTGTTTTGATGCTCTTATCCGGAGATATACATGTGCATATATGACCACTGATTATGTAGTGCCACCAATGAGGGGCAATGCACATGGGATATCTCTGGACTAAGGGGTTTGGAGATATGTGATACCACACATGCCTATTAGCTATGCTCAATGCCTATAGTGGTGTTTGATAGAAGGTTCTATCACCACACAATCACGCCTGCACTTGATATGCAGGCCCTTGATTATTGGGGGGTAATGTAGGTGGTTGTGTGGGTCAGTATTTATACTGTTAATCTCTGTTAGTATAGTGCACACTCTGTGGGCTGGCACCTTGGGCTCAACATCTTGGTGGGATGATTGTTGCCCCGTTTGGCTATCCCCAGTGTGATTGTCTATAATTGTATATTGTCTTATGGAGTCAACAATAAACTTTATTGGTTTTTATTAATTAGCGTTGGGGCATTTATTTCCCATCAATTGTATGGTGGGTGAATTGGGAGGTCGTATATCACTTTCTCTTTAGCCTCAGTTTTGCCTATATTTCTATCTATCTATCTATCTATCTATCTATCTATCTATCTATCTATCTATCTTTCAATCTATCGTCAATAAGAGATTGCATATTGCCTGTTACAATCAGTGGGGGTCCAGCTTTCAGGACCCTCACCAATCTAGCAGAGAAGCCAAATAGACCTCTCATGGTCAGAGGGGTTCCAGTGGTCGGACCCCACCATTCATAATGTTGCAGCATATTCCATTGATATCCTATCAGACGGGAATACCTTTTTGAAAGTGTAAATCTAATGTGGACACAGGAGGTCCCATAAATTTCACTGCTGAACTCCACTACTGGGATGAGAGGTCTACAGCATTGTTCATCCTGAGCTTCCTGGATCATTCATACAATGGTAGAACTTAGTTCTTGGCTGAGTAAAAGATGGTGCAGACTAAACGTGGTCGCAGGAACCTCAGGGGACTTGAACACCCCTCTTCTGGACCAGATGAACTAGAAAGAACTATACTTCTGCCAGAGATACTGGGATATTGACAGGCAGTGATGCAGAAGAGAGAGGGGGCAGGGACATCTAGCTCTGGTACAAATCCTCGTCAATATATGGATCCAAACCGCCACCCACATCTATGCGCACACATATACACACATGTGGACATTGATGTAGATGCTGATTTAGATTGGACAGATTTGAGAACAGGACATGTTGTGATGAAGACATTGGAGGAGTGAAGATGACCTGTAACGTCCTGTGGTGATAGCAAGAAAGTAAAGACGGTTCGCAATATTCATTTACATTAAATGGCCAAAGTAACTGGGGGGGGGGGGGGGGAGAATCGGTGGCATGGCAAAGACAAAGCTTGGATATCCCTGACCATGGTGCCTATCCTGACCTGTCTGCCAGTCACTTATCATATCTAATGAGGACATGATGTGTAGAATGTATATACAATTTCTCATAAACTTACGTTCTTATGTCATCGGATGGACTATGAACACCATCAAGACGTACAGGGGCGGACTGGGAACTTAAAGTGGCCCTGGAATAAATACTAAAAGTGGCCCCTGTTTTTTAGTTGGCTCCAAATTAATGAAAGGCAGGGCCAGTAATACCATATTGTGGCACATTATACCGCCCCAACAGAGCCAAATACCACAGTCCATCACAAAATACTGCCAGAAGCACAAAATACACCCCCAAAAACTTCCACTGGCCGGCTGTGAGGAGGACCCAGGTGGCCCCTGGGCATCGACCAGGAAATTTCCCTGTAAGGTCTATGGCCAATCTGCCCCTGAAGACATTGCAGGTAGTACTGCTTCATGGCCCAAGAAGAATGGGCCTACAAAAACTGCCACTAGCCCTGCCCATTATTCACTGCTCTGGACCCTTCCTCTTATCTGGCAGACTGACCTTTGGGCCCCCTCAAGTACAAGAGCCTGGGTCCAGGGGCAGACTGTTACAGAGAAATTTCCCTGTGGGCCAATGCCCAGGGGGGCACCTAAGGCCTCTTCACGGCCAGGTAAATAAAGATCTGATGGTATCAGTATTAATTAATGTAGGAGCATCAGACACTTATGCACCTGGCCTGTGTCTGCAAGTGCCCTCCGGAATTAAATTGCATCACCATCGTCAGGACACTGTCTGCACTGTGGTATTTGGTTCCATTGGGGCAGTATTTTGTTCTGCACTACAGTGGCTCCAAATGCTTCCGTTGTCCGGCCTACATGTGTTGGTCCTGCCTACTTGTGTGTTGCCCTGCCTTCTGTCACCTACAACATGGGGCCACTTTTAGGTATTTTTCTAGGTCTACTTTAAGTTCCCAGTCCGGCCCTGCCTGGGTCCAACTGCTGCCTTGACACCCTCTATAGCTATACCTCTGATTATCCTCAATACATTGCCTTCAGCATATTGGGTACAAGAAGGAGGTTGAACAAGAAAGTCAAAGCGGCCTTGGCCAAATGTTAGTCCAAAGTGGACCTTCAGTCCTCAAGGTTCTTGGGCACAGTAACTACAATTACCATCCGTCCTCCTCCTCAATTGCGTTGGGTATAAGGTGGGTCCTCTTAAATGTTAGGCCTTTGGATATAGCCTGCTCAACCTGTCTCTTCTCTTTTTGGAAGGGCTCACTATTTCACACCGTGATTTCCCAGTAAATTTCGTTCTTCCATATGAATACTGAGGTCAAAAAAAGAAAATGCTTTCTGCTCCTGAGACACCAATGAGTCATGTGACAACCTGCCCATAGCTCATAATGGTCCACACCTAGATGTCTTAATGACCATCACTGTACAATGTATGGATCTGCCAAGCTCCATCCCAAGGAGCTGCCATGATTCTGTTCTTCAAGCAATCTCCATAAGGCACAGGTGGTCAGAGGAGGCTTTTGCATGCCATTGATCTGCATTCTTCTACATAAATCACTTGCTCTATCATCCATCATCCAGCAAATGACACCATCTATATCATGATGGTGACAGAAGTGACAACCTTGAGCACTTCATCACATATCTTGAAGATAGAAGGAAGATAACCGTGCAGTCCCGTTTCACCGTGGTCTGGGTTGACCTCTGTGTATCCAACATGGTTCCTATGGTAACCCTATTCCTGGGTAAAGCTGGGTGTTGTCCAATATCTTCATCTCCCACAAATCTACTTAGTTTTGGGGCAGTGGATGCATCAGGGTATGGCAGATTTGCCTCGTCTAAGAAAGTTGAGTGCCAAATCTAGGATTTTTTTTAGGAGGACCTGATCTTTAGGCTAAATGCACACCTTGCAGAGTCTTGACAGTGCCAGCAAAGTGAATGAGGTTAGACAAACCTCATGTACACTTTGCTTTTTCATTCTGTGTGGAAATTCATCTGCCGTGTGGATTTTGAAATCCTCAGCATGTCAATTCTTTGTGCAGATTTGAGCATTTTTAAAGCAAGGATGAGATGTGCAGAAAAAACTACATCAAATCCTCACCAAAAGGGTTACACATGCAGTTTTTGGTTCGGATTTGGTGCCGAAACCCATGCCGAATTTTGTCCTACATGCAGGTAGCCTGATAAGGACAAAACAGATAAAATCTATGAATGCTATGGTTGGAATAAGTCCATCAAAATGCTTGAGTCACAACCATATAATGTCAGTATTTAGGGGGTTAAAAGGCGCCGTATGAAGGGAAATACCTGCCGCTTCCTGGATCTGCACTTAAACCCAATCAATTCCCATCACTCCTCACACGGCATAAAGTTGACATGACAGAAACATGGGAACCCATCAGGTTGGAGAGAAGAACGTCTTACGAGCTTTAGAGGCCAAGCGAGGGTCATCAGTGAAATGACATGAGACATATGTCACTAACACCCCACCCAAGGCCACAGACACATACACACAGCCCAGACAGGAAAGGGCTCACTCAGCAGAGTCCAGTAAGTTTATGGAGGTGTCAGATATATATGTGTACACCACTACAGCCAATTTCATTTATCAAGGAGGACCTTAAAAGGTAGAGTGCTAGGGGTTATTAAATTGGGGGGGGGGGGTGGTGCAAGGTTTTCTATACATTACCACTCCTCCCTTCGCTTTTCATATGTACAACAGGGACTATATGATTGGTGGTGGTCCTCCCTGATCAGCCTTTTATCACATATCCTAGATAGATGACATTTTCTGGTCAGAATCAGGTACTTATTAAGTCAGGTGGAGGCTCCAGGGCAACAAAATGTATGGAAGCGCCCTACGTAGTTATCTTTTCATGAAGATATGGACATCATAGATGGTGATCCCCAGTACTGGACCCCCATTTTTAACCAGAATGGAGAGCGCAAGATTATCTTCCAACTAGACTCTCCATGTATTACATGGACAAGCATTCATTGGAATGGTCTCCATGAAAAGCTACATGTCTGGTCAGGCGCTGCTTCCCCCTCAAAAGGTGTTGTCTACATAAGACAACTGACTTATGTAAGGTCATGCATATGGGAAGGAATAATGCAAGTCACCAGTACATACTAAATGGTAAAACACTGGGTAACACTGACATGGAAAAGGACCTAGGAATTTTAGTAAACAGCAAACTAAGCTGTAGAAACCAGTGTCAGACAGCTGCTGCCAAGGCCAATAAGATAATGGGTTGCATCAAAAGAGGCATGGATGCCCGGGATGAGAACATAGTCCTGCCACTTTACAAATCACTAGTCAGACCACACATGGAGGACTGTGTACAGTTCTGGGCTCCTGTGAACAAGGCAGACATAGCAGAGCTGGAGAGGGTTCAGAGGAGGGCAACTAAAGTAATAACTGGAATGGGTGGACTACAGTACCCAGAAAGATTATCAAAATTAGGGTTATTCACTTTAGAAAAAAAGACGACTGAGGGGAGATCTAATAACTATGTATAAATACATCAGAGGTCAGTACAGAGATCTCTCCCATCATCTTATTTATCCCCAGGACTGTGACTGTGACGAGGGGACATCCTCTGCGTCTGGAGGAAAGAAGGTTTGTACACAAACATAGAAGAGGATTCTTTACGGTAAGAGCAGTGAGACTATGGAACTCTCTGCCTGAGGAGGTGGTGATGGTAAGTTCACTAAAAGAGTTCAAGAGGGGTCTGGATGTATTTCTGGAGGTAATAATATTACAGGTTATAGTTACTAGAGATGGGTCGTTGATCCAGGGAGTTATTCTGATTGCCTGATTGGAGTCGGGAAGGAATTTTTTCCCCTAAAGTGGGGAAAATTGGCTTCTACCTCACAGGGTTTTTTTGCCTTCTTCTGGATCAACTTGTAGGATAACAGGCCGAACTGGATGGACAGATGTCTTTTTTCGGCCTTATAAACTATGTTTTTTAAAGAGACATGGTCATCTTAAACATTTATTAGCTGACGCTGGGGCTTATTAAAATGGGTGGAGGCTCTGGGGCAAAAACAATTCTAGGAGCCCACTCCTTGGTAACTTCTATGGTTTGTTTCATGAAGATATGGACATCATAGATGGTGATCCCCAGCATGGGACCACCAGAATAGAGAGTGTAAGAGTATCTCTCATTCGGCCTCCTCAAAAAGGCATTGTCTACATGAGACAACTTTTTTAAATGCACATTGTTATCTTAATTTATCAGCTGCTTTCTTAGCTCCCATAGAAGGAGCGAGAGCTGTGTACATCAGCGGCCACCTCTTCACTTTCACTCTAGATGTGATGGCCAGAGGCTGCCTCACCAGGTCGGTTGGGGGTCAGGGGGGGGCATATCCAGTACTCTCATATTTAGCTACTGAAACATCTGGGAAGCACCGTTGTCAACTGGAAGGTGAAGAGCCCTTGGTTTTGGAGGCCTATCATCTGTTGCTGGTTGGAGTAACCGTGTAAAGAGCATTTAGGCCACATGTCTCTTGTGTTCGGTTCAGACATTTCTTCCCTCTTTGTTTTTTATAAAATTGATAATGGGAAAGGGAGGTCATTACATTCCTACAGAGGTTGTCAGGTTTCCAGTCTGGTCTATGGAGAGGCAAAAGTAGTCGTCTCCCTGATGCATGCTCAGATGAGGTTGATGAAGGTGTTTGTACTTGTGACATGGAGGCAAAAGTTCTTCCACACCAAAGACAAAATGCGTGACTTTCATGTTTTTTTTTTACAAACCCAATAAAACCGCCACACAACACTTATGTGAAGGAAGCCTAAAAGGGCTTTCTGGGTTCAGATTATTATGGTCTATCTCTTGACGCCCTCACCGATCAGGTGTTTGAAGGGGTCACAGCTCTTGCGTGAGTGCTGTGGAGGTGGCTTTGTCACATTCACTTAAAGGGGTTGTCCGGGTTCAGATTCAGAGCTGAACCCGGACATACCCAGAATTTCACCTAGGCTGAATCGCGCAGGGCAAATTTTGCCCAGTTCCAGTGACGAATCGGGATCCTCACCTGTATCGACATGTGGGTTCTCTGTCCACATCCCACTGTCCAGGAGTGGTTCAAACTACAGAAACAGTTGCTCGGCTATTACAGTTTTTCTGATTACCTCTGGAATACCTCCCAACTTTTTGGACGGTCAAAGAGGGACACTTATGGTTCATTGTGTGAAGGATCTATACACTTCAGTAGTTTTCTCTTAAGAAATAGTGCAAAAATAATCGAAATAAACAAATTTATAAAATCCCAACTGAATTAAATAATGAAATAATATACAAGGCGGGTTCTAGTATACAGAGCAGAACCAAACAGAAACTTTCTGGGTCAATATTGTGAATGTAGTAATGCAAATCTATACTTTAGATCAAAAAGAGGGACATTTAAGGAGCAAAGAGGGACAGGGGGACTTGGGTCAAAAAGAGGGACTGTCCCTCCAAAAGAGGGACACTTGGGAGGTCTGACGTCTGGTGGGAATAGGTTTGGAGATGTTCTGAGATGGGAACACTACTTTAATGTAACTAATGGCAGAGCGAATGTCCCTACAGAGAAGTCAGACATGGTGGGACAGTTGTGTCTGGACAGGGGGCATCTGTGGCGCTGCATTGTGTCCTCCTTGTGACAGGAAATTGGAAACATGTGGCCCCATAAGGTGGCATTTCGATGGCAGGGATTGTAGAGGACCACATATAGCATTGTATAGTTCATACGGTGGCAGTTATGGCAGTGTGTGGGACATCTTTGTGTCAGGCACATGAGGCACTAGTGGCCCTGCATGGTGGCACATCTGTAGCAGGGATTTTAAGGGCCAGCTGTAGCACTGTGTGGCTCACGGGGGGCAGTAATGGCACAGTGATGCACATCTATGTGACAGGAATCAGTGGCGCTGTATGGTGGTATGCCTATGGCAGCACCTTTAGAGCATATGTGTGGCACAGTATGGGACCATCTCCGTGACGGGGCATCTGAGGCAGGCGGACACTGTTAAGGGACCCCAAGTGGCTTAGTGCTCGTTTACAAGGGTCAATTTGCAGGCGTGTTTTTACACGACATGCTAAACTTGTGGAGAAGATTCATGTGGTGATGTTGTGATTCCTTCATCCTATATAAACTCTTTGTTGCCCATAGCAACCAATCACAGCTCAGCTTTCATTTTTCAAGGGCACTGTAAGACATGAAAGCTATGCAGTGATTGGTTGCTACGGGCAACCAGGACAAACATATATAGCACCGCAGCTTTATCAGTTGGCCTCAATCGCAGCGGGCCTCGGATATCCCACCCCCTACTGCTGCCTTCTGCCTCCTCCGCTGTGTGGTCTCGTCTCCAGGACAGTTGGCTGGGGTTATAGGTCCCCCACTAGTCCTGGCTTTAGTAAGAGACTGAGAGCTCGACCATGTGTCAGCTAATGCCGTTCCCCCAGGGGTCAGGGGCTGCTCTGTCCACCTGCGGCCAGCTGTTCCAGTCCTTTGGCTTGCAGTAAATGGACATGGTAATTAGGGTGGAGGGCAGCACACCGACCTTTGGGGGGAAGGGATAGATAAAGGCACTTGAAGTCATTCAGGCCACACTTACATTCATAGGAAACTGTAAGTGCGGCAAATCATGTGGAACTGGAACCTGTTACCTCCACGCTGCTCTCATCTGCAGGGGATTCAAATCCATGTCCGAAACCACAAAATATAATGGCGTCACGCAGAAACCATAGCGGAAAGTGTGTGATAGAAGTGGGAACCAAGTGACACAAAATATTATGTGGTGACACAAAATACAGTTTGGTCACACAAAATTAAAATGATGAATATTATGCAATTATAAGGTATTATTTTTTGACACAAAATGATATTATGGAATTATAAAATATTATTTTATGACAAATAAAAATGCTGAATATTACGGAATTATAAAATATTTTTGGACACAAAATTAAAATATTATGGAACTATAAAATATTATTTTGTGACACAAATAAAAATGATGAATATAGCATAATTCTAAAATATTATTTTGTGACAAAATTAAAATGATAAATATTATGGAATTATAAAATATTTTTTGACAAAATTAAAATATTACAGAATTATAAAATATTACTTTGTGTCACAAAATTTAAATAATGAATATTGTGGAATGATAAAATATTATTTTGGGACACAAAATTAAAATAATGAATGTTACAGACAAAGTATTATTTTGGGTCACAATTACAATGACAAAAGAAGAGTCAGTCAGTGACTTCCTCCTCTCAGTAATGAGAACACATGCATGCTTGGCCAAGCTGAGCATGCATGTGTATGGAGGAATACTTGCGAGCTGACACGTCAACTGAAAACTGCCTTATTTGTCTGGCCAGCTTTATGTAAAAGAGGTTTTCCTGAGTTTTTTTAAACTGATGACAGATCCTCTGGATAGGTCATAAGTATCTGATCTGTGGGGGTCTGACACCCGGGATCCCCATGATCACCTATCTGGGAAGGAACCGGTGCTCCTGTGAGCACTGCTGCCTTCTCCCTGCTCACCAAGCACAGCACCGTACATTGTATAGTGGTTGTGCTTAGTATGGTGCTCAGTCTCATTCACATTTAACCCTTTATTTGTTCGAGACCACCAGGGATTGCTACAAGAATCCCTTTTCTGCCCTAGACCACAAGATATACTGCATTAAGTATTTTACTGCTGTAGACCACTTATATGAGCTCTTTACTGCCTAGAACTACCAGGATACGATACTTCATCTGCTCATGTCCACTGATCACTAGGCATACAGATATTAACCTTTTCACTGCCCTAGACCACCAGGGATCTTATATTAAAAGGTTCACTGCCCATAACCACCAGAACTAATATAATTAACCCCTTACTGTCCTAGTCCACCAAGTATATTGATATTGACCTCTTCACTGCCCTAGACCACCAGGGATATAGAGAGTAAGCTTCAATGTGCTAGACCTGAATGCTGTTTATCAACGCCAGTCTTAATAAATCGTATTAAATTCCTCATCAATTGCTCATTCAGGATAGCTTCTATATATCTATGCTTCCTAGAAGCATGGGCAAGACATTCATCAGGATTTTGCTTGACACCATGAAGCCTACCATGAAGGCCACATCTCCTTCACTGTTCACCAGGTACAGCTCCATATGTTTTGCAGTGGTTGCACCTGGTACTGCAGCCTAGTCTCATTTAAGTGAGCTGCAGTACCTGGTACGGTTACTATAAAGGAATGGAGCTGTACCTGGTAAACAATGAAGGGGATGCAGCACTTCTTAGTTTCTTTGATCAGCTGCTTGGTGGGGGGTGCAAGAAGTTGGACTCCACCCAATCTGATATCTTAAGGATAGGCCAACAACATTAAAGTCATGGAGAACCTCTTTAAAATACACATGCCAGGGTCCTCACACATGATGACCCTGCACAGCGGCAACAAACTAAGGGGCTACATCCAGTCCATGAATTGGTCGTCCTTCATGTCATCCATGAGAATCTTGGCTTGGTCCTTTGCTCATGGCTCGGCGTGACGTCACTTCAGTGCCAGCAACATTCAGCAACATTTAATTTATCTTTCAAGTGTTCCCAGAAGAAAAAGAGGTTCTTAATAATTGATAGGTAACATTCCAGAAGTCCAGATGTCATCACTGTCCCTCTTCCTATGGTTTAGAGGGGAAGACATGAATGGCCAGTAATTTGCCTGTACTACCCACAATCTTCACACAACTGAATGTGGCTCCTGTAGAGATCAATCTCAGCTTTCTAGGTCCAGAAGCACATACTAATGTTGGGTCCACCTCATGAAGGGTGACATAAATGTCCCCTCTGGACCTTTCTCTCTGAGTAGGGCCATAGCTATAGGGGGTGCAGAGGTAGCAGTCGCTACCGGGCCCAGGAGCCTGAGGGGGCCCAAAGAACCATGTGCCGCATAAGAAGACACACAAAGCACTGAGGCAAGGGGGCCCCAGCTGAGCTCTTGCACCAGGGCCCATGAGCCTTTAGCTACACCCCTGTCTATGAGTCTTATCAAGTAGTGGCTCTCACTGTAGTGTTCCCAGTCCATCCATGTCTTACCTGGACTATCACTTATTAAATGGTTGCATGTAATACTTAATTTCTCCTGTAGTGGCCACTATAGGGAAAATAAAAAGCTGATGGCAGCTCAAAGAGTCTGATCACTGGTGATCAACAGAATTCCACTATGATTCACAAAATAAAGGGATGTCTTGGATGAGACAATTACTTAAAGAAGAACTCCCGCAAATTTTTTTATTCCATGTCCTGCTAGAAATGTACATGATGTAATCTGTAGTGAATGTCATTTTCTTACCAGTGACTGTATTTGTGAGTTATATCTCCCTGATGTTTCTCATGTGTGTCATGTGACTAGGAATCAGACCCACCAACTCACACAGCATCTTATGTGTGGACAAAAAGTCTAATTTTCTATGCATTCCTATGGGAGCCTCACTTTCAGTCTCATAGGAATGAATAGAGCAGTGACTGGCTTCCTGTCCTGGGTCAGTTGGAGGTCAGGGAGTTGGTCACATGACCCAGCTACAATAAGAAGAGAGGGGATAACTCTCAATTACAGCCTCTGATAAGAAGATGACATTCACTACAGATTATATCATGCAGCTTTCTAACAGGTCAGAGAATAAAAATTTTTGTGGGAGTTCTTCTTTAAACTACCAGTAGGAAAAAAGTGTAGTTGGCCACCCCACCATTATACTTACTTACCTGTTCCTGGCCTGTTTATAGATCCTAGAAGGAATTCTTGCCGACTGAGCTTACGTGATCAGATCTCAGTCAAATGACTGAGCAGAATACAAAATCCTAAGCAGATCTGTAAGTATAAGCAGGGGGGCCCCAATGCAAAATCTATAATAGGGCCCTTCGCCTACCAGATGCCACATATAATAGAGTTGTGGTCTTATGTGGCATAAGGACTCTAGGGCCTTAGAGCCTAGATGCAATTTCTACATCTGCACCCCCTATAGCTATGTTTTTGACCATCGTCATTCGGCTCACAATTATACTGCTACGTTTCTTAATAGTAAAACTTGATTTTTGTGAAAGAACACAGGCAGGGTGTCACAGCGCCTCCTCTTTTACTAGTAACTAGTTAATAGTAAACTTTGATGGACGCTATTACACACTTAAAGGGGTTGCACTACAAAACACATTCTATATTTTGCAAACCAGCTCCTGGATCTGAATACTTTTAAAAAATAAGTATAGCCGCTGAACTATTTAATAAAATGTATCTGAATAGCACCACCTGCTGTTTGTTCTTTTCCTTGTTGCTTGTCCACCTCACAGAGGTGGTCGCACATGCTCAGTTTAAATCTTCAAGTGCCACCAGCCATATCTTCTGTTGCAAGGTGTATAAGTTACAGGGAGAGAGCTGCAGCATAAAGGACACACACCTTGAGAAAGGACACAACCTCTGATCTGCCAGCCAGAAGAGAATCTAGCAGAACAATTGGCGCAATGAATGAGGAGATCTCTGGATTCATGTGAGGTACAGGGCTGGTTTTAACTTTTTTACATCAGTCATGGCATAACCCCTTTGAGGTAGAAAGATGTTCCATGCCCAGATTCATACAGCTCAAAGCAAAACTCGGTAGTCGAATGGACCATGCAAGTTCCATAATTTTTGTCATTGAGGCAAAGCTTCCCACCACAAATTGGTGTGATGTATTATCTCCAACAAGAATTTCCCAACAGTCTAACCAAATATTGATCAACTGACTCGCCAAGTACGTTCATTTTTCTCTACGAGAAAGTCCAACAATGGGAGTGGACCAAGATCTCCAACCTCAAATGGTCCAGGTGTCTCCAGAAGAGGGGGGAACAAAAAGAAAGTTGTCTTTATTCCGACTCTTTGTAATGGCTTGCAAGCCTTCAAGAATGGGAGCAGCATCGTTAAATAGATCTATTACAAGGATGGCATTAAGCACTTAATAGACTTGGGGGTCAGCCATTGAGATCCACATGGTATCCACTTAGTCACAAGAGCGTTGACGGCCGGGCAGAAAACATGTCAGTGTAATGGCACAGTTAAGGAGTGTGATGCTGCTCTTAAGATTAAAGTAAGGACATGTTAGATGGACTAATAGCCACTTCACTAGACACTAGAGGCCGTGCACACAGCTTCAAGGTTTGAAGTCCTGATGATAAAAGGTGCTAGGAGTGACATGGATATTCTACTTTCCTCCACTCGAGAAGCGACTCAATACCCTCAGAACTGAGAAAAGCAAACAGGAGAGGGGTTTCTTCAGTCATTAGCGTAATCTTGTAAGGCAACACAGTGCTGAAGTATTAAACAAAGGAAGCCATGCTTATGCTTTTCAGGGCGACCTATTGTCCAAGACGCGTGGCCTTTTTACTCATAGCATCTTTGTCTGTCTTTCCTTTTTTTTTCCCGAAGGACTGGTGTGTACTGAAGTGTCCTTGCATGTGAAAGACATCCAGGAGTGCGAGGCACTTGATGGATCTTTTCAGAGATGACATCTTTCCTAATGGCGCTTTTTAGGTGTGAAGTGTGGGATGGGTGTCTGTATCATGTTGCCTGGGGGTTTCCACTAAAAGCGGAGGATTTCATCAAAACTAGAAGCAACATTGACAGATACTCTCAATAATCAATGGTTATCGATAGCATTATATTAGGAGCTCTGTGTCAATATGTAGAAACATATAATTACATTTAGTTAAATGCATTTCACGGAAATCTAGGAGATGACCAAGAATAATCCCAGGAACCTTTGATGAAAAAAAAAGTTGTAATACATGTCTGTATTGGGCTACTGTCCCACCACCATGTGGTATCATGACTCGGCACTGGTGATGTTTTGCCCATAGTGATCACGTCATTCAACGTCTAATATTTCAATAAAAATGTATTAAAAAGTTATCCTTGCTTTTGACCAAAAAGTTGTAGTAGAGTTTTAATGGTCAAAATTTGTTCTAGTAGATATCCAATATTTGCCTGGGTTTTCTTCCTGCATTAGTGACGTGATTCACAAAGTGCTACTAATCCCTACACTCCATTGCTTTTGGGAGGATTTGAAAGACCACATTTTTGACCCAACATACATTCATGTTTTGTATATATAAAGCATAGAGCTAAGAAAAAAATGGCTCCTTGTCATGAAGGTCTAAAGGCATCTATAGAAATCAATGAGCATGGCGTTAAACCTCATATTTCCTTCAATGAGCATTTAATGTTCTATGTTTCTTGGCCATGAACGGCATTTCCACCCTACTCCATACAGAATGTTACTGATTGAGGTGATCAGATGTAACTGAAGCTTCTGCTACCACCTACATTGGTAATCTACTTGGTTGCCTTAGTACATACAGTATTTCATACCAGGAATGCATATCTGTAACGGTGAACTAAAGCTATTCCCTCAAGCAGGACCAGAGCAGATCTACCTGTATAAGATGTGACCTCCTTAGGCTGGTTTCACATTAGCGTTATTTCTGGATCCGGCAGGGTTCAGCAATAACGCTTCCGTTACTGATAATACAACCATGTGCATCCGTTATGAACGGATCCGGTTGTATTATCTTTAACGTCGCTGGGACGGATCCGTCATGAACTCCACTGAAAGTCAATGGAGGACGGATCCGTTTACTATTGTGTCACACCGAACGGATCTGTCCCCATTGACTTGCATTGGAGGTCATGACAGATATGTCTTGGTGCGGTTGCCCAGACCGGAGAGCAAACCGCAGCATGCTTTTAGGAGCATTCCGTTCTCTTCAGTTCAGTTTTGTCCCCATTGACAATGAATGGGGGCAAAACTGAAGCATTTTTTCTGGTATTGAGCCCCTATGACGGAACTCAATACAGGAAAAAGGAAACTCTAGTGTGAAACTAGCCTTATACAACCAAAATAGTCTAGACTTTTGTCTTTGTAGACCAAGTTTCAGAAAACAAAGAATCCCCTTTAAGTCAAGTGATTCACAAAAACTCATACAATAAAACTAGAAGAGTGGACCATCCATGATCTCAAAAAATAGAAAGTAATGGCAACTCCAAAATCAATCAGAAGAGTAGGAGGTCCTAAAGACAAGCATGGTTTGTATTCTATGGATTAAGAGGTGACGAGTAAGTCAACCCAAATCAAAAGCGTCTTTAAATGCCCCAGGGGGTTGAGGTTTCGTCAAATTTCAAGATCATAGTAGTTGTCTTCAACGTTCTTTTATGAAATATCAACAGCAGAAACTACATGTTAAGAACCATCCAAACGACTAATGGGAAACCCTCAGCAGCATGAGGTAGAACATATGTAGGATTATCGAACCTCAGGGGACATTATAACTATACCCTTACTATTTTGCAGAATAATTTTTTTAACCTGTAACTGCCATTGAAAATACATAATCTATTATGACATTTACAGAACATCTGGTTTGGCAGTTCTAACCTATTCAGAGAATCGGGTGATCACATGATTTGTCATATGACCACCATGACTAATGTTGGAAGCTGTATGACCATGTCCTGTAGGACATGGCCCACTGGAGTCTATTGTTGTCCAGTGGGCCACCACATGCTGGGTTAAGGCCTAATTTAACCATTGGGAAATCCATGAAGATATTAGGTGGTCAAAGAGTGGATAAACAATAAAAATAATACTTTAATAATATAGTAATAGTAATAATTGTTTTACTTTTTTGTAATTTTAATCTTAACAGGTGGCTAATATTTCCTGTTGATTTTTCTTTTTATTAAGAGATTCAAGTAAAAACCGTAAAAAAAAAAAAAATTAGTGTAAGTCAAATTGTTTTAGATTTTTTTAAGTCATTGTCAATTTGACTTTTGAAATTTATTCTGCATTAAGTCCATTTTACGATGATGATTATATCTCATAGAGAAATTTTTGAAACATTTTTGAAGAAATTTAATGTAAAGTGGTGTCAAGAAAAAGCGTTAGTGGACGCTATATCAACGTGCGCTCCTTTTACTAGAACTATGCAAAAAAAAAGAGCAGCGAGGGAGGCCAGCCTCACAGGGTTAAATAGGTTATACTGCGGGGCATTGATTGGGATGTGACAGATGACCTATGCAAAGCCACAAAGGTTAGAGGTCAACAGTCCCTTCTGCCACTGGGATAATGACAGAAGAGGAGCCAGCTTGTTTGAATAGAGGAAGATCCACCATGAAACATATAGTGACCTCTGTATACAGGCAAGGTCCAACTGCCCACTGCTTTGCTACCTATCCCTGTCAGGTGTCAGATAGTGGACATCTTGTCCACCCTAGGGGTTTCAGAAAAGCACCATCTGCACTTCAGTATTTACCTCTCCGTAAGACACAGATCACCATCAACTATCGAAATATAACCATATGTATGACCTTGAAGAAGGTTGAAAGAAAAAAATTTCAAGTTTTGCAGATGAATGCAGACATCTTGAAGTCAACTTTTTCCTTTCTATTACTGTACTGTATTACTATTGTCTATTATACTGTAGTTGTGTTGCCATCTTTTTATCGTAGCTATTTTCTTCCCCGGTGTTCAGGTACAGACTCTATTTCTTGAAAGAGCAATGAATATTCCTTTAAGAGGAATAAAATACCAAAAAATTCTATTAAAAGGAAAAAAACATAATTTAAAAGCTAAGTAAATTGATTCTTTAGAAAAGTTTATATATTGCTGAAATATATTAACCATTCTTTTTCTGACCTAAAAAACCATCAAGGATGTAAAAGTAATAAAGCAAAAAATTGTGTAAAAGGGTTTGAAAAACTAAACTTTGTCGTCTGGTGCCAGTTATTGCTATTTAAATACATTTCTTATGTTTTATGCTATTTTCATTGTTTATTTTTTATAATTTTAATCAATGTTAAATCATTTTAAATTAGTAGGTGTTTCAGAGGCCTAAATGTACATCCTAAGAGACAACAGACTGTACATTTATAGTTCAATAATATAGTAATGTTTCTGAGTTTATTATATTCCATTAATGCATTTGCTTCATCAACTTCAGGTTTATCTAATTATTATATACTCATTTTTTAGAAAATATATATTATTATTTGAAATTATTATGCCAAAGCACAGTGTATTGTTTTCTCACTGATTTAATATATATATATATATATATATATATATAAATTTCAATTTTAACATTTTTCAACTTTTTTTATTTTTATTTTTTAATTTTAAAGAAGAAATCTGATACGTGGCCTCCACTAGTAAGCTAAATACAACATGCACTATTCAGTATATTCTCTAATATCATTGGACAATCATTGGACAATTACTATAGGTAAATTGTTTTTCATATAATGATCAACCATAATTTATAAAAAAAATGGCTTTATTTAAATATATAATGTAATATATATTAGATTTTATATATTATTTTTTAATTAAAATAATACTTTTTTCCATTTTTTTTTAATTTTCACAAATAACACTTCTACTCCCACCAGGAAACCATGTGCAATTAAATGTAAGTTTTGAACTGGTTAAAAAAAAATTAAAAAAATCACATGAATAGAATATGAGTGTTAGAATAATGAAGAATGGAAATATACTTTGTAATATTAATGAACATGTTTCAGCGCATCTCTTCATTAGGGTTCAGTGTATCAATGCTAACTCCAAGTTTGGTACCAACTCATTCAAAATTTGCTGCCCGGCAACTATAGCTGAAAGGAATGCCAAGATGGGTCAATAGGTCAGTGCACCAGAATAGAGCCGCGTGGTCGTGATGACTGGACAGACGCGTGCTGTGCATTTGCACGCTCGCCATGGTGTTAGGCTCATTTATGTACCTTGCAGCTGCCTTCACCACAAATGTTCTTTTTTTTCTTTATCAAAAATACCGTGACCTCTAAATGTGACCTTTACGGGTATAAGTGTGCCGTGTGTCCCTCTCCCTAAATGGGATAGTCACTTGGGGAACAAGGAAGTTTTAAAAAGGCCCTGATTACATTTCTGAGCCATCTGGGAATTAAAAAAAAAACAGTTTTTGATACTGAAAAAAGTGAAGTTGGTGTGACATGGAGAAAAAAGAAAAGGTTAAAAACAATACAAAAATTCAACAAATAAAAAATGTTATATATTTTTTTAAATGTTACAAAGATATTTTGATGTCCTAAAAAAGTTGCATTTAAAAATAAAGAGTAACGTATGCATTAAGCATTTCTTTGGAAATGTGGGAGCTTAATTATCAAAGGGCTATATATCTTTTATTTAATATAACGGTACATGTGTATACAGATATTACTGTGTTCGATGGTATCGAGTTTTTAAAAAATGTATAAATACTTTTATATTTTAAAAACATTTGAAATTCCCCTTGTGCTACATTTTTTATATATTTTATTTCCTTTTATATATTTTTAAATTTATTTTTAAATCATTTATTAAATGTTATATACCATATACTTTTTCACTTTTATAGATTATTTTTATATATTTTATTTCCATTTGCTTTATTATTAGTCCTTTTTAAACAGTTTATTAAATGTTATATATTATACAATTATAATGTAAATTCTATATATATTTTTCACACACACATATATATATATATATACATATATTTATTCACACACAACACCATATGTACAGTATTATTTTGTCTTACGTTTGTATTTATTTTACTTCCTTCTACTACTTTTTTATTCATTTTTAAATACTCTAATTGAATGCTATACATTTTTTAAATTATATATTATTGTATCTTCAGTTTTTTATATATTCATTACCTTTTTTATTTATTTTTAAATATTCTATTTTATGTCATGTATTTTTTAAATTTCTTATAATATATTTTTTTCTTACATTTTTCTATATTTTATTTCCTTTTATTTCTTTATTATTCGCTGTTAAACAGTCTAATCCATGTGATATATTTTAATCATAACATCTTTCTTTCCAGTAGGTGTGTGTATTTTCAAGAGAAGAAAATCTCAAGATGACATTTCTATTTTCTGTGTTTTTTTTATTCCCTCCAGTTGGGGGTAATTTTGCTAAAACATAAAGTTGCAAAAATATACATTCTTCTTCTACCTCTCACAGAGTCACTGTATCTGCCAGGGCTTTGTCTCACAAGGTAGGACCAAGGAGGAGAAGGGGAGAGAAGCTGTGGTGGGAAACGGTGTCTGCTATTGATTTCGGCCTACGGTTAGAAGAAAAATGTGCAACATGCAGCATAACTTGGGCCGTCCAAGATCTCAGGCCTCAATATATCTATTTGCTGATCAATAGGCCAATACATCAGACGTTGCCATAGAAACTCGGAGAGAATTCGTCCAGGCCCTTAACCCCTTTATGTGCATAAACATAGCGAGATAATTCTTCTAGCCGCACACAAACTATTAAGTATTTACAGTGAATTACAGAAGAGGGAACAGCGATATCGTATAAAAAAAAAGAAGAAATTCATGGAAGAAATTTTCCTGTTTGTATAAGATACAAGAAAAATATATTTACAGCTGCCTATAGGCGAGAGAGGAGGATTGTGCTTGTGACTACAGATGAGCTCCTATTACAATATTGGCATTTTTTCAGTTGATTAAATTAGAGATCCCGTTATAGATCAGGTCAATGAATGCATTTTAATTTTTATATTATATATTTTTAATTTTTTATATATAATATAGTTTTTTTATTGTTATATATTATATTTTGTATACGTTATACATTTTTATATACTATACATATTTTCATTATATATTTTTATTTGTAATTATATTTATATTATATTATATGTATAATGTAATTCGATTTTTTTGCTTAAACTGATACCCAAAATGTCTCAATTTGTATCGGTTCTTCAAGGATGACTTTAAGATTTTTTTTTTTAGGATTCAAAAAGGACCTGTAAAACAAAGATCCATCTTCTTGTTTATTTTTTCACTTTTTTTTTTTTTACAGTCTATGACTGATGGTTTAGATAACCATTAGTACAAGTTTCAGAATCCAGAATCTATTGCGCTTGATGTTAAAAAGGGGTCTATGCAGAATTGAAAGAATGGGTAGAGGCTAAAGCTGGGATCGGCTGTATCTTTTATATATCCCTAATCCCGATTCTGTACTTAACCCCAATTTACATGGTCAGCCGGCGGAGGAAGCAAGGACAGTCTTGGAAGGGTATGGCCTAGAAGTTTATATTTTCAAGATGCCCTGAAAGATCAGTTAAAGGCAGAGGGTGTTATGAAATACCAAAAGTAGTTTTACTCACCTCCAATCCTCCAAATGCTTGGGTCCTCCCGGCCAGTCTACATTTCTGATGCCACAGCAGTAACGTTCACTTGTGGTAGCGTGGAACTTCATCGCTTAAGAGAGACTGACCCTGCTATAATGAAGCCCCCAACTATCTCACGTGACCGCTGAGACCAGTGATTGGCTGCAGCAATCATGCGGGGGTAGTCAGGAATGTTATCACTGCAGAACCAGAAACAGGGACCATAGTCAGGAATGTCATCACTGCAGAACCACAAACAGGGACAATAGTCAGGAATGTCATCGCTGCAGAACCAGAAACAGGGGCCGTAGTCAGGAATGTCATCGCTGCAGAACCAGAAACAGGGACCATAGTCAGGAATGTCATCACTGCAGAACCAGAAACAGGGACTGTAGTCAGGAATGTCATCACTGCAGAACCACAAACAGGGACCATAGTCAGGAATGTCATCACTGCAGAACCAGAAACAGGGACCGTAGTCAGGAATGTCATCACTGCAGAACCAGAAACAGGGACCGTAGTCAGGAATGTCATCGCTGCAGAACCAGAAACAGGGACTGTAGTCAGGAATGTCATCGCTGCAGAACCAGAAACAGGGACCGTAGTCAGGAATGTCATCGCTGCAGAACCAGAAACAGGGACCGTAGTCAGGAATGTCATCGCTGCAGAACCAGAAACAGGGACCGTAGTCAGGAATGTCATCGCTGCAGAACCAGAAACAGGGACCGTAGTCAGGAATGTCATCGCTGCAGAACCAGAAACAGGGACCGTAGTCAGGAATGTCATCGCTGCAGAACCAGAAACAGGGACTGTAGTCAGGAATGTCATCACTGCAGAACCAGAAACAGGGACTGTAGTCAGGAATGTCATCACTGCAGAACCACAAACAGGGACCATAGTCAGGAATGTCATCACTGCAGAACCAGAAACAGGGACCGTAGTCAGGAACGTCATCACTGCAGAACCAGAAACAGGGACCGTAGTCAGGAATGTCATCGCTGCAGAACCAGAAACAGGGACCGTAGTCAGGAATGTCATCGCTGCAGAACCAGAAACAGGGATCGTAGTCAGGAATGTCATCGCTGCAGAACCAGAAACAGGGACCGTAGTCAGGAATGTCATCGCTGCAGAACCAGAAACAGGGACCGTAGTCAGGAATGTAATCACTGCAGAACCAGAAACAGGGACCGTAGTCAGGAATGTCATCACTGCAGAACCACAAACAGGGACCATAGTCAGGAATGTCATCACTGCAGAACCAGAAACAGGGACCGTAGTCAGGAACGTCATCACTGCAGAACCAGAAACAGGGACCGTAGTCAGGAATGTCATCGCTGCAGAACCAGAAACAGGGACCGTAGTCAGGAATGTCATCGCTGCAGAACCAGAAACAGGGATCGTAGTCAGGAATGTCATCGCTGCAGAACCAGAAACAGGGACCGTAGTCAGGAATGTCATCGCTGCAGAACCAGAAACAGGGACCGTAGTCAGGAATGTAATCACTGCAGAACCAGAAACAGGGACCGTAGTCAGGAATGTCATCGCTGCAGAACCAGAAACAGGGACCGTAGTCAGGAATGTCATCGCTGCAGAACCAGAAACAGGGACCGTAGTCAGAAATGTAATCGCTGCAGAACCAGAAACAGGGACCGTAGTCAGGAAGGTCATCACTGCAGAACCAGAAACAGGGACCGTAGTCAGGAATGTCATCGCTGCAGAACCAGAAACAGGGACCGTAGTCAGAAATGTAATCGCTGCAGAACCAGAAACAGGGACCGTAGTCAGGAAGGTCATCACTGTAGAACCAGAAACAGGGACCGTAGTCAGGAATGTCATCACTGTAGAACCAGAAACAGGGACCGTAGTCAGAAATGTCATCACTGTAGAACCAGAAACAGGGACCGTAGTCAGGAATGTCATCACTGTAGAACCAGAAACAGGGACCATAGTCAGGAATGTCATCACTGCAGAGCCAGAACCAGGGACCGTAGTCAGGAATGTCATCACTGGAGAACCAGAAACAGGGACCGTAGTCAGGAATGTCATCACTGCAGAACCAGAAACAGGGACCGTAGTCAGGAATGTCATCGCTGCAGAACCAGAAACAGGGACCGTAGTCAGGAATGTCATCGCTGCAGAACCAGAAACAGGGACCGTAGTCAGGAATGTAATCACTCCAGAACCAGAAACAGGGACCATAGTCAGTAATGTCATTACTGCAGAAACAGGGACCATAGGCAGGAATGTCATCACTGCAGAACAAGAAACAGGGACCGTAGTCAGGAATGTCATCGCTGCAGAACCAGAAACAGGGACCGTAGTCAGGAATGTCATCACTGCAGAACCAGAAACAGGGACCGTAGTCAAGAATATCATCACTCCAGCACCGGAAACAGAGACCGCAGGCTCCATTTGTTATTTTATAACACCCCCCCTCCATTTATCTAAAGTTTTCAGGGTCTCAGAAACCTACTTTAAGGTGCCCATACACTGGAACGTCAGCTGAACCCACCAATTTCATGTATGAAGATGTCCAAACTCAGGTGAAAGAAGAATCATGTATGTTGTATTTTAACATGCCAATCCTTGGTTTCTAGCGGAAACAAGACTCTGCTACTCTCCCACTTTTACTTCTTCTGTTGATTTAAAAGAAACAGAAACATTTTGAAAAAATGAGCCACCTCAAAAATTATGTGGCAGTACCCATAATCAAGATTCAGACACCTCTAGTCACCGTTTTTTCCTCAGCATCATCTGTCGAGGGAGATCTTGGAGGCCCCCTATTTACTGTAGACAACTTAGATGGCTGACCTGTGACCACAATTTTTAAAGTGGATCTCCAGGATTACGCTGGTTACTGCTACCGGTAACACAATGAATGATACAATTAAAAATATATAAAAAATGTAATAATATATTTAATTTTTAATGAATCTTTGGACAGCTGTAAAAGAAAATGTCGAAAATAACAACCATAACTGATTGTCATAAGGCTGGACTTATATTGACTTGGGCCCCTGGGCAATAAAAGTCATAGGCTCTTTACCAACCTCTTGGTTTGGGTTAGGGCATTTACCAGGAGGAGTGTTTTAATTGAGTAAAGGCCCACCTTTCGCGGGTCCAGCCAACAGCCTAATGTGTGTTGGGAGATCCCTTCTATCCCCCAAAAGATGATGTCGGGAGAGAGCGGGATCGGCCTAAATGTAGTTTTTCACCCGATCCTTTTGTTCTCCCAGGAGGTAAGTCACTGCCGGTGGCCTACTCCTCTCTATTGACAACACATACACACTTGGATGAACTGAACAGGTATGTCTGTGGGAAAATTGGTAAAGATAGATGTCGGCCTAACAATTGTTAATCTATTGATTGTTTATATCCAGCTTCAGAGGTCGTGGGCCCCGTCTTCACATGGGTCTTTGGACAGTGGTCTAAAGCTTGAATCTTCAGTTTACCCCTATCATTTTTGGTGCCCTCACAACATATTGTCATACCCACAGACCTATAAGGTCAACGTGGGACATAAAAAAACAGCAGCAGAAGCCACAAGACATCTATGGCTGTACGCGTAGTATATGACTCTCATAAAGTGGTTATGTGTCCAACAAAAACATCCCGCTCACTGTAGACTGTAGGTCTTCTGTACAGCTCTGACACTTAAATGTCTCTCACATAAACCGCCTGCTGACGCTGCATCACATCTTTCATTTCCATTAACAAGACTATCCATCTTTTTATACCTTCTCAGACTCTACTTGTTAAGGAAAAAGGTCAAATAAGTGTCTGACCCCTGCTGTGGCCTTTAACCTCCCCTTTTACCCAACTTTTTGCCTGTATTAATGTGATTAGACTGTAAGCTCCACGTCACAGGAGCATCTTATTTACTGCATTTACTACAGCCAGGAATAAACTGTTGCTGTTGATGCCTTTGGTCCTCTAATTGAAAGCTGAATTAGAGAGCTGCCCAGGGTCAACACCAGGTATATGTGGGATGCTGGGCAACAGTCATAGTGGCTTCATGTTTACCTCATCTTTAGCTGGGAAAGCATAGAGCAAGTCTACCCATATAGTTTCGGACAGCCCAAACCCCTGGTTTTGGCCCAGGTTCGTCCAGTGCTGATATCTGTCCTAACCAGGGGCGTAGCTAACGGCTCATGGGCCCTGGTGCAAGAGTTCAGCTTGGGCCCCCCTTCCCTCGGTGCTTTGTGTGTCTTCTTATGCAGCAGAAGGGTCTTTGGGCCCCCTCAGGCTCCTGGGCCCGGTAGCGACTGATACCTCTGCACCCCCTATAGCTACGCCCCTGGTCCTAACACTGATCAAGCATAGCCAGCTCCCCCACCAATCACCAGACAAGGGCCTGTGAGCCTGGCAGGACTATCAGGTGTAGATTCCTTCAGTAGAAGTTTCTTTGCATCAAGTGATGTATGTTTCTCAGATGGGACATGACTTATACTTCACAATGGGGAATGCAGAGCTGAGGACATTTTTGGACTGTATCGCCTATGGTAGACCACAGATACAACATCTCAGCAAAGTAGTTGAAAGTTAAAGAGACGCTCCTAAAACTGTGTTATGTCTGTGTAACTTCACGATGGGGAATGCATAGCAGAGAAGATTTTTGGACCATATCATCTTTGGTAGACCATAGATACAACATCTCGGCAAAGTTAAAGAAATGCTCCTAAAACTGCGTTATGTTTAGAATAGGGCCTGCAAAATTGGACCACATGGGCTAGTCTTCATTCCCCAGATATCAATGAGTCTTGGGAGCCCTACTTCACTGGTTGTTTATCCTTAGGCCTCTTTTGGTAGGTACTAACTACTGCATACTAAGTAGTGTGTGGTCTTATTATCTGAGCTAGCAGATGCACCTAGGTCCTCATACCTTAGGGGGCCCAAAGGTCCTTCGGCAACACCATTATTACACACAGTACATGAAAGGTGGGGGCCTGATACAGATTTTCCCTTTTGACCTAGAAAATTTAAGTTAGACCTTTTTTTCTAAGCATATTTGCCAACTTCCTTTGAACATCCAAAAGGCTCCTTGAAAAAGGACAGACGCTGTGGACTCCTGGCAAAGTTGCCAAATCTCCCACACAGCTCATGGAGAGCTGCTTGAGGTATAACTGTATGTGGTGCTTGGATGTTGCATTCTCTGACACAGTTTTGGTGCCTATATGTGGTCTGAGGGGGCATGTTGTGTCAATAAATGGGTATGCCCTATACAAAAAAGGGGTGGAGTACCCAAAAGAGGGTGTGTCCACAGCCATAAAAATAAACTCTATGAACTACCGCAGGTCAACTTAGAAAAGTTGGCAAGTATGATATTAGGAGACTTCAATCACATGAGAGAACACCACAGCCTGTACAAAGTCCCTCAAGATAAGGGTTTATGACCATGCTGGGCTACTCAAAGATATTGGGCATCGTCAATGGTCTTAATGTTTGGCTAGTAGTCAGGATGTGGTGGAAGGTTCAGACCTGTGAGACCCTCTCCTACATAGTCATCAAAGTAATGGCCGCCTCATCTGTCCTCTTCGAACTGTAAGTCTATTCTGCAGCCTTGTTGCGCCTCGCTGCCCCGTCCGCCTTCTCTAAGACACTAGCAGATGAAGACAAACCCTTGACTATGTGTATAATTCCAGGATGCGGCCATGGTTTTGTGTTACATTGGTCTGTGGGGGTATGAATGATTTCTAAGAAAATCAATGATAATCGGCCCAGTGGTTTGACTGCCATTTACTGGACTGAACTCTACGCCCATCTGTAATGTCAGGGTTAGACGCGTTTTATAGACTTTATGACAGAAAGCCGTGACTGTCACACATTCGTCGTACCAAGGGGGATTCTGGGAACCCTAGGAGCCGCTATCTGTCGCCTGTGGTAAGGAAATGGTCACATTTGACTCGCAGACCTTGTGCAGGAGACGTGATGCTTTATGACTCTGGGTGGTGGGAGCCCCAGTGAGTTTTACCAGTTACCTTCATTGATTGAAACTACAGGGAACCGCTGGAGACAGGAGCACAGAAATCAATACCTCAGGAATTTTGTTCTGCTCTGTCTATATACTTAACCCTTCTCCCCACACGACAGACAATAAATGTATTGTTCCTCAGGAACGCCTTTCATGATAGCCGTCTCTGATAATGGTGTTCAAAGGGGACCTAAGATGGCTGCTGTGTCGGGTGGGAATTAAAATGGATGCCTGACCAAAAAAACCCTAAAAGGAAGTAAAAATGATTAGTGATAATAAAAATAATAATAATAGGGCAGCCTACATTTTAAAGGGAGTTTGTCAGCAGTTTTCACCATGATAAACTGCTGACAGTGCTAGGTAAAGGCAGTACAATTTTGTGAATTTTTTCTCATCAGGAGTAGTGTGAATATGAACTTTTATTCTGCCAGGTTCAGCTGTAGCATCCAACCAGGAGACCACAGCAGCTGCCAATCAGAGCAGAGGGGAGGGGCTGTGAAGCAGCTCAATAAAGAGCACTTCACTGTCGAAGATCCGCCTCCTGGGCACTTGCAGGAGCAGAACCTGGCAGAATAAATGTTCATATTCACACAACTCCTGGTGAAAACAAATTCACAAAAGGTATGTTTGCATTCCTCTCCGTAGCCCTTACTCAATGCTGCCAGCAGTTTAGTATGGTCAAAACTGTTGACAGACTCCCTAGAAAATCCCTTAAAATAATGTATTTATGGAGGTGTGGTCTAAACCTGTGGGTGGAGTTACTAAGATGTAACCCCACCCACAAACGATTCTTCTAAGTATGGAGTATCACTAAAAGAATAGATACGGAGAAGTTACCTTCTTGTTCATCACAGCCATGATTTCATACCCAGGTTACTATGGCCTACAAGACCTGATGTTCTCTAAGACATGTTGATACATAAGGCCTATGGAGGAGTTAAATGAAAACTAAGGAAACCATTGGTGGAGATGCTGACTGGTCGCCATGTTGCTGTTTTCATACCCATTTAAATTAAACGTTTTCTTTCCCATCTAAATATGCAAGACGGTTCTGGTTCTCAAAAAAATCAATCAGGAATAAACATCTTAAGAAATTCATGATGTTTCCTTCAGCTTACATGGAAATGTGATCCTGTAGGAGGCAGGACCATTTGCACTGGGTCAGGTGTCGGATGCTGCTCACTTCTTGGAAGCTTCAGGATTCTTGTAAGACCCTTGGAAGAACCAGTAGAACCTATCTCTCCTGGGACGAGAGGTTGAAACGCATTGGGATTCCTGGAAATGAGCAGAGAGAGGAGAAACTAAAACGTTGTGTCTTCCAGGAATCCCATAAGTCAAGCCGCCCTAAAGCCACAGTGGAGGAAAGGGAAAGCAGACCCTATTAATCTTCTGAATTCAGGCCCTGAGACCCATCACCGACAGTCTGGACATGCTAATATCTGCACATCGCCATTAATATTTTACTTCATTCCTGTGCTAGAAACCACAAGACCTGCTAATATAGGTCACGCCAGATGACCTCCTTGTGTTAACCCCTCGAGTGCTGCTTCCTGTAAATGATTTGTTGTCAGCTCATGTCTGGGATGTTGTGGTCGGGTCATTTGGCCAGACACGTGATGGTGAGTATCCATTAGATGTCTTACATAGGGATAGGGAGAAAGCTAGGAAAATCTTATTATACCATGATGGACCATTACCAGCACCCTTCTGGATGGTGCCCTGCGCAGAACCTTCTGGTGGCAACCACCCGTAAGGTGAACCGACAACTGTAGAATACAGAGCCTAAATATAAGAGCCACACAGGGCGGTGCAGGAATAAGAGTACTAAATAATATCATGCAGTGCTCATATAATACCAGCAAATGATATCACCATACTGTACTCAAATAATACCACCGAAATAATATCACTATATAGTACTCAAATAATACCACCACACAGTGCTCAACTACTACCACCATACTGTGCTCAAATAATACTACCATGATAATATCACTATATAATATCAGCAAATAATACCATCATACTGTGCTCGAATAATAGCACTGAAACAATATCACTATATAGTACTCAAATAATATCACCATACAGTGCTTAAAAATAATATCACTAAAATAATATCACTATATGGTACTCATATAAAACCACACCATACAGTGCTCAAATAATACCACCATGCTGTGCTCAAATAATACCACCGAAATAATATCACTATATAGTACTCAAATAATATCACCATACAGTGCTTAAAAATAATATCACTAAAATAATATCACTATATGGTACTCATATAAAACCACACCATGCTGTGCTCAAATAATACCACCGAAACAATATCACTATATAGTACTCAAATAATATCACCATACAGTGCTTAAAAATAATATCACTAAAATAATATCACTATATGGTACTCATATAAAACCACACCATACAGTGCTCAAATAATACCACCATGCTGTGCTCAAATAATACCACTGAAATAGTATCACTATATAGTACTCAAATAATACCGCCATACTGTGCATACCACAAAAATAATAACACTATACAATACTCAACTACTACCACCATACTATGTTCAAATAATAATAATGAAATATCACTATATAGTACTTAAATACCACCAAACTGTGCTCAAATAATACTACCATAAAGTACTGAAATAATACTACCATACAGTACTCAACTACTACCACTATATTGTGCTCAAATAATACAGTGCTCAACTACTACCACCAAAATAATACCACTATATAGTACTCAAACAATATCACCATAGAGTTCTCAACTACTACTACTACTAAATTGTCCTATAATACCACCATATAGTACTCAACTACTATCATCATACTATACTGAAATAATAGCACAAAATTAATACCACCATATGGTGCTTGGCTACTTCGGCTACTGTGCTTAAATAATATCACCAAAATAATATCACTATATAGTACTCATATAATACCACCATATAATACTCACATAATACCACCATACTGTGCTCAAAGAATTCTACCATACACTGTTCAACTACTAACACCACACTGTGCTCAATAAATACCACCATAGAGTACTCAAATAATTACCACAATACAGTGCTCAAATAATACCACCATACTGTGCTCAAATAATACCACAGAAATAAAAGCATCTGGTACTAAAATAATACCACCATATTGTACCCAAATAATACTAATATACAGTGCTAAAATAATGCCACCATACAGTGATCAAATAATACCAGCATATAGTGCTCAAATAATACCACCATACAGTGCTCTAGTACTACCATGAAAATGATACCACTATACAGTACTCAAATAATTCCAACAAATAGTACTGAAACATTATTACCATACAGTGCTTAACTACTACCACCAGACAGTGCTCAAATAATACCACTGAAATACCACCATACAGTACTCAAATAATATCGCAATATAGTAGTCAAATAATACCACCATACACTGCCCAAACAGTACCATCATACAGTGCTCAACTACTACCAACATACTGTGCTCAAATAATACCCCAGAAATAAAAGCTCTATCCGGTACTCAAATAATACCACCGTATAGTATAATAATACTAATAGTATAATACTACCATACACTTCTCAACTAATACCACCATACAGTGCACAAATACCACCACACAGTGTTCAACTAATACCACCAAATGGTGCTAAAACAATACCATGGAAATAATTCTAATTTTCAAATTATCACTGAAATACCACCATACGGTACTCAAATAATATCGCAATATAGTAGTCAAATAATACCACCATATAGTGCCCAAACAGTACCATCATACAATACTCAACTACTGCCAACATACTGTGCTCAAAAAATACCACGGTATAATACCACCATACAGTATTCAAATAATACCATGACACAATGCTCAAATACCACCTAACTGTGCTCAAATAATGCCGCCAAAGAACACCACCATGATCAAGATTATTTGGATCCTTTTTTTTAAACCTTAGATTCACGGTTTAAACTACAAATGGTTGTAGAAGTGTCCACACCCTTTCTAATCCCACAGTCAGGAAAACCCTGACAATTATCACGTAGTTTATTCATTATCACATTTCGTTTTCAGCATACTGCGGACCTTATGAATATTTCTGATGCCCATATCTGCCTGGCATATAGCTGGCTATAGCTAACCCATGTGTAGAGAGGACTAGTGCTTGGGTTCTACAGAATTGAAATACTATGTTCTCCGACAAAATGGCTGCCGTGGAGACAGGTGCACTTTAAATCTATTACAAGAGGGAACCCATATGACAGAAATTTGGGTCACTGGATGTCTACAGCTAAGTTTGGAAGTGGCCTCCCCGTCATCGCTTCTCCCTGTAGCGTTGCTATGGAGTCAGAGCCTATCCTTCCTCCAGCATCGATGTCCCCATTGATCTGTGCTTTGGTGCAGTGCCCAGACAAGAATCTGCTCCATTGTTCCACAATACCTGACAGACACCAATCAATACCTCCCCGGTCTCCTGGTCCCTGCTCTCTCTTCCTCTCTCTCCTGCCCATGTAATTCTAGATGTGTCTCCCTCGTTCTCTTCCTCACTCCGCGCTTTTGTTCGTTTCCCTTTTTTGTCGTCTTTTGCTTTATGTGGAGAACAATGTGTATTTTGTAATTTTTTTTTTTTATATTGTGTGGCTTCATTGATAGCCGAGCCCGGTGTATTGTAATATGCATTGATGTCTGGAGGTTTGAGGCGGGAAATGCAAAGAAACATATTTAGCAGCTGATCGAAGGCGGCAGAGAAAGTTCTCCATCGTCATGCATTGTCTATTGTAGCATGGTCACCTCTCTGGTTGGTGTTGTGTTCTTCAGCATTAAAAAAAAAATCAGGGATCAAAGAAGAACTCTACCTAGATGCGTTTGTGTAACAGGCATCTTTCAAATTGGTATTGTGCTCCTCAGCTTAAAAAAAGGATCCATGGAGAACTCCACTTAGAAGGATTGGTTTGTGTAACAGACATCCCTCTGGTTGACATTGGGCTCCTCAGCTTACAAAAACAGGGATCCAAGAAGGACTCCACCTAGAATAATGAGTCTGAGTACCAGGCATCCCTCTGGTTGACATTGGGCTCCTCAGCTTAAAGGGGTTCTTCGGGAATTAAGAAAATGAAAATACATAAATATTACTTTATTATGAATATATTCCCAAATAGATTTCATTGGTTATAATGGCTTGTTTTGTCTAGGGAGCAATGATTAGGAGAAACAAAATGGCCGCTGTCCTATTAGTACACACAAAACCTGTCCTAATCACACAGGAGGACAAGTTACTTCACAACACTGAGCTAAATAGCTGCCTCATCCTCCTCTCTGCTCTGCTTGTCGGGGATCATGATCCTGAATACAGATGATAAGATCTTCAGATGAATCTCTGTGGTAATGGAGGAGACATGAAGTACAGAGAGGTCGGACAGGACATGCTGTGGTAATGTGGAGCTGTGGTAATGGAGACGGCATACAAGAGCTGCTGCTCGTTAGCCTCCATTCCTACACAGATTCAGCTAAAGTTGTAGCTGTATTCAGGATCACAATCCCTGTAGGAGAGGAGGATGCTCTTTACCTCAGTGCTGTGAAGTAACTTGTCCTCCTGTGTGAATAGGACAGGTTCTGTGTGTACTAATAGGACAGTGGCCATTTTGTTTCTCCTAATGATTGCTCCCTAGACAAAATGAGCCATTATGACTAATGAAAGGTATTTGGGAAAATATTTATAATGAAGTAATATTTAAGTATTTTCATTTTCTTAATTCCTGGAGAACCCCTTTAAACAAACGGGGATCCAAGGAGACCTCCACCTAGAATAATGGATTTGTGTAATGGGCATCTCTCTGCTTTAAAAAAAATCAGGGATCCAGGAAAACTCTACCTAGAAGGATGGGATTGTGTAACAGTCATCTCTCTGCTCGGTAGTGTGTCGCTGAAAAAAGCAGGAATCCAAGGAGAAGTCTAACTAGAATGAGGGGTTTGTGTAACAAGATTCTCTCTGCTTGGTATTGTGCTCTCTCCTCAGCTTAAAAAAAAATCAGGAATCCATGGAGAACTCCACCTAGAATAATGGGTTTGTGTAACAGGAATCTCACTGCTTGGCATTGGATTCCTCAGCTTAAAAAAAATCAGGGATCCAAGGAGAACTCAACCTAGAAAAAACTGGTTTGTGGAACAGGATTGTCTTAAGAATGCTGGGGTAGAGGTGGACAACCAGTCCAAAAATGTCTATTGGGGAACTGATTGACAATTCTGAGGAGCAAATGGGTGCCCAGCACCACTGCACCAGGCATCTACTCCTCAAAAGAGTCAAAGTCTTCTGCAGCAAGAAGTTTTGACCAAATGTTCATCCTTTATTTTCTGGAAGAGGTGGACAACCAGTCTAGAAATGTCTCCAGTGATAAGTTAATTGACCTCTATGAGAAGCAAATGGATATCCAGGACCAGGTCAATGATTTTGGCTACTTGTTGTGGACAAACAGTTGTCCTCCCTATCTGGAAAATAGGATGGAGTTGAGAGGCAACACTTGCCTTTGGTCTTTCCTCTAAATACATAAGGTGCAGTTATTAGTCTAGTGGACATGGATCCAAGGTCAGGTTTGGGTGTACATTGCCCATTGAGGGACAGGATCTCAGTAGGCCTTATGTCTAACACATCATCTGCTTGACAAGTTAAGAGCATGCTTACCTAGGTTGCCTTGCTTGCCTAGATTGCCTAACCTCAGTGTGCCCTGGCATTTGTCCAGGTTTGCCTGATTGGATGGGGAAACGGCACGATTTCGATGAGAGGTAGTAGGTAGATCAGATGAATTCATCCTATTCAACCCTTGGTTCCTTCTTAGTTGAAGCCTGCAACAAAAGGGCATACGGTCCACAGTAAACAGTGCACCTTCTGCTTTTCTTCTACTGGGTGCTGCATGGATGCTCTACCACTGATGTATGGGTGCTATGTGGGTGCTGCATTGATGCTCTATCCCCAATCTATCAGAGGTACAGCACACTTGATGGTTACTATCACTATCAGTTGTACAATCAATGTTACATTATAATATATGGCTCGTTTGGCCTTTTGACCTCCTGGATTGCCCATCACCATCCTAGGTGGTCTCCTAAGTCTCTGTTATTATCACAAATCACAGCAAAAACCTCAACAAAACCCTGAGTGGAAGTAGTCCCTGGGTCTTCTTAAAGATTGACTGTCATCCAGCTTTCTTCAACACAGATATAGAAAGCGACTAGACTATGGTGGGAGGTAAACGTTCTTCCTATGGTCACCCCGCTTCATGTTCTTTCTCCATGCAGGATCTGTGATGAAGAGGTTAATCTCCAGTCGTATTGATATTTTGACTGATGGGTCGGCCATATTGGAGATCAGCAGAAGGGAAGCGGGAGCTGTGTACAGAGGGCTCTGCGGCACGCGGCTGTAGCTGACAGTATTAGATATTAATAAGTGGTTTAGACTTCACAGAGATGAATTAGTTGAGCAAGTCGACGGCTCTTTAAGATAAAACCGCATAGCTAATTCATTTCAATTTGTAAGTATTCGCGCAGGTAATTCCCCTGCTAGCGGACACCAGCATCTGCATTAGAGACCATAAGTACATGTCTTTTAAAGTGGCGGCAAATTGTTTTATCCTGCTCGTTGCCAAAACGTACGGCCTCAACAATAGGTGACACCCCTTCATTTCAGATGTCACCAGGGACAGGCTAACCAATTGTTAGCATCACATAGTTTCCAACAATCCAAAAATTTGTAGGAACTGTCTCTAATTTTCAGACAATTCTGATAAATTTGGGCTGTCCTGGGCTGAAAATGGGTGAAGTTTGTATAAGCCCCGCGCATACAGGTGAATCTAAAAAAATGAAAATATCATTGAAAAGTGAATTTATTTCAGTAATTCAAACTGAACATCCTATATTCTATAGATTTATTACACAAAGAGCGATCTGTTTCAAGTGTTTATTTCTTGAAGCGGCTTTTGCGTTTTCATTTTTCACTTTCCCTGCTTTTCCAGAGCCATAACTTTTTATTTTTCGGTTCACATAGTCATACAAAGGCGTGTTTTTTGCTGGACAAGTTGTACTTTCTAATTTCACCATTTAAAATTGCATAGAATGTAGTGGGAAGCAGGAAAAAAAATCCAAATGGGGTGGAATTGGAAAATAAATGCAATTCTACCACAATTTTAAGTTTTTTTTTTTTTTACGGCATTTACTATGTGGTAAAACTGACTTGTGCTCTTCATTCTCCAAGTCAGTATGAATTTGGCAAGACTACATATGTATAGTTTTTCTTGCGCATTAATATAAAAAAAACATTTAAAAAAATGATGTGCAGTATATGTACTCAATACTTGTAGACACTTTGGACTTGATCTAACACAGTGGACCTACACCAGCAGATTACATGGCTCCCCAAACCATAACTGATTGTGGAAACTTCACACTAGACCTCAAGCAGCTTGGATTGAGACCTCTCCACTCTTCCTTCAGACTCTGGGACCTTGATTTCCAAATGAAATCCAGTCCTTTTTCTCCTGAGCCCAGGTAAGAAACCTCTTGAAGCACGGACTCTAGCCACTGTCAATCTCCCCCAATTTTCTTGAATGGCTAATTTTTGGACAATACTTTCAAGGCTGTGGTTATCACTTCTGCACCATTTTCTAACATTTTCCTTCCACTCAACTTTCCATTAGTATGCTTAGATACAGCACTCTGTGAACAGCCAGCTTCTTTAGCAATGACTATTTGTGGCTTCCCCTGCTTGTGGAGGGTGTCAATGACTGTCTTCTGGACAACTGTCAAGTCAGCAGTCTTCTCCATGATTGTGTCGCCTACTGAACCAGACTGAGGGACCTTTGCAGGTTTCTTGTGTTGATTAGCTGATTAAAATGTGCACCCTGAGTCTACACTATTCAACTTTTTCACAATATGCAAATTTCCTGAGATCCTGAATTTTGGGTTTTATTAGCTGTAAGTCATAATCATCAACATTAAAAGAAATTAATGTTTTAAATAGATGAATGTGTGTAATGAGTCTATAGAATATGTAATGTGTTTGACTTTTTTGAATTACTGAAATGAATTAACTTTTCGATTATAAGATGGCATTCCCACGATCGTGGGAGTTTACAGGCGTTTGGCTGACAGGCCCCGAATTTACCAACCAGACTATAGGTATCAGGTAGGATCACATGCGTGATAGTGGGAGTGTAGCTGTCACCGGCAGGCACACTTCCAAAATAGTGGGTAGGATCAGCAGAGATACCGATCCCTGACGATCAGACCTCTAATGCACTGCGATCAGTAGGGGTAATTTGAGGGGGCTCCCTTTCTAATCTCCAGCAATACGATCATGTCTGACTGGGAAGTCCTGACACCCCTAATAAAGGTCCTATAGGGCTGCTTATAAATAGTCTGTGAGTTGAAGATACAGGCCCAGGCAGTGATATGCTGTCATAAAAAATGAAAACAGTAGATTCAATCAAAAAAATAAAAATAAAACACATCTAATGGGACAATAAATGTTAAAAAACTGAAATATAAATGTGAAAAATGAAGCTAAAAAATATAAAACAATAAAACATAATATATACATATGATATATCCCCACTTTCGTCTTGACCCTTAAAGCTATGCTATTAATTTTTAATTGTGAATGTAAAAATTTTTTTTTGTTAAAGATAATGCCAGATTTGCTTCTTTTATGCTTTCTCCGGTTTAAAAAAAAAAATAAAAAAAAATAAAAATGTATGTAAAAAATATATTATGCTAAAAAACAAAAAAATAAGCAAAAGATGTAAAAAAATATATACTTATTATATATCCCCCCACATTAAAGGACCCATTAAGTTAAAAACATAATATATACATATGATATATCCCCACTTTTGTCTTGACCCTTAAAGCTATGCTATTAATTTTTAATTGTGAATGTGAAATTTTTTTTTTGTTAAAGATAATGCCAGATTTGCTTCTTTTATGCTTTCCCCGGTTCTCAAAAAAAAAAAAAAAAGTATGTATAAAATATATTATGCTAAAAACAAAAAAATAAGCAAAAAAAATAATATATACTTATTATATATCCCCCCACATAAAAGGACCCATTAAGTTATGCTATTAGTTTTTAATGGTGAAAGTAAAAAAAATTTTTTTAAAAGATAATGCTGGAATTGCTTCTCGTATGCCTTCCCTGATTCTAAAAACAAAACAAAAAAAAACCATATAAATAAACGAATACTATATAAAGTATGTACCTGAAAATGATATCAAAAGACCTTGGAATAGCTATGTATCATTAAAAATACTGACATTACAGCGGACAGAATGTGAAGAGTGGGAAAAAAAAAGAAAAAAAAACATAAAAAAACAAAACAAAATACTGTATGCTGGAAATTAAAGAATTACTGGCCCTTATTTTCTGGTGACTAGCCATCTGACTTTGCTGGGACTCTCCGTGATAAGCTGTAATATTTTGAAGGAACCTGGACGAAAATGTTTGATTCTCCTGCAGTGCCTCAAGTGGAGAAAAGAGGTACTGCACAGTGTCAATAAAAGTAATGCAATCTCTGAAATTTGGTAGGTCTGTCACAGTCACATCATTATAGCTTTGGAACAGTAGCAACATGGGCGTCAGGTGAGTATGTACAGTAAACCTCCAACACTAATAAAAATTTAAAAAAATTTCTGAACATTCTGGTCCTCAGTCCTCCAGAAGAAGCTGGATTATTTGACGGCCCGTCTGTAATGTTGTGTAAACCTTTGGAAAACAGATTTTCTTTCAAAAGGGTCCCCTGATGACAAGCTGCGCCAAAGATTTGTTGGAGATCCATACAGCAAGTGTTCAATTTTCCTGCAGCGCCTCCACAGGGGAAATGAGGCATTACACAGTTCCTATTGGCTGGTCCATGTAAGGCGTGGATGTGCTGGGTCCTCCATTGCCAATTTCTGGTCTAGCTGATAGAAAACAGAAATCTGGAACTAGGGTCTCCCACTGGTCATCTACAGGGGCGGTCACTCAAACAATATGCCTAATTATGCAGTTCTACATTTGGCGTTAAAGACCATAGGAAAGCTGGGTGACAACACCTATGGGAGTGCAATGGTAAGCATCAGTATTCGATAAGAACGGCTCAGACCCTTCAAATTCAGTAAACCAGTAAAATCTAGAAAATTGGCTTAAGCCAAGTGACTATTGCAAACCGCGTACAAAATTTTCCAATAGTTGCAAGGGTATTTGCAACTTTTCTTTCCCATAGGCAATAATGAGAATAAGCTTGTTGTCATAGCTAGTCATATACAGGTGCAATATTACAAGAGGGCTCTGCTGCCATCTTGTGGTACAACCAGGGTATGACATCATTACCCAGGTTTTACCCATATTTTTAAGAATAATTTTCAGGCAGGGGCATTGGATATTGCAGAATTATTTTTTCTATGTAAACTACAAGTATAGGCTACGCTTGATGATGAGAAAGAATCTCCATTTATAATGTCATCTATATGACCCCTTTCATAGTGCTAGAAGAATGCCCGCCGACCCACAAAATATAGCAGGAAGAACCCCATATGCAATAGTGAAGACAGTGTGCCCTCTAACCGGCATATTAAACCCAATGGGATCAATAGATTTATATGCACTAGGCTCCCCCTAGTAGCAGATATGTTACCTCCTGTATACAGAAGGGGCTATGTTAGGCAACAGGTGAATCTTAAAGGACTCCCATTAAGACATCTTAGGGGATGTGTTTGATCGGCAGGGGTTTGACCACAAGGGCCCTCACCAATCATGAGAATGGGAGCCCGTACTCCCCTGTTTGAAAGGAGGGGTGGTAACGCATGTTCTTTAAGGAAATTCCAAAATGTATTGCTAGTCACCTTCCCTACCCCACAATGAGCTTACCAGGGCAGCACTGGTATACGGCACTTAAAAAATTGCATGATTGCATCCCTAATATTAAACAAGCATCTTTCTAAATAGTCTTCATTAAACATTTCCTACAATTTTGCCTCTGTAGAGTGTGTGTAAATCCTTCACCTAGCTGGTAGAGCCGCTGAATCTGACACAAATCTATCAGAGCTCTGCTTCTATATCTAACAGCTCTCTCTGCTCCCCCTCCCTTCTCTCATTTCTACACATAGCAGCAAGGAGGGGAAAAATGTTGTACATGGCAGATCAGAGGGTAAGTCCTTCATCTACCTGGTAGTGCTGCTGATTCTGACATAAATCCGTCAGGGCCCTGCTCCTGTTTCTGATGACTCTCTCTGCTCTCCCCCTCCCTTCTCTCACTGTTAGACATAGCGGCAGGAAGGAGTAGGAGGTTGTACATGATTAGACAGTGGAGAGGGGTAAAGCACCCAAGAAGGGCAGCTCACACAGCTTATAGATAGTAAAACACACACAAGGCAGTTGTCAGGGGAAGACAGCATCATCCTAGACACACAGATCTAACATGTATTACTGGAAGGGACACGTCCACATAAGAAAAATCTGAGAGTAGGAGCAGGTTGTAAATGCTTTCAGAATGCTGCCTAGATATCAATCCCTCCCCCATGTAAGTAAGCAGAGCTGGGAACAGGATATAAAGGCATCCCAGCAATCAGTACATCGCCCAAACACTGATGTGAGATGTGTGCCTTCTTCTCCTTAGAAGAACTTAAAGGAACTGGATGGTGGAGGAGGGGAGCAATTGCCCCTTTTAACCCCCCGTATAGTCCGGGGCTTGTCTCCTTAAAGATTTCACAGCTTCTATGGTTGACCCACCAAATACTTAATCTGAGGGGCGGGATCCCTTTGGACGAGGGTTTCTATAATATTAGTATATAAGTAATGATGGCCGCCCTGCTGATTTCTGGCCGGGGTGTCAGGACATAGCAGACCGTGTCAGAACAATTTAAGAGGTGATTTGGGAAATGTCTTAGCCCAGGTTGAGGAATTATACATGAATTGTATATCAGCCGAGGCTAAAAGGATTTTTGCTAAACTTTCCATTGATTTTTAAATGTGCTCCTTAATCAAAGTTCACGTTTTATTTACTGTAATAATTTACCGCTGGTGTGTGGCATCATGCGGCCCGGTGAGCGGTGATGTGCTGAGACAGAAGCTGGTGATCAGGGAGAATGCTCCTCATCCCATCAGCAAACCCTACAGGGTTACTGTCTGAGCAACACGGCATTCATCTGTGTAGCCACTATCCACATAACTTAAAGGGTATGTCCACCAATGGACACCATATTATAGTTTAAAAATAATCTATGCATACAGTTGAGTTATACTACATATCCTGTACTGATCCTGAGTTACATCCTGTATTATACTCCGGAGCTGCACTCACTATTCTGCTGGTGGAGTCACTGTGTACATATATTACTTATCCTGTACTGATCCTGAGTTAAATCCTGTATTATACTCCAGAGCTGTACTCACTCTTCTGCTGGTGCAGTCACTGTGTACATATATTACTTATCCTGTACTGATCCTGAGTTACATCCTGTATTATACTCCAGAGCTGTACTCACTCTTCTGCTGGTGGAGTCACTGTGTACATTCATTAGTTATCCAGTACTGATCCTGAGTTACATCCTGTATTATACTCCAGAGCTGCACTCACTATTCTGCTGGTGCAGTCACTGTGTACATACATTACTTATCCTGTACTGATCCTGAGTTACATCCTGTATTATACTCCAGAGCTGCACTCACTATTCTGCTGGTGGACTCACTGTGTACATACATTACTTATCCTGTACTGATCCTGAGTTACATCCTGTATTATACTCCAGAGCTGCACTCACTATTCTGCTGGTGGAGTCACTGTGTACATTCATTACTTATCCTGTACTGATCCTAAGTTACATCCTGTATTATACTCCAGAGCTGTACTCACTCTTCTGCTGGTGGAGTCACTGTGTACATACATTACTTATCCTGTACTGATCCTGAGTTACATCCTGTATTATACTCCAGAGCTGCACTCACTATTCTGCTGGTGGAGTCACTGTGTACATTCATTACTTATCCTGTACTGATCCTAAGTTACATCCTGTATTATACTCCAGAGCTGTACTCACTCTTCTGCTGGTGGAGTCACTGTGTACATTCATTACTTATCCAGTACTGATCCTGAGTTACATCCTGTATTATACTCCAGAGCTGCACTCACTATTCTGCTGGTGCAGTCACTGTGTACATACATTACTTATCCTGTACTGATCCTGAGTTACATCCTATATTATAATCCAGAGCTGCACTCACTATTCTGCTGGTGGAGTCACTGTGTACATTCATTACTTATCCTGTACTGATCCTAAGTTACATCCTGTATTATACTCCAGAGCTGTACTCACTCTTCTGCTGGTGGAGTCACTGTGTACATACATTACATTACTTATCCTGTACTGATCCTCAGTTACATCCTGTATTATACTCCAGAGCTGCACTCACTATTCTGCTGGTGGAGTCACTGTGTACATTTATTACTTATCCTGTACTGATCCTGAGTTACATCCTGTGTTATACTCCAGAACTGCACTCACTATTCTGCTGGTGCAGTCACTGTGTACATACATTACTTATCCTGTACTGATCCTGAGTTACATCCTGTATTATACTCCAGAGCTGCACTCACTATTCTGCTGGTGCAGTCACTGTGTACATACATTACTTATCCTGTACTGATCCTGAGTTACATCCTGTATTATACTCCAGAGCTGCACTCACTATTCTGCTGGTGCAGTCACTGTGTACATACATTACTTATCCTGTATTGATCCTGAGTTACATCCTGTATTATACTCCAGAGCTGCACTCACTGTTCTGCTGGTGCAGTCCTGTGTACATACATTACTTATCCTGTACTGATCCTGAGTTACATCCTGTATTATACTCCAGAGCTGCACTCACTATTCTGCTGGTGCAGTCACTGTGTACATACATTACATTACTTATCCTGTATTGATCCTGAGTTACATCCTGTATTATACTCCAGAGCTGCACTCACTATTCTGCTGGGGTGCCTAGAGCCTAGTTAAATTCAGATTCCCCAAAAACTTCAATGTAAATGAATTTGCATATGGATATGTCTCTACTGAAGTATATGGAGAAACTGGGCGGGGCCTGGTGAGCTCACCCTGAGGTGTGAGGCTTCTTGTGGAATGCAATCTACAGGGAAGACTACAACTCCCAGAAGGTAGGACCTGGTGAGGGTGGACACTAGGCAGCTTGGACACCCAGTTTATTATATGGACATAGTCTGGCTGAGATGCTGCATTTTGCCTTCCTGCACGTAGTGCACCAGGTGTACTGTGCCATTTGCCCCTCATGGGGTGTGAGTCCCCACCAGGAGGATTCACCTTTACCTCTGTAAATCAGTCCAGTCCCGGTGATTTGAATTCTGGAAAACGTACACTTTCCAGTAATCAGGTCTTTATAGGAACCCAGTGAAGATGTCTGGGGGGTGTCTGACAACAAACCTGTTGACTGCTTCCAATAACAACCAGCAGAATTGTGAATGCAGCTCTGGGAAGGCATATACCATATTTACAGACTGACTCAGCACTTTATGTAGATAATAATCTTATGGAAAATGGAAAATGATGCTCAAATATGAACATACCCTTGAAGTGAATAAGCCAGATCCTTCAAGACTCCATTGCCTCCAGTTTAAAGATACCTACTAGAGATGTTGGAGGTCATATTATTTCAAGGGGGTTTCCAGAACTAGAATAGTGTCTATTTTTCCAGAAACAGCACCACTCTGGTCCAATAATGATATTGCAGCTCATCCCCAAATAACTTGAATGTTGCAATACCAGGCACAGCCAATAGACCATGGTGGCGCTGTTTCAGGAAAAAAATTAAAATCTAGCCAATCGAATGCACTTAGTATGGAGAACGTGTCTTCTGACAAATCATCATTTCTACGTTCTATGTTTTCTTTGATCCACTTGCAATATTTCGAAGCTTCTTGAGGAAGCTTTGCGTGTTGCTGAGTGATGCCGGTCTCCTGCCGTGCGGTCAATGGAAGCGTTCGGGGCTGAATCCACCTCTCAGGTGCTCGGAATGATAAGTCGTGCTCGCTATTGATTTAACTGTACAAGAAGACAAGCTAAAGCGTCTCGGATGCTGGAATTCTGCAGTTCATGTGGATCATCGCCAGCCCACGTCTACACTCAGAAATCATACCGCCACTCCGAAAATACAGCTCAGAGCTGCACTATAACTGGGAGTTATGTGGGCACTGTATAGCGCTATATCTGGGAGTGATGTGGGCACTGTATAGCACTATATCTGAGAGTCATGTGGGCACTGTATAGCCCTATATCTGAGAGTCATGTGGGGACTGTATATAGCACTATATCTGAGAGTTATGTGGGCACTGTATAGCGCTATATCTGGGAGTTATGTGGGCACTGTATAGCACTATATCTGGGAGTTATGTGGGCACTGTATAGCGCTATATCTGGGAGTTATGTGGGCACTGTATAGCACTATATCTGGGAGTTATGTGGGCACTGTATAGCACTATATCTAGGAGTTATGTGGGCACTGTATAGCGCTATATCTGGGAGTTATTTGGGCACTGTATAGTGCTATATCTGGGAGTTATGTGGGCACTGTATAGCGCTATATCTGGGAGTTATGTGGGCACTGTATAGCACTATATCTGGGAGTTATATGAGGACTGTATATAGCACTATATCTGGGAGTTATGAGGGCACTGTATATAGCACTATATCTGGGAGTTATGTGGGCACTGTATAGCACTATATCTGGGAGTTATGTGGGCACTGTATAGCGCTATATCTGGGAGTTATGTGGGCACTGTATAGCACTATATCTGGGAGTTATGTGGGCACTGTATAGCACTATATCTAGGAGTTATGTGGGCACTGTATAGCGCTATATCTGGGAGTTATTTGGGCACTGTATAGTGCTATATCTGGGAGTTATGTGGGCACTGTATAGCGCTATATCTGGGAGTTATGTGGGCACTGTATAGCACTATATCTGGGAGTTATATGAGGACTGTATATAGCACTATATCTGGGAGTTATGAGGGCACTGTATATAGCACTATATCTGGGAGTTATGTGGGCACTGTATAGCACTATATCTGGGAGTTATGTGGGCACTGTATAGCGCTATATCTGGGAGTTATGTGAGGACTGTATATAGTGCTATATCTGAGAGTTATGTGGGCACTGTATAGCACTATATCTGGGAGTTATATGAGGACTGTATATAGCACTATATCTGAGAGTTATGTGGGCACTGTATAGCACTATATCTGGGAGTTATATGAGGACTGTATATAGCACTATATCTGAGAGTTATGTGGGCACTGTATAGCACTATATCTGGGAGTTATGTGGGCACTGCATAGCACTATATCTGGGAGTTATGTGAGGACTGTATATAGCCCTATATCTGGGAGTTATGTGGGCACTGTATAGCACTATATCTGAGAGTTATGTGGGCACTGTATAGCACTATATCTGGGAGTTATGTGGGCACTGTATAGCACTATATCTGGGAGTTATGTGGGCACTGTATAGCACTATATCTGGGAGTTATGTGGGCACTGTATAGCACTATATCTGGGAGTTATGTGGGCACTGTATAGCACTATATCTGGGAGTTATGTGGGCACTGTATAGCACTATATCTGGGAGTTATGTGGGCACTGTATAGCACTATATCTGGGAGTTATGTGGGCACTGTATAGCACTATATCAGGGAGTTATGTGGGCACTGTATAGCACTATATCTGGGAGTTATGTGGGCACTGTATAACACTATATGTGGGAGTTATGTGGGCACTGTATAGCGCTATATCTGTGAGCCTTGTGGGCACTGTATAGCACTATATCTGGGAGTTATGTGGGCACTGTATAGCGCTATATCTGGGAGTTCTGTGGGCACTGTATAGCGCTATATCTGAGAGTTATGTGGGCACTGTATAGCACTATATCTAGGAGTTATGTGGGCACTGTATAGCACTATATCTGGGAGTTATGTGGGCACTGTATAGCACTATATCTGGGAGTTATGTGGGCACTGTATAGCGCTATATCTGAGAGTTATGTGGGCACTGTATAGCACTATATCTGGGAGTTATGTGGGCACTGTATAGCGCTATATCTGAGAGTTATGTGGGCACTGTATAGCGCTATATCTGGGAGTTCTGTGGGCACTGTATATAGTGCTATATCAGGGAGTTATGTGGGCACTGTATAGCGCTATATCAGAGTTATGTGGGCACTGTATAGCGCTATATCTGGGAGTTATGTGGGCACTGTATAGCGCTATATCTGGGAGTTATGTGAGGACTGTATATAGCCCTATATCTGGGAGTTATGTGGGCACTGTTTAGTGCTATATCTGGGAGTTATGTGGGCACTGTATAGCACTATATCTGGGAGTTATGTGGGCACTGTATAGCACTATATCTAGGAGTTATGTGGGCACTGTATAGCGCTATATCTAGGAGTTATGTGGGCACTGTATAGCGCTATATCTAGGAGTTATGTGGGCACTGTATAGCGCTATATCTGGGAGTTATGTGGGCACTGTATAGCACTATATCAGGGAGTTATGTGGGCAGTGTATAGCACTATATCTGGGAGTTATGTGGGCAGTGTATAGCACTATATCTGGGAGTTATGTGGGCACTGTATAGCGCTATATCTGAGTTATGTGGGCACTGTATAGCGCTATATCAGGGAGTTATGTGGGCACTGTATAGTGCTATATCTGTGAGCTTTGTGGGGCACTGTATAGCACTATATCTGGGAGTTATGTGGGGCACTGTATATAGCACTATATCTGGGAGTTATGTGGGCACTGTATAGCGCTATTATTATCTGGGCAGTTATATCTGGGCATGTATAGCACTATATCTGGGAGTTATGTGGGCACTGTTATAGCACTATATCTGGGAGTTATGTGGGCACTGTATAGCGCTATATCTGGGAGTTATGTGGGCACTGTATAGCACTATATCTGGGAGTTATGTGGGCACTGTATAGCACTATATCTGGGAGTTATGTGGGCACTGTATATCACTATATCTTGGGAGTATTATGTGGGCACTGTATATGCTATATCTGGGAGTTATGTGGGCACTATAGCACTATATCTGGGAGTTATGTGGCACTATATCTATATCTGGAGTTATGTATATGGGCACTGTATATAGCGCTATATCTGGGAGTTATGTGGGCAGTGTATAGCACTATATCTGGGAGTTATGTGGGCACTGTATAGCACTATATCAGGGAGTTATGTGGGCATTATAGTGCTATATCTGGGAGTTATGTGGGCACTGTAATAGCACTATATCTGGGAGTTATGTGGGCACTGTATAGCACTATATCTGGGAGTTATTTGGGCAGTGTATAGCACTATATCTGGGAGTTATGTGGGCACTGTATAGCGCTATATCTGGGAGTTATGTGGGCACTGTATAGCGCTATATCTGAGTTATGTGGGCACTGTATAGCACTATATCAGGGAGTTATGTGGGGCAGTGTATAGCACTATATCTGGGAGTTATGTGGGCACTGTATAGCGCTATATCTGAGTTATGTGGGCACTGTATAGCAACTATATCAGGGAGTTTATGTGGGCAGTGTATAGCACTATATCTGGGAGTTATGTGGGCAGTGTATAGCACTATATCTGGGAGTTATGTGGGCAGTGTATAGCACTATATCTGGGAGTTATGTGGGCACTGTATAGCGCTATATCTGAGTTATGTGGGCACTGTATAGCGCTATATCAGGGAGTTATATGGGCACTGTATAGTGCTATATCTGGGAGTTATGTGGGCACTGTATAGCGCTATATCTGGGAGTTATGTGGGCACTGTATAGCACTATATCTGGGAGTTATGTGGGCAGTGTATAGCACTATATCTGGGAGTTATGTGGGCAGTGTATAGCACTATATCTGGGAGTTATGTGGGCAGTGTATAGCACTATATCTGGGAGTTATGTGGGCAGTGTATAGCACTATATCAGGGAGTTATGTGGGCACTGTATAGTGCTATATCTGGGAGTTATGTGGGCAGTGTATAGCAGTATATCTGGGAGTTATGTGGGCAGTGTATAGCACTATATCTGGGAGTTATGTGGGCAGTGTATAGCACTATATCTGGGAGTTATGTGGGCACTGTATAGCACTATATCTGTGAGGTATGTGGGCACTGTATAGCCCTATATCTGAGAGGTATGTGGGCACTATATAGCACTATATCTGGGAGTTATGTGGGCACTGTATAGCGCTATATCTGGGAGTTATGTGGGCACTGTATAGCATTATATCTGGGAGTTATGTGGGCACTGTATAGCGCTATATCTGGGAGTTATGTGGGCAGTGTATAGCACTATATCTGGGAGTTATGTGGGCACTGTATAGCATTATATCTGGGAGTTATGTGGGCACTGTATAGCGCTATATCTGGGAGTTATGTGGGCACTGTATAGCATTATATCTGGGAGTTATGTGGGCACTGTATAGCGCTATATCTGGGAGTTATGTGGGCACTGTATAGCACTATATCTGGGAGTTATGTGGGCACTGTATAGCGCTATATCTGGGAGTTATGTGGGCACTGTATAGCACTATATCTGGGAGTTATTTGGGCAGTGTATAGCACTATATCTGGGAGTTATGTGGGCAGTGTATAGCACTATATCTGGGAGTTATGTGGGCACTGTATAGCGCTATATCTGTGAGGTATGTGGGCACTGTATAGCGCTATATCTGGGAGTTATGTGGGCACTGTATAGCATTATATCTGGGAGTTATGTGGGCACTGTATAGCGCTATATCTGGGAGTTATGTGGGGACTGTATAGCGCTATATCTGGGAGTTATGTGGGCACTGTATAGCGCTATATCTGGGAGTTATGTGGGCACTGTATAGCACTATATCTGGGAGTTATGTGGGCACTGTATAGCACTATATCTGGGAGTTATGTGGGCACTGTATAGCACTATATCTGGGAGTTATTTGGGCAGTGTATAGCACTATATCTGGGAGTTATGTGGGCAGTGTATAGCACTATATCTGGGAGTTATGTGGGCACTGTATAGCGCTATATCTGTGAGGTATGTGGGCACTGTATAGCGCTATATCTGTGAGCTTTGTGGGCACTGTATAGCATTATATCTGGGAGTTATGTGGGCACTGTATAGCGCTATATCTGGGAGTTATGTGGGGACTGTATAGCGCTATATCTGGGAGTTATGTGGGCACTGTATAGCACTATATCTGGGAGTTATGTGGGCACTGTATAGCACTATATCTGGGAGTTATGTGGGCACTGTATAGCACTATATCTGGGAGTTATGTGGGCACTGTATAGCGCTATATCTGGGAGTTATTTGGGCACTGTATAGTGCTATATCTGGGAGTTATGTGGGCACTGTATAGCGCTATATCTGGGAGTTATGTGGGCACTGTATAGCACTATATCTGGGAGTTATTTGGGCACTGTATAGCACTATTTATATAACATTGTTTGAATGCTGTATCTTGGATTTATCTGGCACTGCCTGACCAGTACATGGCAGTATATCTGGATGTTATCTGGCAATGCCTGGACACTGTATAGCAGTATTTTCGGCAGTTGTCTGCACTGTGTACACACTGTATGGCATTACATCTGGAAGTTCTCTGACTCTAAGGTTAGACTGGCTATAAACACCTTCCCATGGCCGCCAGCCGGGTAGGTAACAATCCAATGCTTCCGGTATTAATTATGTTAACCACTATGTGTGTATGTTCTCAGACTTTATCACACTATATGTAGAATGGGTCCACCAGTGTGGTGATTGGTGTCCCATCCACCTAATCTCCCCCAGTGCAAGTCAATTGTAAAGGATACTCTATTGATGTACCTGGGTGGGGAGTATGATGGAAAAGTGTTCCAAAGTGTGGCAAACTCTGCAGAGACGAGATGTGGCTGAAAGTAGTAGTCATGGTGGTCTGGTACTAATGGAGAATATGAGGTGTTTGGTTCTGCTGGGGCAGTATTTTGGGCTGCACTGTGGAATTTGGTTCTGCTGGGGCGGTATATTGTGCGGTACTATAGTATTTGGTCCCGTCTGAGTGACCACATGAGGTGTACCGGTCATAAGAGGTTTTATCTGGGGTGCATTAGACTGCTCCTCTATAACTACACACGCTTGCTCTAAGTCCCTCACACTAATGCAACACAAAGAGACACAAAAACCCCAAAACAATACTATAAAATGATCCCCAAATTAACGCACAAAAGGAATTCACACTTTAAAATATCATACAGTTTTATTTGAAAGATACTTAATTCATAAATGCAACAAATACATCATGACTTTGGTCCTGTGTACACCATTATCCCGCTAGTCCATCATCCAGACCATACTCATCAGTCACTTTCACGCTGGGCATCCATTTTGAGGCCCTTGAATTCAAGGTATAATCCGGGCAGCCCACATAAAACACTCCATAAATAATCCTTGTGCATTGATTTCTCCTTCTGAAGTTCTACAAAAAGATATTTTCAAGGTATTCGATCGGACAGTAATATTTAATGCAATTAAAAGAATATATCATAAAAGAAAATAGATGTAAAATGATATAATAATTTCAAAAGAAGGCTTTGCAAAATAAATCTTCATCCTTTCTTCCAACAGATCGCAAAAAAACTGAAAAAAAAAATAAAAAATAAAATTGAACCCCTTTTTATGGTTGGAGGCCACAGTAATGAACAAGTCGCTTGCGGGCGTCAACTTTCCAATCAGTCGGCAAAATTTATGGAAGTCATGAGGTCATTGTAACTGGGGCCTTACTTGTTGAGTCAGATGGTTAACGAGGTGGATGTAGCTGTGCTGATTTTTGTAATTTAGAACAACACAGTTCCAAAAAGTTGGATGACAAAATCAGCATTTCTACATCTCAACAACCTATAGCTGGGTTTTATGGGGAGGTCATCCTGATACCATGCAAACTGGACGTCAGGAGAGCAGCACAGCATGGCATCTTCAAGTGCTCATTGGTCGCGGTCAGCAGCAACAGTAACAGAGATGGACAAACTTCTGTAGGCTTTAGTTGCCAGCAACTTGAATTCAGAAGTCTGATGTTTTTTTTTTTTAGCACCTGGCGATAAGAACCTTAAAGATTAAAACCCAAAAAGTTGGGTGTTGGTAGCACAATGGAGACCAGGTTCCTGAACTTTGGTTCTGAACTGCTGTACATAGACACAGGGGCGGACTGGGAATTGTATTGTATAGCATGAAATCCCTGGTGAATCTCCACCACAATCCATGGGGACTTACCAGGGGTGGACTGGCAATTTAAAGTGGCCCTGGAAAAAAAAATACTAAAAGTGGCCCTATTTTGTAGTTTGGTCCAAATTGATGGAAGGCAGGGCCAGCAATACCATATTGTGGCACATTATATCACCCCAACAGAGCCAAATACCACAGTCCATCACAAAATACATCCCCAAAAACTTCCACTTGCTGGCAATTAGGAGGGCCCAGATGGCCCCCTGAGCATCGTCCCACCGGGAAATTTCCCTGTAAGGTCTATGGCCAATCCGCCCCTGCATAGACAATACCCAGGGTCGTGATGGCCGCCGTGACTCTTCTCAGGAACCAGCTCCATTGCAAACATCTACTCTAATGCAGGAAGGCTCCCCATGTCCACCAGACTATTGAGGATGGTCACCACTGAGTAAAAAGCCCACATGAGAAGATACACAAAGCCAGATGAGGTGTCTACTGTTGCACAACCCCATATTTTCCTCCCAATGCCCTAATGGCTGGTTCAGGCTTCTAGATACAAAATCCGCCCATTACAAGACGGAAAGGAAGAACTTCCGTGAAGAACATAAATAAATCACGAAGATCCCGGTGTACTGTTCCTAAAGAAACATCTTTTAATTTTTTTCCCTTCTCTATTAAAGCTACATTGCAAATCATTAACGAGATCAAGTTATAGAAGGCGGCTTCGCAACCTAAAAACAAAAAGTTAAAAAAAAAAAACATTTATCATGGGCCCAATCTGTGCAACTTATACATATCCTTCAAAAAAAAAAAAAAAAAAGTCTACATGTCTTTTTTGTGTGATCGTCATAAAAAAATGTGAGCAGGAGACATCAACTAGATACAACGGTCACTCATTTGTGACCCGACCACTCAAGAGTCCAGGACTCCACACCCTAAATATCTAGAACGGAAGAAGGGGGTGCACGTTTGTACCAATGTACAGCACCATGGACTGTTGAAGTCTCCAGAATTATCAGTTTTTGAGTGACCCTTACTTGCTGATTTTTTAAAGCCCTACAAAGAAAAAACAAAAAAACAAAAATGTAATTATGGTAGCTAGAGAGTCCGCTGCTTCCATGTGCTCTACCAATACGCTAGGTATGTGGGTAGGTAGCAGATGGAAGGGTATTGAGGGGCTGGAGGTTCAGAATCCATGTTCAAGCAAAGTTTTCGATCTCTGTATTTCTCCTGCCCCACTGAACGTCCTGGAGAACAATATGGGTGAATCCTTCGTCCGGTTTTAATTCCCGACACCATCGATCTTAAGATTTGTTGAAAGCAGACAATACGGCCCAGATCATTTCTGTGCAGTTGGGTTTCGTGGCTTCTACGTCAGGATCCAAATCTAGGAGGTCCTTGGATCTGTTCATGGCCATGTCATACTTGTCATCCGGCAGCGTGGAGAAGGCGTTCTCCAGGACGTCAGAGGAGTGGGCCAGGACCAGCAGGGCCAGTGTCCGTTTGTCCATGCGATGTGGGTCGTTCACCCACTTCTCGAGGACAGATTCTTGCAGCTTCTTCACCAGTCGTTGCTTCTCTGTGGTGTTGGTTACAGGGTGGGTGGTCATGTCGAATAGCAGGAAGTTTTGCTTCTCTGTGGTCAAGATTCCCTTCTCCACCAAGCTCTTGGCAATGCGTTCTCGAACATTTCGGAGTTGGTACTGAAGCTTGAATGGGTTCCATGTTTCACCTGGTAAAATAAAGCATCAGAAATGTTATGTAAGGAAGCGCTAGCACATGATATGGGCTCATTCACACGACCGTTGGATGTTTTGCGGTCCACAGATTCAGTAGTGATCTATGAGGACTTTCCAAACTGCAGCTTCCCAGAGCTGGTGCGGTAAAGAATGCCTCAAACGAGATGCAGCTGGTGCTGCCAGAAAAAACTTGTGGATTCCCCTAATCACAGGGACCACGGGGATGGAAATGGCACTACCTCTATGAGCAAAGGCTATTGCTTGGAGTGATGACCAATCACTGGCTTTATGTTCACGAGACCAAACCACTTCCAGTCAGATGGGGACCCAAAACGGTTGGGAATGGAACTGCAGCACTGGAACGGGGGGGGGGGGGGGGAATGTGGACAGATGAGTACATTTATACAAAAAAAAAAAAAAAAAAGGGGGGTTAAGTATGCCCCAGGGCCTCTATTAATGAGCAGTACTCGACTTGGAGGACATGGTCTTGGCAGGCTACTGCAGGTAAAATGTATGACCACCAGAAGTTGGTGAAATTGGCAGAATATCCTAAGGGTCAAAATCATCGTCTTGATCAACCCCTTGAAATGCAGTTCCACTCATCACCTTTGCTTTGACTCTGGTTTCCCAACCCAAGTGACGCTCCACAAGTCTTACCGGTCAGTAACTCTATCCAGCTCTGGACAGTTTCCGAAGGATCGGTTGCCTTAATGTGTTTCAGGGTCTCATCTAATAGAACGTCTCCTGTTGGCGCCTCTGACTTGAGCAGCACCTATGAAGCAATTAAATCAAAGGTCAACTTAAAGTAAGACCTCATGTCTCAACCAATCTGAACAAAATGGCAAGACTATACCCACTAAGTGCCCCCGAGTACGAAAAACCCCAGCCCTGCACAGGTGGTAAAACACTCTCTTGGTTGGCCATGGTTGGCCCTTCTCTCCTGCTATCAATCAAAATCGATTTGTTGCACTAATCCCCTCTCTAAGGGGATAAAAGATCACTGCTACGATCATTCCTCCCCACACAGATTCACTGTTTGTCGGCAGCACATCCCTCTTACACAGGATGATCCTCTGTCCAGAAATGATCATTTAAGGTGCTGTGTGGAAGATGTGATCGCCCAATGAATGAGCTCGCTTGAAGGCACCCTAACATAGGGCAATTATCGGGAACAAGCATTCCAACCGATGCTCCGATCCTCAGGCTACATAAGGCATTTTTTTTATATATATTCAGTGTTTCTCAACCTGGGGATCTTACAAAAAAAAACTACTCCCAACATGTTGCTGTTAGTAAAGGTTTTGAGGGACAAATGAGAGGATGGGTCTGAAGGAGGCTGTAGTCATTAGGCAGGAGGCTGCAGTGCCTATGTGCAGCCAATAACTCTCTAGGGCTCTTATATGTCAGTGCATACATAAATAGCAGGACGTAGGTCATTACACCACACCCTGGAAGATTAACTGAGCTGGGAGTAGGAGGAGGTGGGTCGGAGCTCATACTACAGTATTATATGATACACTGTACGTCCACGATGGGAAATTCTGATCTCATTAGTCCACCCTGCTGACTGTTTTCCTTCTGGTTCCATTGCTACTACCTGTAATCGACTCACAACGGTGGTTGAGAATGTGCAGCACGGCTGGAAGCTGCCCCCTACTCACTGCGCGCATATTTCGCGATACACTCTTTTGGTTGGTGGAGGTGCCGATCGCTGACATGAAAGGGCAGAAGCACTCCACTAAAACCTGTTCGCTTTGGCTGCACTCGGTGAGGCAACGCACCTCGGACCGTGAGAATTTCTGGATTATTGGATCCCGGTTTAAAAGAAACCTTACCGTATTTTGTTATGGACTGCAGGATTTTATAATCACCTTTAAGAAGAAGTGTCGCATCCACCTTGTGACTTCTCCAAAAGATAAGGATTTGGCTCCGCAATCACACAAGCTGAACACACATCATTGTGTTGACTATCTGGAACCCTGCCTGCTTTTATAGATTTCCTGTTGTACCAGGAAATAGTAAGGCTCCTGACATTTAAAGGAACAGGCACACATTACCACTATGGGGATGGAGAATCGGGACCTGTGGTAGTCAGCCCGCTTGCAGTGAAAATAGGAAGACAAATGGTCTTCTGTGTAAGGCACAGACATTTTTTTCTAGGTCATCAATATCAATTGCCGGACAACCCCTTTAACTTTTTGCTTTACTTCACATTGTAGAAGAATTTTTTGGCAGTAGGACCAAACATTAATAGTAAGATAAGAACCTACATTTGAAGAATACACTGGACAAAGCTCCCGACATACACCAGAAGTATCCACAATGTTCCATTAGGAGGCAACATGGACGTTGTTTAGGCCTCAGGCCTTCAGGTCAGCATACCATTTGGTTGTGGTATGGAAGACAGTAGTAGACCACACTATTCCATACAACAGCCTTCTATGGGAGATAATCCTGATGGACACCTCTTAAAGCGACGAGCAGAGGAGTACATGATCTTACCCTTCGATCCAAGAGGCGTTTCTTGCGTAAAGTAGCCGGCTCCAGAATAACACGTCCCCTGAGGGCGAGCTCGATGAGGATACCGCCACGTAGTCCTGAGGATATGCAGTCATTCCAAAACGATGTATAACCCTGCACCAAAACAAGAGACGTCAGGAAAAACTGACATCACAGTACGTGTAATACTGTCCTAAAGGGAGATGAGCGTGTTCAATCTGTGAAATGGTCTGACCACAGCTTGTCCATAAATGTCAGATAGGTGCGGGATCCGTTCCCATCTCCAGAATGAGAACCCCAAAGCAAAGGAGAACACACCAGACATGTGCAGTGTGCTCGCCATGGGACTTTTAAAGACAGCTAAGCATACTTGCTCTACCATTTTTGGAACTCCGAATGCTTCAGAGGTCCCATTCTGGAAACAGGAGCAGGGTTCCAGAGGTGAGACCTTCAGACATCTGACATTGATGACATATCCTTGCAATATTCCATCAATGTCTGAGAAGAAAGTTTGATATTTATTTCACGCTCTGAAGTTGTAAGGATCCACCGTCATCATATTTCCAGTCTGAGCTATGGATAGGAGGCTGTTTCCAATGTAGACAAGCCCAAACTACTTCTCTCCTTCTCCTTCATCTGCACGAGCACCAGAGAGAGAGGAATAGATTCAAGACACAGGCCCCAGGTCTAAAGTAGATTCTGATGACAACACATCTCCTTCCTACCATGATGTCCTGGAGACCTCACCTGACATGCATCCAAACCGTGAAATGCAACCATATCTCCATCCTATAGAATCAGCCAAATGTGTATATGTGAGGACATCAATATTTCTGTGATTTGGCACCATTTAAGGTCTCCATCACAACATTTCACTTCACAGAAATTAGGGAATTTGTCATCACTGAATTCTCTCTTCAGACTTTGGGCCTACAAAAATCCTATTCTCTCCTGACTTCTCCGAGGAGGTCATCGGATTCCCTCTTGAGGCTCTGGGCCTACAAATCTCCTCACAGAAGTCAGGATGGAATATGATATCATCGGATTCCCTCTTGAGGCTTTGGGCCTACAAATCTCCTCACAGAAGTCAGGATGGAATGTGATGTCATTGGATTCCCTCTTCAGGCTTTGGGCCTACAAATCCAAAGAGTCATATCTTAGCTCCTAAGTGGGATTTTAAAAATGGCTTTCCTGTTTTTAATATTTATGATGGAGTAGTTTACATTTTTCTTTAGGTTAGCAGTCTCCTTGAAAAAAAAAACAACAATTTTTTTTATGAAACGTACTGCTGCCTAAATCAGCGAAATGCCTAGAGCAAAGGTGAAAGCAACATTACGACCATGGCCTGGGTTGACGAAGGGTTAAGTGGACACTCCTCAGAGTAGACATGTCTCTTTACTGTGCAAACATCCCAGTGTTAATGCCATTCATGTGTGCCAAGCCACCCAGATCTCTCCCGGATGTGTCCGTCAGCAAGCAGAGGACTGGTCTGCGTCATGCCAAACTTCATTCCAGCTGCCTTCGAGAAATCAGGGCGAAGACGGCGATAAGATTGTGCAATGTGAACACTACCCAGAATGCAGTTCTCTCAGCTGTATTACATCCATAAGGGTGCACTGCAAAGAGCAGGAGGGGTGGGGGCGCTCTAGTAAGAGATAAACCCCCCCGTGTTATTCTGATCGGTAGGTTCCTGAGGGCTGACTCCCATACTATTGACCATCTCACATAGTCCTGAATTTGCAGGGACTGTTCCTAATTTTTAGATGCAAATTCGGGCTGTCTTGGAACAAAAATGGGTGGGGCATATGTAAACTCCTCCCATGAGTGGGCAGACCTGTACAGTTTAGGGGCATGCCTAGGAGCGTGGTCCGTTTACCCCAACATTACTAATTGCAAACTTATTAAGTATCTCAGTGTATTCCTGGAATAGAATTAGTAGTAATTCCTGATCAAGAAGACCTTCTCCTGATCACCTGTTGGGGGAACCAACAGGAATTTTAAGATGTCCCCTTCCTTTTTAGGGGTTGGAGACATTATAATGTGCCTCTTGAAGTAATACAATTTTGTCTGCTTGTAGATACCACTAGGGGGAGCTCAGGAGCTTACTGCATACATATATTGTGTTAATGTGCTACTCAGGAGAAGTACAAGTCTACATACAGAAAGCTCCTTCTTGTGTCTGAAAACAAGTTTCTTTTAAAGGGGTTTTCCAGGAGTTCAATATTAATGACCTATCCTAACAATATCAGATCTATGGGCAAAACCCCCGCCGATCAGTTGCTTGCAGGAGCTGTGGTACTCTGATGCCTAGGCCAGTGATGTCATGTTTATTAGTCACATGACCTAGCTGCACTTGATGCAATACCAAACACAGCCACTATACAATATATGGCGCTGCTCTTGGAATACTGTCTCAGCCTCCTCAAGAAGCTGATCATGGGAGGGGTTGTGTTGTGATCTGAGATGAATGATAGGCCATCAATATTAAAGTCCCTGGAAATTTTCCCTCTCTCCCCGCCGTTCGCCCTGAAAAAACATTAAACATGGACAACCCCTGTAATGAGGTCACATGATTCTCTAGCAATTACCAAAATGCAGAACCGGCAGATAACATGTAAATGAACAGGGAGCGTGCGGGTTAATGACATAAATTTGGGATAATGCAGAGACATTCCCCATCTCTATTCTGTGCAGGGAAGGGTTAACAGAATAGTGGTAATCCCTCCCAGAGCACATGTTGTGTAGCGCGGTCGCCTGTGGCTGTCAGTATACAGTGACAGGCACACCCCTGCCAGGTAGCGGCTTACCCAACAGGGGAGGCGCCACTTCTGTCCTGAACTCTGAGCTCAAATATTAATACAATGGCCCGATACGAGCAGGTGGCCGGAAAACAACAATGACGCACGTTACTGAAAACGCCACTCCAGGACGGAAAATGATGCAAGCCTTCAATATTCTTGCCGAATCCAGGGCTTTCAAGATCTCTGCTTGCTGTCCATCCATAGGAACTTTACCATGACCAGGACAAGTGCAGGTAACGGAGCTGTGCACCTGTGTGCGTGTCCATCACGTGATCTGGACAGGCTTCCATCCTGTGGAGGTCAACGAGGGCAGTTCCTATACATGACAGCAAGCGGAGATCTTGAAAACTGTGGGAAATGGATATTAAAAGCGTATTGGAAAACTGTTTAACTTTCCATAATCTAGAAGTTTAACAAGGATTGCTGAAACAGGAGTAGCCCTTCAAGATACCTTGGGCCAGGTTCACACCGCTCCACACGAGAAGATTCTGATGTGGATTTCTCCCATGCATTTTACATGAGGGTGAGGAAGTGCCTTAGGGTATGTCCGCTCGTGCCATGTACTGGAGCGGCCAGACATTACATGGAAGTAGGAAAACTCCTCAGGGTGGGTCATCCATACATCCAACACCAGGCACCACCACTGATCAGCTCTGGCACTGGGGCAAGATTGAATCCATGGTAGGAGATCAGTGTGTTTGATCGGTGGAGGTCCGTCTGCTCATGCTCCACCGATCCGCTGTTCCTGCAGTAGCTCTAGCACCAGAACTACAGCTCCATCCACGGTGTAGTGGACAGAGCCGGTTACTGCGGCAGTCACTTCAATGGGAGCAGCGCTGCAGTTACCAGCTCCATCCACTACACCATGGATGGAGCTGTAGTTCTGGTGCTAGAGCTACTGCAGGAACAGCAGATCGGTGGAGCATGAGCAGACGGACCTCCACCGATCAAACACACTGATCTCCTACCCTGGATTCAATCTTGCCCCAATGCCTTTAATCTCTCAACGGTTGGGGCTGACCCATTGATGTTATGCGTTGGAGGCCGAATGTCCATCGTAAAGGTCCACCAGCAGGTGACTGAGCAGGAAGGGGGCTCATGTATATCGCGAGGTGGTAATAAGACCAGGTTATCCCTCCTTAGGCTTTTACGACATCTCTACCAGATCAAACGTTCACTGCTCCACCAGGAAACCAAAATTGGTATCCCTGGATCCCTGACCTATGTAATCAATAGGCCAATAAAATCTTTGGTGGGAAAACACCTTGAGAAAAAAAAAAAAAAACCTTTGGCCACCATCCGGATGCTAATAGTCTCACAACAAATGTAAAATGTCAGCCGAGCGTATCAATTATGTTGTAAAAAGTCACGCCAAGTTTTATGGTGGAGCAAGATAAGGAACTGTATATACCGTAAGGAGCTGCTATGGAGAAGGTCAGAAAGGTTGGGAGATGACAATGAAAGGTGAGAAGAACCATAACGCATGTGGGTCCAGGCATTAGATCAGAGCTCCGGTTACACAGTAAGACCCACAACTACCTGCACAGGACTAGATCTACCAGTCCTGCAGGTCTGACACGACCTACAATAGAAGTGTGTGAGGTAGGTTGGGCCCTTATCTCAGAGAATCTACAGGACGTAGAGATCTACAAAGCCGGGGGCGAGGCTGTGGGAGAGTAAACATGACAATGCTATATCAAGTTTTCTCCTCTTTATAGTTCTTCAAATCTTCCCCCTCCTCCAAAGGTCTTCACTAGAAGTGTTCTTCTATAATCTGGTCTTCTGGAATCCCACTGATCCAACATCCTCAAGTGGTGGAGACATGGGAGCAAAAAGAGGTTAAAAAGGTGTTGTCCAGAAGACTAACATTTCTTAAAAAGGGCGCTGACTTCACCGACCCAGTTCTGATTCTTCCCGATCCCCTACATTTAAACTTCATGCACACGTCAGTGTTCGGTCAGTGATTTCCATCAGTGATTTTGAGCCACAACCAGGTGATGATCCAAACACAGAACAAGTGCAGATCTTTCCCTTATACCTTATGTCTGTGGAGGCTCCAATCCTGGTTTTGGTTCACAATCACTGACCAAAACATTGTTGTGTAAATGAGGCTCTAAGAGAACTTTTCTGAGGAACGTGACAAAGGGTTCAAGATGTTGACTTGGCCTCCAAATTCCTCCAATCTCCATCCATTCCATCATGTGCTGGAAAAACAGGTCCGATCCATGGAGGCCTCACCTCACAGCTTACAGGATCTGCTGCCAGACCTTGAGTGGTCTTGTGGTGTCCATGATTTGTGGAGGAACAAGAGGTATCTACGCAATGTTATGGCCAATTGGTGTAGAACTAGATCTTTTCCAGAGGCTGTAAAGATGAAACTTCTGATGTGGACATCGTTAGTCATGTATGACGCCATGGAATTGCACTATGTAACCAATTACACTTATAAACCAGTTGTCACCGTCATACACATGTACAGTAGACATCCTCCCCTCCCACATTCTTATCTACGAGAGTCACGTCATGTGCACGGAGAACATAGCAACCGCATTCTCCAGTGGTGAGAAACTCCTTTGGCCTGTTGGACGACATTACGAGGGATGAAGCAGCAACATCCGCCATATTTTATTGTAATGCTTAAATTAAAAATCGAGGCACTAATACTAGGACAATGTCATAAAAGAGGCTTAATGGTAATCCGCCCTAATACTGCACGACTAACCCAGAAAAGAAAAAAAAAAACAAAAAGAGCCGGTGGCCATATGAAGAAGAATTTACCTCTTCTGCGACTTCCCACCGTGACATCTGGGCGGGGATAAATTTCGTATTTTTGTTGCGTTTTTTTATAATTTTATTGCTTATAATAGCCATCATGATTACGTACAATGCTGCCCCTAGTGGCCTTGCTCAAGTACCTGCACTACAATACAGCAAGCCCCATTGACCAGTACTTGCACAGTCGTCAGCAGCAGAGGCAAACACAGGATTTTTATAAGATTAGAAAGAAAGGTTTGCTTTGTTGATTCAGGAACAGCGCCACTGTTGCACATAGGCCATGTCTGGTTTAACAGAAATTGCAGAAATAATCCATAGAATGCTTCTGAGGCTCGCTTTGCTGTATGGACTAGGACAGAATGAGCAGAGCCATCTCATTGCTTAGATAAAGCAGAGTGGCTACTGTATATGCCATAAACATAAATATGGACCTGTATACAGCTACCCAATTACTGTGTAGACTAGGACAGAGTGAGCAGAGCCATCTCATTGATTAGATAAAGCAGGGTTGCAACTCTATTTGCTATAAACATAGATATGGACCTGTGTGCAGCTACCCATTTATTGTGTAGACTAGGACAGAGTCAGCAGAGCCATCTCATAGCTTAGACAAGGCAGGGTTGCAACTCTATTTGCTATAAATAAACATAGATATGGCCCTGTACGCAGCTCCCCAATTGCTGTGTAGACCAGGACACAGTCAGCAGAGCCATCTCATAGCTTAGATAAGGCAGAATAGCAACAATATTTGCTATAAATAAACATAGATATGGCCCTATATGTAGCTCCCCCGGTCATTGCCTGGTCTCTTTGGCATGATTCCGCCCCTGTTTGACGCTGTCAAAAATACAGTCATGGATGTGATGTCAATAGGATAGGGCCAATGTTTTGGCAGCAGGGAGGGAGGGCAAAATCATGACAATGAGTTTTCAGTGAGAAAAAGTAATGCAACTTTCTGATCTACTTTCTGTATCCGTTACTGTTTTCAAGATCTCTGCTTGTTGTCATTTAACAGGAATTTTACATTTACATGTTTTACTTCCATTTACCAGTTGTGGTTAAATTCTGGGATCTTTTGTATGGCAATTTCCACATGAGACCAGAGCACTTTCTTTTATCCAATGGGAGTAAGCAATAAATACTTTGACTTAGTGACAGCAAGCAGATATACTGAAAAACATGAACAACTGATACACAGAATACATTAGGAAATTGTATAACTATACATAATTGTACAATAACCTTTATTCTCAGAGACCGGAATACCCCTTTAATAAAGGACTCCTAGACAAGGGTCCCACTTCTAGGTCCTGCACCTATAAGAACCGGGCTCCCCCAATCCCCCTGCCACCCGCACCTCCGTACATGTGAACACCTCTCCATACACTGAGCCCCCCATTAACTCTACAGTCTACCCCCAGGCCTGCTAGCTTTTTCTGGACTACTACTTCCGTTTTCTCTCCAGGACTCCACAGGGCAGCGCAGCGACTATCTGGTTAAATATTAAATGAGGACTCCGAGCGGCTGCCAGACAGGATGGGTCATTACCGCCATTCGAAACAAGATATGAAGAAGGGGGAAGAAAGACGTGACACTGCTTACTCCCCGGATTCCTATGTGGTCACAAATCCTCAAAATGCTGCAAAGGTAGCATAATGTCTGCTTACGGGGGTCTCCCGGGATCGGCATATTGATGATCAATCCTCAGGACAGGTCATCAATATCAGATAGGGAGGGGACCGACTGCAGGGACCTCCGCAGATCAGCCTGTGGGGCCTTGCTGCCTGCGCACTGTCTACTTAATAACACAGCATCGCAGCTTCCTCCCATTTAGGCTACCTGTGGGCTATTGTGCAGAAATTCGCACAAATTTCCGTAAAAAACAAAAAACACACCTCTCCTGTTTGCATCCTCCATGTAATAACGATGCTGCAGCATCTATCCCTATGACTCCATGAGGAGCCATTTCTTTATTATTCCTGCTAGAAGTTACAAATGAATTACTAGGAGGTTGCAGTGAGGGTCCAGATGGGTGTTACCAGATGGGGGCATGTCCCCGCACAGCTTGCATACATTTACACCCTACTAGGAAATCACACTGAGGCTTCCTCCATGCTTTACACTGCAGGTCAGCATGTTCAGACTGGTGGCTGTGTGGAACCACAAATTCACCAGGACAGTAACACCCTAAAGAACGGGGGTCTAACCAGGTGAGGAGACAACCTCAGCACAAATCCTGACCCAGGGATCCTGTAGATCTTCTCTGAATCTGGTCCGGCTGGAATTTCCTGCTGGTGGACACAGTGGGGGTGTTTGCACTGGTCACAGATCACCTCGCCCCGTCACACTTAAATTAAAACCATTAATGGGTATGCTTACTTCTGAAACCCTTTCCTCACCGCACCTAAAGCTGCTTGTGTGGCCAGTGCTGCGCGGATACAGCGTCCATGGAGAGTCAGGTGTCTCCAAACTAACCCTGTTATCTCTCTATAATGCAAATGGAGGGCCCTGGCACACGCAAAGAACACAACTTCAGCTTACGGACTGGAACAGCGCCACCCATGTTTGCATGGCTGGTTTTGGTACTGCAGCTCAGCCACATTGCGATGCATGTGCAGCTATGGCCATGTGGATAAGAGAACTGCCGCGTTGGGTGCTGCGGTGTCTCACTAAAACAGGGGCCATTTAATCTCCGCAGAAACTACAATTCCCAGCATGCTCCACTTAAGGTCAGACACTGCAGTACTCCATGTGGCCGTATATGGTACTGCAGCTCGGTCCCATACACCAGAATGAGGCTCACTTGCGGCAGGACAACATGGCCGCTTCTTCTCGCTCTCACCTCTTTATCCTTCAGACCCAGGAGAAGAACCTCCTCCATAAGCGTCAGCCTCATGTCCTTACAGTCCCCCGCGGCATCTTCATCTTTGTCTTTGCTGGAATCGTCAGAATCGGCCCTCCTGTCCTGCCCCTCATCTCCACGTCGGCCACGCCGAATTAAAGTGGTCATCCTTTTAATAAAGTGGGGAGGAGAAAAAAGTCAGATACATGGGGACTACATGGTCATTAAATGTCTCATTCATCATGGCTACTTTCTTTAAAAACCAGCGCCACACCTGTCCATGGGATGTGCCTGATATTGCGGCTTGGCTAAATTCATTTGAAGTTGAGCTGTAATACCGGATACAACCTGTGGACCAGGGTGGCACTGTTTTGGGACGGAAACAGCCATGATCTTCTAATCTTGGACACCTGACAGGTATGTTCACTGAGGATTTGCAGTTTGCGACTATGCAATCACGTTTTTCATATTCCAGGTTACTTCTTGAGGCAGATTTCAAATCCGTAAAGAAACGGGTCCCATTGGAAACAATGGAACGGTGATTTACCATAGATTTTGGAGGTAAAATACACAAAAAAGTCTGTGTGAACATAAACTCTCTTTTACATGATGACACCTTTATTATTGTATATGTGCCCGCTAAATGGGGCACCTATGAGTTACATCAATATGTAAAAGCCTCACTTCTCAAAAATGTCTTTTCAACCAATCAGAGCTCAGCTTTGATTTCTAAAACGACTCTGGAAAAATGAAAGCTGTGCTCTGATTGGTGGAGGAGAATTTTCCTTAGACTGTCTCCTGTCACTTCAGTGGGCAAATGTGCCCGCGAGTAATGGCCAACTAATAGGAGTCTGTAGGCTGAGTGCTTCATTATAAAACCTATATTATAGGCCTCATTTATCAAAACCTATGTAAAGTAGAACTGGCACAGTTCCCCATAGCAACCAATCAGATTCCTCCTTTCATTTTCCAAAGGAGGCCTGAAAAATGAAAGGTGGAATCTGATTGGTTGCTGTGGTCAACTAAGCCAGTTTTCCTTTACACCAGTTTAGATCTATCTCCCCTATAGGCCTCATTTATCAAAGCTGCTCTTGCCTATAGCAACCAATCACAGCGCAGCTTTGATTTTCCTGGAGGAGTTTAAGAAATGAAAGCTGTAGTGTGATTGGTTGATAGGGGCAACAAAGCCAGGTAATAATCTAGATAGTTTTATAAACGTTCCTCATGACGAGGCCACGTTTACCTCAGCCTTGGGAAGGATCTCTGTCACCGATTCTGTAAACAAATATGACACAAAATAGCGCAGTATTTTGTAAAAACCGCTGCGCCCCATATGTGAGGACCATGTGTGTGATGCTGTTCTTATAGTGGAGAAGAACAAGGGAAAGAAGAACGCCCATGTGCATGAGGCCTTAAAGGGGTACCCACGAGACCGGGAAGCCATTTTGTATTACCAGGCAAGATATAGGGTTTAAAAATAAAAGTCTCATCAGTCACCGGTGCTCCGCTTCCATCACACGTATCTCACTGCAGCACCCTGCCAATAGGAGTACCTGGTCTCTGGGGTCCCCTTTAAAAGCATTGACTTTGTAAGGAAACATCCCATAATGTAGGCTCTCAACCTAAGGGGGTCTTTATATTGTCCCCCCAGGTCATACTGCTATGCCACGGGTGTGAACGTAAGAAATGATAATGTAATGGGGGTACTGCAGTCATGTCACCAGGGCACTGTGGCTGATGAGATAATGGGGCACTATGGCTGGCAATGATAGGGGGGCACTATAGGCGATTATATTATGGGGCACTATGGCTGGCAATGTTATGGGGGCACTATAGGTGATTATATTATGGGGCACTATGGCTGGCAATGTTATGGGGGCACTGTAGGTGATTATGTTATGGGGCACTATGGCTGGCAATGTTATGGGGGCACTGTAGGTGATTATATTATGGGGCACTGTGGCTGGCAATGTTATGGGGACACTGTAGGTGATTATATTATGGGGCACTATGGCTGGCAATGTTATGGGGACACTGTAGGTGATTATATTATGGGGCACTATGGCTGGCAATGTTATGGGGACACTAGGTGATTATATTATGGGGCACTATGGCTGGCAATGTTATGGGGACACTGTAGGTGATTATATTATGGGGCACTATGGCTGGCAATGTTATGGGGACACTGTAGGTGATTATATTATGGGGCACTATGGCTGGCAATGTTATGGGGACACTGTAGGTGATTATATTATGGGGCACTATGGCTGGCAATGTTATGGGGACACTGTAGGTGATTATATTATGGGGCACTATGGCTGGCAATGTTATGGGGACACTGTAGATAATTATATTATGGGGCACTATGGCTGGAAATGTTATGGGGACACTGTAGATAATTATATTATGGGGCACTATGGCTGGCAATGTTATGGAGGCACTGTAGGTGATTATATTATGGGCACTATGGCTGGCAATGTTATGGGGGCACTGTAGATAATTATATAATGGGGCACTATGGCTGGCAATGTTATGGGGACACTGTAGATGATTATATAATGGGGCACTATGGCTGGCAATGTTATGGGGACACTGTAGATAATTATATTATGGGGCACAATGGCTGGCAATGTTATGGGGACACTGTAGGTGATTATATTATGGGGCACTATGGCTGGCAATGTTATGGGGACACTGTAGATAATTATATAATGGGGCACTATGGCTGGCAATGTTATGGGGACACTGTAGATAATTATATAATGGGGCACTATGGCTGGCAATGTTATGGGGACACTGTAGGTGATTATATTATGGGGCACTATGGCTGGCAATGTTATGGGGGCACTATGGTTAGCAATGTTATGGGGGCACTATGGTTAGCAATGTTATGGGGGCACTATGGTTAGCAATGTTATGGGGGCACTATGGTTAGCAATGTTATGGGGGCACTGTAGGTGATTATATTATGGGGCACTATGGCTAGCAATGTTATGGGGGCACTATAAGCGATTATATTATGGGGCACTATGGCTGGCAATGTTATGGGGGCACTGTAGATAATTATATTATGGGGCACTATGGCTGGCAATGTTATGGGGGCACTGTAGGTGATTATATTATGGGGCACTATGGCTGGCAATGTTATGGGGGCACTGTAGGTGATTATATTATGGGGCACTATGGCTGGCAATGTTATGGGGCACTGTAGATAATTATATTATGGGGCACTATGGCTGGCAATGTTATGGAGGCACTGTAGATAATTATATTATGGGGCACTATGGTTAGCAATGTTATGGGGGCACTGTAGGTGATTATATTATGGGGCACTATGGCTAGCAATGTTATGGGGGCACTATAAGCGATTATATTATGGGGCACTATGGCTGGCAATGTTATGGGGGCACTGTAGATAATTATATTATGGGGCACTATGGCTGGCAATGTTATGGGGGCACTGTAGGTGATTATATTATGGGGCACTATGGCTGGCAATGTTATGGGGGCACTGTAGGTGATTATATTATGGGGCACTATGGCTGGCAATGTTATGGGGACACTGTAGATAATTATATTATGGGGCACTATGGCTGGCAATGTTATGGGGACACTGTAGGTGATTATATTATGGGGCACTATGGCTGGCAATGTTATGGGGGCACTGTAGATAATTATATTATGGGGCACTATGGCTGGCAATGTTATGGGGCACTATGGCTGGCAATGTTATGGGGACACTGTAGATAATTATATTATGGGGCACTATGGCTGGCAATGTTATGGGGGCACTGTAGGTGATTATATTATGGGGCACTATGGCTGGCAATGTTATGGGGGCACTGTAGATAATTATATTATGGGGCACTATGGCTGGCAATGTTATGGAGGCACTGTAGATAATTATATAATGGGGCACTATGGTTAGCAATGTTATGGGGGCACTGTAGGTGATTATATTATGGGGCACTATGGCTGGCAATGTTATGGGGGCACTGTAGATAATTATATTATGGGGCACTATGGCTGGCAATGTTATGGAGGCACTGTAGACGAATATGTTATGAGGTGCTGTGGCTGGCAATGCTATGTCACTGTGTCTGTATAAGACATACAGGGAGTGACACTAGCAATAGTATGGGGGTAATAAATTAGGCGCTGTTAAAGGGGCACTGGGGCTGTTGATATATGACGGGTTAGAGCAGAGACTGGACCAACACTATGGGGGTACTGTGAAGTGCATAGATACGGGGGTTCACATCTGAGAGATGATACAATAACATGTCACTGCACCAGGAGGTGGAGATCCAGGCTTCAACCCCAGGATAATAAGGAATAACATGGATGGGCAACCTAAAAGTCACCTGTCAGCAGGACCCACCCTATTACAAGTTAGGCCGTCACCTGTAGCTCACAGCTTTTCCCTATTGGCGCTGTGGTTGTATTGCAGTTTACCATAAACCACTGGTGACTGCAACTGGAATGACCCTAAGGCATTGCTTTGGTGGCATCACCTGGAGAAGGTTGCTCCATTCTGCAGATTTATGGTGTATTGACAGGAAAGCCAAACATGTTTGACCGGCGTCTTCATCAATGCCGGGAGCCCAATCACTGGCATCATCCGCGATTCCAGGAGCCTGATTACCAGCACCCACAGCGACCTGGGAAGCCTGACTACTGCCGCCCTCAGCAACCCCAGGAGGGGGGCCTCGGCGATCCCGAAAGCCCAGCTAGTGGGGGCCTCGGCGATCCCGAAAGCCCAGCTAGTGGGGGCCTCGGCGATCCCCAATGCCCAGCTAGTGGGGGCCTCGGCGATCCCCAATGCCCAGCTAGTGGGGGCCTCGGCGATCCCCAATGCCCAGCTAGTGGGGGCCTCGGCGATCCCCAATGCCCAGCTAGTGGGGGCCTCGGCGATCCCCAATGCCCAGCTAGTGGGGGCCTCAGTGACCCTGAAAGCCTGACTATTGCCACCCTCAGCAACGCCAGGAGCCCCACTACTCGCACCCTGGCGGCCTAATGTGTGGGGCATCAGAGGTGCCACTCTATTTGATATGTCACCCACCACTGGTATCTCTGTGGACATTATGGGTGCAGTGGACACCGATCTGGACCCACAGGACCTGATGTACCCCAGGACACTCCTCTGTAAACCTATCCTGATGGGAGTAATGACATTATCTGCGTAAGACTGATCCCTGTTGTGATAATAACATATCGTGACAAATGTCTGATCGTGATATCCGCATAGGCCTGCCTGACATGTATCATGGGACGGTTGCATAGTTGCACATATAACATACATGACACACACGGTCACGACGCCCCCGTCCTCCCCCGTCTTACCTGCTCCACTCTCAGTTCAGCTCCTTAAAAACTTCACTTCCTGGTCTGGGACACATCAGCTCGGGGCGGGCAGCGCTCCTTCACGTCGCTCGGTGTCGCCACTGACTGACAGCACAATCCACCAATCAGATGCGGCGCCTACGATGTAAAGCGCTGGCCCCGCCCTGCGTCGCCCAGGCTTCGGCTCGTACAAGCGGATGCCGTGACACCTTAGCCTAGCCAATCAGAAACCGAAGAAGCGGAGTGGAGGCGGGACTTGCTGGAAGCCCAATACTACGTCATGTGATCGTCGCGCGGCGCCCATCTTTGTTTAGGGAATAAGGAATCTCTTGTAGTAGATACCAGGGAGGAAGTGATATATGGAGGTGATTATTACATAGGATAAAAGGTTGTCCCAAGGCCAGATCCACACTATGCAGTTACAATGGCACTTCTTTAATAGTGCCATTCTGCATGAACCCATGAGTGTACGCCCAATTCCAGATGCCCATCAGGTGTCAGCCCAGTGTCTGGCCAGCTTTGGATGACGCCGCTTCATGGGACATGGTGTTCACATCAGTGTGCATATATAGGACTACCAGACAGGATGTAAAGACTGTTGCGCATGTGGTTAAAGGCCCCGTCACGTGCGCCAATTTTGTTCCCGATAATTGCTCTTCACAGGAGCTGACAGCTGCAGTCATCCCTCGTTCATGTACACAAGAGATGATTGCAGTATGGAAATGCAGCTCTCACCTCCTCTGAAGAGCAGGCGATTATTGGGAATGAATAGTTTGTTCCTGATAATTGCCTGAGAAGATGAGAGCTTCATTTCCATACAGCAATCATCTCGTGTGTACGGGGACGAGGGATCCTTGCTGGCACTCTCCCCAAACAGAGGAGGTGACTGCAGTATGGAAATGCAGCTCTCATCCCCTCTGAAGAGCAGGCAGTTATCAGGAACCACAGTAATTGCCTGCTGTGTCGGCATTAAGTTGGCCGCAGTAGTGAGGCGTTTGCTCGTTCATCGGCAGCACGTTTACACAGGGCAATGATTGGGAACAAGCATTCCCAGGAATGCTCCGTCCTGATAATTGCCTTGTGTGAAGACCCAGGTAACTCACATATGAGGATGAATAAGGTGTTTTCAGGAGAACTCTGTACCTCCCAATGTCTTGGTTGGTCAGGGAGGGTTGTGCCCTCTGCTCCCCGATTTCCTGCTATCTTCAGTCTGCAGCTCACAGGACGACACAAACTATCATCTCAAATTCATTTACTAAGCCATAAAGGGGCTCCAACTACCAATGATCAGGAACCTGGGTAGAGTTAACCATGGGTGGGGGTAACTTGTGAGGGGCACGCCCTCTATATGGGATCCTCTGGCTCGCTGAACCTCTTTCTCTTTGGTGCAGTTGGTTTATCTTGAATACGGAAAAAGTCCAAGACCTGATTCTGCAGGAAGAAGATGGACATGGTTAACACTGGACGTACAACCCCGCATACTAATGGTTCATTCCCATCACATGTGACGTCAGATATTTTCCACATGGAAGGTTCATGTGGAGACTATGGTTTGTGGAGGTTCATGTGGAGACTATGGATTGTGGAAGGTCTATGTGGAGCCTATGGTTTGTGGAGGTTCATGTGGAGACTGTGGATTGGTGTGGAAGGTTCATGTGGAGATGCCTATGGACTTTGTGGAGGTTCATGTGGAGCCTATGGACTATGGTTTGGTTCATGTGGAATGGTTCATGTGGAGCTATATGGGTGGAAGGTTCATGTGGAGCCTATGGTTCATGTGGAGCCTATGGACTGTGGAAGGTGGAAGCTGGACATGTGAAGGTTCATGTGGAGCCTATGGATTCATGTGGAGCCTATGGATGTGGAAGGTTCATGTGGAGCCTATGGATTGTTCATGTGGAGCCTAAGGTTCATGTGGAGCCTATGGACATGTGTGGAAAGGTTCATGTGGAGCCTATGGACTGTGGAAGGTTCATGTGGAGATGGTCAAGGTTCATGTGGAAGGTTCCTATGGTGGAAGGTTCATGGTGGGAGCCTATGGATTGTGGAGGTTCATGTGGAGACTATGGATTGTGGAAGGTTCATGTGGAGACTATGGTTTGTAGAAGGTTCATGTGGAGCCTATGGACTGTGGAAGGTTCATGTGAAGCCTATGGTTTGTGGAGGTTCATGTGGAGCCTATGGTTTGTAGAAGGTTCATGTGGAGCCTATGGACTGTGGAAGGTTCATGTGAAGACTGTGGAAGGTTCATGTGAAGCCTATGGACTGTGGAAGGTTTCATGTGGAGACTATGGATTGTGGAAGGTTCATGTGGAGCCTATGGTTTGTGGAAGGTTCATGTGGAGCCTATGGACTGTGAAAGGTTCATGTAGAGCCTATGGTTTGGGGAGGTTCATGTGGAGCCTATGGATTGTGGAAGGTTCATGTTGGAGGCCTATGGTTTTGTGGAGGTTCATGTGGAGCCTATGGATTGTGAAAGGTTCATGTGGAGCCTATGGACTGTGGAAGGTTCATGTGGAGCCTATGGTTTGTAGAAGGTTCATGTGGAGCCTATGGACTGTGGAAGGTTCATGTGGAGACTATGGACTGTGGAAGGTTCATGTGGAGCCTATGGTTTGTGGAAGGTTCATGTGGAGCCTATGGTTTGGGGAAGGTTCATGTGGAGCCTATGGATTGTGGAGGTTCATGTGGAGACTATTGGATTGTGGAAGGTTCATGTGGAGACTATGGTTTGTAGAAGGTTCATGTGGAGCCTATGGACTGTGGAAGGTTCATGTGAAGCCTATGGTTTGTGGAGGTTCATGTGGAGCCTATGGACTGTGGAAGGTTCATGTGAAGACTGTGGAAGGTTCATGTGAAGCCTATGGACTGTGGAAGGTTCATGTGGAGCCTATGGATTGTGGAAGGTTCATGTGGAGCCTATGGTTTGTGGAAGGTTCATGTGGGAGCCTATGGATTGTGGAAAGGTTCATGTGGAGCCTATGGTTTGTGGAAGGTTCATGTGGAGGCCTATGGATTGTGGAAGGTTCATGTGGAGCCTATGGTTTGTGGAAGGTTCACTTGGAGACTATGGGTTTGTGGAAGGTTCATGTGGAGCCTATGGTTTGTGGAAGGTTCATGTGGAGCCTATGGTTTGTGGAAGGTTCACTTGGAGACTATGGGTTTGTGGAAGGTTCATGTGGAGCCTATGGATTGTGGAAGGTCCATGTGGAGCCTATGGTTTGTGGAAGGTTCATGTGGAGCCTATGGACTGTGAAAAGTTCATGTGGAGCCTATGGTTTGGGGAAGGTTCATGTGGAGCCTATGGATTGTGGAGGTTCATGTGGAGACTATGGATTGTGGAAGGTTCATGTGGAGACTATGGTTTGTAGAAGGTTCATGTGGAGCCTATGGACGGTTCATGTGGAGACTATGGTTTGTAGAAGGTTCATGTGGAGCCTATTGACTGTGGAAGGTTCATGTGAAGCCTATGGTTTGTGGAGGTTCATGTGGAGCCTATGGTTTGTAGAAGGTTCATGTGGAGCCTATGGACTGTGGAAGGTTCATGTGAAGCCTATGGACTGTGGAAGGTTCATGTGAAGCCTATGGACTGTGGAAGGTTCATGTGGAGACTATGGATTGTGGAAGGTTCATGTGGAGCCTATGGTTTGTGGAAGGTTCATGTGGAGCCTATGGACTGTGAAAGGTTCATGTGGAGCCTATGGTTTGGGGAAGGTTCATGTGGAGCCTATGGATTGTGGAAGGTTCATGTGGAGCCTATGGATTGTGGAAGGTTCATGTGGAGCCTATGGATTGTGGAAGGTTCATGTGGAGCCTATGGTTTGTGGAGGTTCATGTGGAGCCTATGGTTTGTGGAAGGTTCATGTGGAGACTATGGATTGTGGAAGGTTCATGTGGAGCCTATGGTTTGTGGAAGGTTCATGTGGAGCCTATGGTTTGTGGAAGGTTCATGTGGAGACTATGGGTTGTGGAAGGTTCATGTGGAGCCTATGGTTTGTGGAAGGTTCATGTGGAGACTATGGATTGTGGAAGGTTTATGTGGAGACTATGGATTGTGGAAGGTTTATGTGGAGCCTACGGACTGTGGAAGGTTCATGTGAAGCCTATGGTTTGTGGAGGTTCATGTGGAGACTATGGTTTGTAGAATGTTCATGTGGAGCCTATGGACTGTGGAAGGTTCATGTGAAGCCTATGGTTTGTGGAGGTTCATGTGGAGCCTATGGACTGTGGAAGGTTCATGTGGAGACTATGGACTGTGGAAGGTTCATGTGGAGACTATGGATTGTGGAAGGTTCATGTGGAGCCTATGGTTTGGGGAAGGTTCATGTGGAGCCTATGGATTGTGGAGGTTCATGTGGAGACTATGGATTGTGGAAGGTTCATGTGGAGACTATGGTTTGTAGAAGGTTCATGTGGAGCCTATGGACGGTTCATGTGGAGACTATGGTTTGTAGAAGGTTCATGTGGAGCCTATGGACTGTGGAAGGTTCATGTGAAGCCTATGGTTTGTGGAGGTTCATGTGGAGCCTATGGTTTGTAGAAGGTTCATGTGGAGCCTATGGACTGTGGAAGGTTCATGTGAAGCCTATGGACTGTGGAAGGTTCATGTGAAGCGTATGGACTGTGGAAGGTTCATGTGGAGCCTATGGATTGTGGAAGGTTCATGTGGAGACTATGGATTGTGGAAGGTTCATGTGGAGCCTATGGTTTGTGGAAGGTTCATGTGGAGCCTATGGTTTGTAGAAGGTTCATGTGGAGCCTATGGACTGTGGAAGGTTCATGTGAAGCCTATGGTTTGTGGAGGTTCATGTGGAGCTATGGTTTGTAGAAGGTTCATGTGGAGCCTATGGACTGTCGAAGGTTCATGTGAAGCCTATGGACTGTGGAAGGTTCATGTGAAGCCTATGGACTGTGGAAGGTTCATGTGGAGACTATGGATTGTGGAAGGTTCATGTGGAGCCTATGGTTTGTGGAAGGTTCATGTGGAGCCTATGGACTGTGGAAGGTTCATGTGAAGCCTATGGTTTGTGGAGGTTCATGTGGAGCCTATGGTTTGTAGAAGGTTCATGTGGAGCCTATGGACTGTGGAAGGTTCATGTGGAGACTATGGACTGTGGAAGGTTCATGTGGAGACTATGGATTGTGGAAGGTTCATGTGGAGCCTATGGTTTGTGGAAGGTTCATGTGGAGCCTATGGACTGTGAAAGGTTCATGTGGAGCCTATGGTTTGGGGAAGGTTCATGTGGAGCCTATGGATTGTGGAGGATCATGTGGAGACTATGGATTGTGGAAGGTTCATGTGGAGACTATGGTTTGTAGAAGGTTCATGTGGAGCCTATGGACTGTGGAAGGTTCATGTGAAGCCTATGGTTTGTGGAGGTTCATGTGGAGCCTATGGATTGTGGAAGGTTCATGTGGAGCCTATGGTTTGTGGAAGGTTCACTTGGAGACTATGGGTTGTGGAAGGTTCATGTGGAGCCTATGGATTGTGGAAGGTCCATGTGGAGCCTATGGTTTGTGGAAGGTTCATGTGGAGCCTATGGACTGTGGAAGGTTCATGTGGAGCCTATGGTTTGGGGAAGGTTCATGTGGAGCCTATGGATTGTGGAGGTTCATGTGGAGCCTATGGTTTGTAGAAGGTTCATGTGGAGCCTATGGACTGTGGAAGGTTCATGTGGAGACTATGGATTGTGGAAGGTTCATGTGGAGCCTATGGTTTGTGGAAGGTTCATGTGGAGCCTATGGACTGTGAAAGGTTCATGTGGAGCCTATGGTTTGGGGAAGGTTCATGTGGAGCCTATGGATTGTGGAGGATCATGTGGAGACTATGGATTGTGGAAGGTTCATGTGGAGACTATGGTTTGTAGAAGGTTCATGTGGAGCCTATGGACTGTGGAAGGTTCATGTGAAGCCTATGGTTTGTGGAGGTTCATGTGGAGCCTATGGATTGTGGAAGGTTCATGTGGAGCCTATGGATTGTGGAAGGCTCATGTGGAGCCTATGGTTTGTGGAAGGTTCACTTGGAGACTATGGGTTGTGGAAGGTTCATGTGGAGCCTATGGATTGTGGAAGGTCCATGTGGAGCCTATGGTTTGTGGAAGGTTCATGTGGAGCCTATGGACTGTGGAAGGTTCATGTGGAGCCTATGGTTTGGGGAAGGTTCATGTGGAGCCTATGGATTGTGGAGGTTCATGTGGAGCCTATGGATTGTGGAAGGCTCATGTGGAGCCTATGGTTTGTGGAAGGTTCACTTGGAGACTATGGGTTGTGGAAGGTTCATGTGGAGCCTATGGATTGTGGAAGGTCCATGTGGAGCCAATGGTTTGTGGAAGGTTCATGTGGAGCCTATGGACTGTGGAAGGTTCATGTGGAGCCTATGGTTTGGGGAAGGTTCATGTGGAGCCTATGGATTGTGGAGGTTCATGTGGAGACTATGGATTGTGGAAGGTTCATGTGGAGACTATGGTTTGTAGAAGGTTCATGTGGAGCCTATGGACGGTTCATGTGGAGACTATGGTTTGTAGAAGGTTCATGTGGAGCCTATGGACTGTGGAAGGTTCATGTGAAGCCTATGGTTTGTGGAGGTTCATGTGGAGCCTATGGATTGTGGAAGGTTCATGTGGAGCCTATGGTTTGTGGAAGGTCCATGTGGAGCCTATGGTTTGTGGAAGGTTCACTTGGAGACTATGGGTTGTGGAAGGTTCATGTGGAGCCTATGGATTGTGGAAGGTCCATGTGGAGCCTATGGTTTGTGGAAGGTTCATGTGGAGCCTATGGATTGTGGAAGGTTCATGTGGAGCCTATGGTTTGGGGAAGGTTCATGTGGAGCCTATGGATTGTGGAGGTTCATGTGGAGACTATGGATTGTGGAAGGTTCATGTGGAGACTATGGTTTGTAGAAGGTTCATGTGGAGCCTATGGACGGTTCATGTGGAGACTATGGTTTGTAGAAGGTTCATGTGAAGCCTATGGTTTGTGGAGGTTCATGTGGAGCCTGTGGTTTGTAGAAGGTTCATGTGGAGCCTATGGACTGTGGAAGGTTCATGTGAAGCCTATGGACTGTGGAAGGTTCATGTGAAGCCTATGGACTGTGGAAGGTTCATGTGGAGACTATGGATTGTGGAAGGTTCATGTGGAGCCTATGGTTTGTGGAAGGTTCATGTGGAGCCTATGGATTGTGAAAGGTTCATGTGGAGCCTATGGTTTGTGGAAGGTTCATGTGGAGCCTATGGATTGTGGAAGGTTCATGTGGAGCCTATGGTTTGTGGAAGGTTCACTTGGAGACTATGGGTTGTGGAAGGTTCATGTGGAGCCTATGGTTTGTGGAAGGTTCATGTGGAGCCTATGGTTTGTGGAAGGTTCACTTGGAGACTATGGGTTGTGGAAGGTTCATGTGGAGCCTATGGATTGTGGAAGGTCCATGTGGAGCCTATGGTTTGTGGAAGGTTCATGTGGAGCCTATGGACTGTGAAAAGTTCATGTGGAGCCTATGGTTTGGGGAAGGTTCATGTGGAGCCTATGGATTGTGGAGGTTCATGTGGAGACTATGGATTGTGGAAGGTTCATGTGGAGACTATGGTTTGTAGAAGGTTCATGTGGAGCCTATGGACGGTTCATGTGGAGACTATGGTTTGTAGAAGGTTCATGTGGAGCCTATTGACTGTGGAAGGTTCATGTGAAGCCTATGGTTTGTGGAGGTTCATGTGGAGCCTATGGTTTGTAGAAGGTTCATGTGGAGCCTATGGACTGTGGAAGGTTCATGTGAAGCCTATGGACTGTGGAAGGTTCATGTGAAGCCTATGGACTGTGGAAGGTTCATGTGGAGACTATGGATTGTGGAAGGTTCATGTGGAGCCTATGGTTTGTGGAAGGTTCATGTGGAGCCTATGGACTGTGAAAGGTTCATGTGGAGCCTATGGTTTGGGGAAGGTTCATGTGGAGCCTATGGATTGTGGAAGGTTCATGTGGAGCCTATGGATTGTGGAAGGTTCATGTGGAGCCTATGGATTGTGGAAGGTTCATGTGGAGCCTATGGTTTGTGGAGGTTCATGTGGAGCCTATGGTTTGTGGAAGGTTCATGTGGAGACTATGGATTGTGGAAGGTTCATGTGGAGCCTATGGTTTGTGGAAGGTTCATGTGGAGCCTATGGTTTGTGGAAGGTTCATGTGGAGACTATGGGTTGTGGAAGGTTCATGTGGAGCCTATGGTTTGTGGAAGGTTCATGTGGAGACTATGGATTGTGGAAGGTTTATGTGGAGACTATGGATTGTGGAAGGTTTATGTGGAGCCTACGGACTGTGGAAGGTTCATGTGAAGCCTATGGTTTGTGGAGGTTCATGTGGAGACTATGGTTTGTAGAATGTTCATGTGGAGCCTATGGACTGTGGAAGGTTCATGTGAAGCCTATGGTTTGTGGAGGTTCATGTGGAGCCTATGGACTGTGGAAGGTTCATGTGGAGACTATGGACTGTGGAAGGTTCATGTGGAGACTATGGATTGTGGAAGGTTCATGTGGAGCCTATGGTTTGGGGAAGGTTCATGTGGAGCTATGGATTGTGGAGGTTCATGTGGAGACTATGGATTGTGGAAGGTTCATGTGGAGACTATGGTTTGTAGAAGGTTCATGTGGAGCCTATGGACGGTTCATGTGGAGACTATGGTTTGTAGAAGGTTCATGTGGAGCCTATGGACTGTGGAAGGTTCATGTGAAGCCTATGGTTTGTGGAGGTTCATGTGGAGCCTATGGTTTGTAGAAGGTTCATGTGGAGCCTATGGACTGTGGAAGGTTCATGTGAAGCCTATGGACTGTGGAAGGTTCATGTGAAGCGTATGGACTGTGGAAGGTTCATGTGGAGCCTATGGATTGTGGAAGGTTCATGTGGAGACTATGGATTGTGGAAGGTTCATGTGGAGCCTATGGTTTGTGGAAGGTTCATGTGGAGCCTATGGTTTGTAGAAGGTTCATGTGGAGCCTATGGACTGTGGAAGGTTCATGTGAAGCCTATGGTTTGTGGAGGTTCATGTGGAGCCTATGGTTTGTAGAAGGTTCATGTGGAGCCTATGGACTGTCGAAGGTTCATGTGAAGCCTATGGACTGTGGAAGGTTCATGTGAAGCCTATGGACTGTGGAAGGTTCATGTGGAGACTATGGATTGTGGAAGGTTCATGTGGAGCCTATGGTTTGTGGAAGGTTCATGTGGAGCCTATGGACTGTGGAAGGTTCATGTGAAGCCTATGGTTTGTGGAGGTTCATGTGGAGCCTATGGTTTGTAGAAGGTTCATGTGGAGCCTATGGACTGTGGAAGGTTCATGTGGAGACTATGGACTGTGGAAGGTTCATGTGGAGACTATGGATTGTGGAAGGTTCATGTGGAGCCTATGGTTTGTGGAAGGTTCATGTGGAGCCTATGGACTGTGAAAGGTTCATGTGGAGCCTATGGTTTGGGGAAGGTTCATGTGGAGCCTATGGATTGTGGAGGATCATGTGGAGACTATGGATTGTGGAAGGTTCATGTGGAGACTATGGTTTGTAGAAGGTTCATGTGGAGCCTATGGACTGTGGAAGGTTCATGTGAAGGCCTATGGTTTGTGGAGGTTCATGTGGAGGCCTATGGATTGTGGAAGGTTCATGTGGAGCCTATGGTTTGTGGAAGGTTCACTTGGAGACTATGGGTTGTGGAAGGTTCATGTGGAGCCTATGGATTGTGGAAGGTCCATGTGGAGCCTATGGTTTGTGGAAGGTTCATGTGGAGCCTATGGACTGTGGAAGGTTCATGTGGAGCCTATGGTTTGGGGAAGGTTCATGTGGAGCCTATGGATTGTGGAGGTTCATGTGGAGCCTATGGTTTGTAGAAGGTTCATGTGGAGCCTATGGACTGTGGAAGGTTCATGTGGAGACTATGGATTGTGGAAGGTTCATGTGGAGCCTATGGTTTGTGGAAGGTTCATGTGGAGCCTATGGACTGTGAAAGGTTCATGTGGAGCCTATGGTTTGGGGAAGGTTCATGTGGAGCCTATGGATTGTGGAGGATCATGTGGAGACTATGGATTGTGGAAGGTTCATGTGGAGACTATGGTTTGTAGAAGGTTCATGTGGAGCCTATGGACTGTGGAAGGTTCATGTGAAGCCTATGGTTTGTGGAGGTTCATGTGGAGCCTATGGATTGTGGAAGGTTCATGTGGAGCCTATGGATTGTGGAAGGCTCATGTGGAGCCTATGGTTTGTGGAAGGTTCACTTGGAGACTATGGGTTGTGGAAGGTTCATGTGGAGCCTATGGATTGTGGAAGGTCCATGTGGAGCCTATGGTTTGTGGAAGGTTCATGTGGAGCCTATGGACTGTGGAAGGTTCATGTGGAGCCTATGGTTTGGGGAAGGTTCATGTGGAGCCTATGGATTGTGGAGGTTCATGTGGAGCCTATGGATTGTGGAAGGCTCATGTGGAGCCTATGGTTTGTGGAAGGTTCACTTGGAGACTATGGGTTGTGGAAGGTTCATGTGGAGCCTATGGATTGTGGAAGGTCCATGTGGAGCCAATGGTTTGTGGAAGGTTCATGTGGAGCCTATGGACTGTGGAAGGTTCATGTGGAGCCTATGGTTTGGGGAAGGTTCATGTGGAGCCTATGGATTGTGGAGGTTCATGTGGAGACTATGGATTGTGGAAGGTTCATGTGGAGACTATGGTTTGTAGAAGGTTCATGTGGAGCCTATGGACGGTTCATGTGGAGACTATGGTTTGTAGAAGGTTCATGTGGAGCCTATGGACTGTGGAAGGTTCATGTGAAGCCTATGGTTTGTGGAGGGTTCATGTGGAGCCTATGGATTGTGGAAGGTTCATGTGGAGCCTATGGTTTGTGGAAGGTCCATGTGGAGCCTATGGTTTGTGGAAGGTTCACTTGGAGACTATGGGTTGTGGAAGGTTCATGTGGAGCCTATGGATTGTGGAAGGTCCATGTGGAGCCTATGGTTTGTGGAAGGTTCATGTGGAGCCTATGGATTGTGGAAGGTTCATGTGGAGCCTATGGTTTGGGGAAGGTTCATGTGGAGCCTATGGATTGTGGAGGTTCATGTGGAGACTATGGATTGTGGAAGGTTCATGTGGAGACTATGGTTTGTAGAAGGTTCATGTGAAGCCTATGGTTTGTGGAGGTTCATGTGGAGCCTGTGGTTTGTAGAAGGTTCATGTGGAGCCTATGGACTGTGGAAGGTTCATGTGAAGCCTATGGACTGTGGAAGGTTCATGTGAAGCCTATGGACTGTGGAAGGTTCATGTGGAGACTATGGATTGTGGAAGGTTCATGTGGAGCCTATGGTTTGTGGAAGGTTCATGTGGAGCCTATGGACTGTGAAAGGTTCATGTGGAGCCTATGGGTTGTGGAAGGTTCATGTGGAGCCTATGGTTTGTGGAAGGTTCACTTGGAGACTATGGGTTGTGGAAGGTCCATGTGGAGCCTATGGTTTGTGGAAGGTTCATGTGGAGCCTATGGTTTGTGGAAGGTTCATGTGGAGACTATGGGTTGTGGAAGGTTCACTTGGAGACTATGGATTGTGGAAGGTTCATGTGGAGCCTATGGTTTGTGGAAGGTTCATGTGGAGCCTATGGACTGTGGAAGGTTCACGTGGAGACTATGGTTTGTGGAGGTTCATGTGGATCCTATGGTTTGTGGAAGGTTCATGTGGAGCCTATGGTTTGTGGAGGTTCATGTGGAGCCTATGGTTTGTGGAGGTTCATGTGGAGCCTATGGTTTGTGGAAGGTTCATGTGGAGCCTATGGTTTGTGGAAGGTTCATGTGGAGCCTATGGACTGTGGAAGGTTCACGTGGAGACTATGGTTTGTGGAGGTTCATGTGGAGCCTATGGTTTGTGGAAGGTTCATGTGGAGCCTATGGTTTGTGGAGGTTCATGTGGAGCCTATGGTTTGTGGAGGTTCATGTGGAGCCTATGGTTTGTGGAAGGTTCATGTGGAGCCTATGGTTTGTGGAAGGTTCATGTGGAGCCTATGGATTGTGGAAGGTTCATGTGGAGCCTATGGTTTGTGGAAGGTTCATGTGGAGCCTATGGTTTGTGGAAGGTTCATGTGGAGCCTATGGATTGTGGAAGGTTCATGTGGAGCCTATGGATTGTGGAAGGTTCATGTGGAGCCTATGGATTGTGGAAGGTTCATGTGGAGCCTATGGTTTGTGGAAGGTTCATGTGGAGCCTATGGACTGTGGAAGGTTCACGTGGAGACTATGGTTTGTGGAGGTTCATGTGGAGCCTATGGTTTGTGGAAGGTTCATGTGGAGCCTATGGTTTGTGGAGGTTCATGTGGAGCCTATGGTTTGTGGAGGTTCATGTGGAGCCTATGGTTTGTGGAAGGTTCATGTGGAGCCTATGGTTTGTGGAAGGTTCATGTGGAGCCTATGGATTGTGGAAGGTTCATGTGGAGCCTATGGATTGCGGAAGGTTCATGTGGAGCCTATGGATTGTGGAAGGTTCATGTGGAGCCTATGGTTTGTGGAGGTTCATGTGGAGCCTATGGTTTGTGGAGGTTCATGTGGAGCCTATGGTTTGTGGAAGGTTCATGTGAAGCCTATGGTTTGTGGAAGGTTCATGTGGAGCCTATGGTTTGTGGAAGGTTCACTTGGAGACTATGGATTGATAAGACCTGTCTGCTAACCAGATCGAGAGGGAAACGTGCAATGCAAGGAATGCCATGAATTAACCCTTAGTGATCACCATGTTTATACAGTGGTCATTAAAGGGCCTTAGGCTAAACCGCTGCCTTCTTATGGCTGACGAGTGTGAGTGTTGCAGGGGGGTCCTGTGTTAGTTGGGCTATTGCTCTAATTGGCAGGTTTGACACCTTAAAGGGAACCTGTCATCTCCAAAACACCCCCTGAACTAGAGTAAGCTGTGTATAGTGTAAGTGATGCTGAATCCGAATATGTAAGTTTTATCTTCATACTCACTTCCATTCCGACGCTGTGCTCCCACAAACCTGCAGTAAAATGCACTCACTGGACTCCAGTGCTCACTCACATAATGGAGAGGACTCAAAGAAGAGTCCACAGCGTCAGAATGGAAGTGAGTAAGAAGATAAAACTTACATATTCGGATTCAGCATCACTTACACTATACACAGCTTACTCTAGTTCAGGGGGTGTTTCGGTGATGACAGGTTCCCTTTAAATTCTGTAGTCAATAGTAACAGTGGCAGCTAAGTAGTTTTAGAGGGGGGCAGGAGTTCTATCTGTCATCCATTGCCACCTTTGATCATAGTGCGGCCTCCAGGGCTGCAAAGTCTGGAAACTTATTAGGCCTTGCCAGAGGCAAGGAGATCTAATAGGCTGTAAAATGAAGTAGTGCAGTGTTAAACAACTGCATGTTCAAGTTGTAAAAACTAATTCAGTAAAGTTTCATATAAAAAATCCTAAGTTAATAAAAAAAACAGGATTGGCCTGATTGCTGTGCACCACACTGTAATCACAGTGAGGAGCAGTGGTATAGCAGGAACCTGGCAGCTTCATTCAGTGTCTTGTGGGCTGAAGGAAAGCAAGCACAGTACCCTGGTGTCTCTGTCGGCCCCATAGACTTGAATGGAGCGGCACCATACACGCTCAACTGCCCCTCATTCACACTCCTCCTCTCTGCAGATGAGGTGCATCAGGGTCCCAGCGTTTAGACAGTCTGGGACAATCCTGGTAGGCTGGTCATACACATAAGAGTCCATGTGGGCCTCCTGACTCCCGGAGAGCAGATGTCAAGGGGAAGAAGGATCAGGGAAGCTGGATTTAAACATACATTATCCTTTGCTCCCATGGGACCAGAAGTATCAGGTACTGGCCCGGACTCTCCCTTTCATCAACTGTAGTATGGTCCTTCTTATAATAGTGCACTTTGAAGTCTCACCCATTAAAAGGGTTTTCCAAGACTTTAATACTGATCGGTGGGGGGGTCTGACACCCAGGACCCCTGTCGATCAGTGAGCCCCACTGCTTCTCCGTGCTTACCGAATACAGCTCCGTGCTTGGTATTGTACTCAGCCTCATTCACTTCTATAGGGCTGAGCTGCTCCTAGGCCATGTGAAAGATGAACATGTCGTCACTGGCCTAGGATAAGCTACTGTCGCTGCTGGCTTCTCAAACTGCTCACCCCGGGTGTCAGAGCCGCACCGATCAGATGCTGATGACTTACCTGAAGATACGTCATCAGTATTAAAGTCTCGCACACCCCTTTAAAATGAGCTCTCAGCTGTTTTCGGGATGTTGAGGTTTACCTCTTTGTCGGGCAGTTCTCTTTTCTTGCCTCCCTTGGAAGTCTTGATCGTTGTTTTCTTAGAAATCGCTGCAGGTTTCTAAAAATTAGATGAAAGTTACTCCGCGGTCACAGGGGCTGAATTATCACTTGTGTATTACATGGACGAGTCTATCCTCTAGTTATGTAACCTTACACAAAACCTGATGATTTCAGAATACTAGAGGGGCTGCACAGGGTCTGTGTTTCATGCAGTGCATAGGATGAAGGCGGCTCTGTGTCCTAGGGTCCCATGTGCCCACCTCTTTCTGATGGCCACTTTCTAATCATGAAGTTAGGCCATACCTAAGCAATAAGCCAGAAAAGCTGGTAAATGCCCCGGGTGTTGACAGTGAGGGAGGAAGCCAGCAATGATGTTACCTGTCAGAACAGAGGCACACCGCTGACACCTAGTGGATGCTGTGCATTACAGCAACATTTTTCATTTTTGTACATAATGTGGGAATTGAGATCCAGGCCCTCATAACACATTCCCATAAGGCTACGTGCTCCATCACAACCATTTCTTTTATTGTTCCACTGCGTCTACAATATATAATAAAGCACATTTGCTAACGGTCGTGATTGAAAGTATCCTACTACTGCACACCCTCCTCTTGTGTACTTTAGTATCGTATTGCTGAACCGCGCTCCTATACATTCATGTGTATAAAAAGGAGTCGTCCCATAGAAGTGAATGGGAAGGCTTGTACACTGCTGATTGGCTGTGGTGCTGGGTGTCAGACCCCCACCGATCTGGTATTGATGACATGTCTTTAGGATAGGTCATCAGTATTAAAATCCCGGAAAACGCCTTTCGGCTCCATTCACACGTCCGTTTTTTTCTTTCCTGATTCGATCCTGATCCTGATCTGGATCCATTCATTTCAATGGGTCCTGAAAAAATCAGGATTGAATCAGGAAAGAAAAACAGGACGTGTGAATGGAGCCTTAAGCTGCGAGTGTCATGCTCTGGACTGACAGCGCAGCTCCTGTCCCGACCCCCCAACACATTCCAGAACTGTAAGGGTTACATAGCATCATAAATCAATATAATGCTATGCGACCCCGGCAGTGCTGGAAGGTCAGGACGGGAGCTGCCGCATACTTACACTGTGAGTCCAGAGCGTGACACTCGCTTGTGTGAAAGCAGCCTTAAGCATATGGAGCCCCCAGAACTCCCGGTCCTCCAGAGGGAGAGCAAATCTTTGCAATTCTCCCCAGCAGAAGGGGTTGATCCACCTTTCCTGAGAACAGGTTTTCCTAGTCCCCTGTGTGAATAGAGCGGTCGTGCACGTGTGACCACTGCTCCTTTCACTGTCCACGGCCCTGCTGAATAACAATGCACGGCTATCTCTACCATACATGTGAATTAAAGGGGTTGTCTCACTTCAGTAAATGGCATTTATCATGTAGAGAAAGTTAATACAAGGTACTTACTAATGTATTGTGATTCTCCATATTGCCTCCTTTGCTGGCTGGATTCATATTTCCATCACATTATACACTGCTTGTATCCAGGGGTTATGGCCACCACTGCAGCACAGATATGAGGTGGTGAGGGTATGAAGCCGGTGCTTTTCCCTACAATGTACAAGCACGACCACCACTGATGGATTGTAGGGTGGTCACAACCCCTGGAAATGAGCAGTGTATAATGTGTTGGAAAAATCAATCCAACCTGCAGTTTTAATATCAGGTTTTTTCTCTGCTTATTGTTATATTAAGAATGGAACACATCAGGGCTGCCCATTATCACCTATCATCTTTGCTTTGGCAATGGAGCCTCTGGCTGAGAAAATTAGACAGGAGAGATCGGTGCATGGTATACAAGTTGGATCACAAGATCGGATTGTATGCAGATGACATCATATTAGCCATAACACGGGGTTTATTATCAGATTAATACTAAGTCCAAGGTGCTGAATTTCAATATACCTTTAAGATTATTAGTAAGATTATTGTGGAAGACGAACCCCCAAAAAACAAATAAAGGCCAACTACTATTATCATGAACGGGAATATCTGTCTCAGCGAGGAAACACAGAGGAAATGGAGTGGAGAAGGTTACCTCTAAGTTTTCTACTTATTAAATGGGAAGATTTAAATCTTATAGTAGGGCAAGATGTAGGAATTAATAAAATATTAATGATATGATAGGGATAGATTGTTAAACTTTAAAGAATAGGAGATAAATTTCCCCTCCCTGAAAGCGAATGGTTCTCTTATTTAAAGATTCGATATATATTGATGAAGAATAAAACCTCTGTAATCTATAGTGAATGTCATTTTCTTACCAGTGTCTGTATTTGGGAGTTATCCCCTCTCTTCTTATTGTAGCTGTATCATGTGACCAACTCCCTGACCTCCAACTGACCCAGAACAGGAAGCCAGTCACTGCTCTATTCATTCCTCTGAGACTGAAAGTGAGGCTCCCATAGGAATACATAGAGAATTAAACTTCCTGTCCACACATAAGATGCTGTGTGAGTTGGTGGGTCTGATTCCTAGTCACATGACACACATGAGAAACATCAGGGAGATATAACTCACAAATACAGACACTGGTAAGAAAATGACATTCACTACAGATTACATCATGTACATTTCTAACAGGTCAGAGAATAAAACTTTTTGCGGGAGTTCTTCTTTAAATCGCAAAAAGGGATTTCTCTATTATATTCTACAAATAAAATGATATCCAGCTTTTGCAAACTCCCTCAGTTCTTAAGCTGGGAGAAAGACCTAAATAAAAACTCTGATATAGTAGAATGAAGGAAAGCTAATTTATGGCGATGTGGGAACTACCGAGAACATTAACGTTAAGATGCTACTGTATCTAACCCCTGTGAGGATTCATAAAAGTGATCCAAGTGCCTCAGAGAAACGTTGGAGAGGATGTGGCCAACGGGGCACATTACTCCACATGTGGTGGAACTGTCCATCAGTTTACTCCTTATGGGAAGAAACTTTTGCCTTGATGTAAAAAATGTGGGGTTTTTCAATAGACCCAGCAATGGCACTGCTATACCTCCAGGTAGATAATGTACCAAGAGCTCATCGATGTTAAGTTTCTCATATATTACACGTAACCAGGGCCATAATAGCAAAAAATTGGAAACAGACGCCCAGAATTTTTAGGGAAGCGTATATGGGACATATACGCTATGGACAACTGATGGCCCTTCGTTTTCAATCAATACAAACTATTTTTTAAAAGATAGAGGGGATAAGTTAGTGACATCCATAACTTTTTGATACAAAAAGGGAAGACAATGACTTCTGGATATCTGTAAATTTGGTTTGCAATTGTCTATTATATGTAAGGTAATGTATTGTTTGTTTTGTATTGTAAAAAGAATAAGTTAATGATTATTATATACATCTTTGGATATGCGGAGGTGGAAAGCAATTTTAATGAGTATAAAATAAAGAATTCTTTAAAAAAAATGAATCCATCCAGCAAAGGAAGTAATATGGAGAATCACAATACATTAGTAAGTGCCTTGTATAAGCGTTCTCTACATGATAAATCATTTGCTGAAGTGAGACAACCCCTTTAAGCTTTCTTTCATTGTCATAACGTTCACTCACTGCACAAACCCTGTCTGGAAGCTTCCGTCCACTCCTGGTCTTGCGTCCATCAGCTGCAGAGCTGGAATCTCCACGCAGTGACAAACTAGTCTAAAAAGAACAGTAAAGACTTCTTTGAAATGAGGCAGATTATCCAGAAGGGGAGACTCTATCACCATGAAAATGCAATGTAAGCTACAGGTGGCATGTTATAGAGCAGGAGGAGCTGAGAAGATTGATACATAGTTTTATAGGAAAAGATTCAGTAAACCTGTATTTATACATTTATATCTCTGCTCATTCTGGGCTTTGAAGTCCAGGAGGCGGTCCTATCAGTGATTGACAGCTATATCTGTATACATAGTCATAGAGGGAAGGCTGTCAATCACTGATAGGACCGCCTCCTGGAATTCAAAGCCCAGAATGAGCAGAGATATAAATGTATAAATACAAGTTTTCCTATACATTAAACTATACATTAAAGGGTTTCTGTCATCAGAAATCTTGCTATAAAACCTTGTGTCATTTGCAATGCACAAATGACACCTGATGACAAATATGTTATTTCTATAGCTGTCTGTTGCGCCGTTTTTTGGGAAAATTAATGTTTTAAAATATGCAAATGAATGTTCCTAGGTGCAGGGGGCGGTAACCCTGCACCTAGTATCGCCGTATCCCCACCTCTAAACCCTCCTCCGTTCAGTTGATTGACAGGGCCAGGCAGCTAGCTTTCGGGAGTCCGAAATCCTGTGCAGTGCGAATAACAATCCGCGCAGGCGCACTGAGAGCCGCCGCCCACCCAGGTCCCGGCTTCCTCAATGCGCGGATTGTTATTCGCACTGCGCAGGCGCGGGATTTCGGACTTGGACAGGGCCGGCAGCCCACAGAGCTAGCTGCCTGGCCCTGTCAATCAACTGAACGGAGGAGGGTTTAGAGGTGGGGATACAGCGATACTAGGTGCAGGGTTACCGCCCCCTGCGCCTAGGAACATTCATTTGCATATTTTAAAACATTAATTTTCCCAAAAAACGGCGCAACAGACAGCTATAGAAATAACATATTTGTCATCAGGTGTCATTTGTGCATTGCAAATGACACAAGGTTTTATAGCAAGATTTCTGATGACAGAAACCCTTTAATCTGCTCTGCTCCTCCTGCTCTATAACAGCTCAGACACCATGTTCAAAGTGAAGGGTTACCTATCATACAATAATCTACATGGAGGCGAGGTCCACTTCTGGTAGTATTGCTAAAGGTTTGTGGTGTGAATCCACAGCAGTATACAGTATAATATGGATGGGGCTTTCCAAACCTCGTCTACATGTAGCAGAAAAGAATCTAGAAATATGAGCATGCTGCAGATTGTCAAACCCTTTCAAATGCTTATTATGCCGTGGAAAAACAGAGTATTTTCACCCAATTAAAACTATATAAATATATCACATAACTCATAACAGGGCTTTTCTGGAAATCGTCAGGACAGGTCATCATTACCTCCTCATTGGGGATCCCGGCACCCCTGCTGTTCAGCTGTCTCAGGGAGCTGCTCCAGTCATCGGCAGATTTTCAAGCACAGCGCCGTACATAGTATAGTGGCAGTGTTTGGTATTGCAGCTCACCCCTATTGACTTGAATAGGGCTGAGCTGCACCTAGGCCATGTGACCAATGTACAGTGATTCATTCAAGCCCTCTTCTAACAGCTGATCAGCGGGAGTCCCGGGTGTCGCACCCCTGCAGAGCTGATACTGATGACCTAGCCTGAGGATAAGTCAGAAATATCTTTTTCTTTTAAATATTGACAGGTGTATTAAATGCATTGTATAGCGTCTTATGTAAAGCAGGGGCACTCCCACCCATTACCGACGCCTGAGATTCTCTGGGCGTGTCCGGTGACTACCATCAGTAGGTATTATAGATAAGCATGGCACACGTACCTGTGACATCTGACTGGCCGGGTTCTCAGACTTCATGTCTTCATCCTCTTGACAAGCAAGGTTGAGTTCTGAAAAGATACAGGACACGTTATTCTGTTGTCTTCGCAGAGATGTTTCCCTCCGAGGCTCCATTGATTTCAATAATATCCTTTTGATAACAAATCTCATCAGAAAACCTCCTTTCCATCAGAAATCCTGCTAGGCAGAACAGCACAGCTTGCTACGCTAGTCCATCAAGTAAAGAAATGGAAGTCATTGCACTGGAACAGAAAGTAGCGGCTGCCGTTCCCACCACTATGTGTGGCGTCCATGTCTACATCTTTCACTATAATTTACTGCAGCATTCAGTTCTTTTTAACCTTTTTATTGTTTTTTTTTTTAAACTTGTCATTGTAGCAAATCTACTGCTGCCATTGAAATGCACAGCTAGGCAGGAGCAGCCAGAGGATCTCTATGCAGCTTCTCAATAGAGGTCTGTCCTATGCCAGCACTAAGGGTACGACCACACAACGAGTACTGCGCCCCGTACAGGCCATAGCTGGCTCTTGTTAAACTAATGACACTACACTGTTCATTCTCTGTGCATTTTCAATGGTAGTGCGTCACCTTCAATGTTGCGCGGCCATTGACAATGCAGACCGACTAAACAGTGCAGTATCATTAGTTAACAAGAGCCAGTTGTGGCCCGTATGGCTGCGCGGTAATGACCCGCAGAGCAGCCGCGCCGTGTGGTTGTACCTTAAAGGGGTTATCCCATGAATAATGTAAAAAATGAAAATCAGACATCATATAGTACAGGACAATCTCTTTCTAACAAAGCTAGAACCAGCCCTGTACCTCACATGGGTCCAGAGATCTCCACATTCATTGCTCTGCGAGATTTATATCAAGCTGACAGCTCAAGGGGAGTGTCTTTTCTGCTGCAGCTCAGGGGGAGTGTCTCAGCTCCTCCTATCACAGCTAAGAGGGCGTGTCTCAGCTCTCCCTACCACAGCTCAGGGGGAGTGTCTCAGCTCCTCCTATCACAGCTAAGAGGGCGTGTCTCAGCTCTCCCTATCACAGCTCAGAGGGCGTGTCTCAGCTCTCCCTACCACAGCTCAGGGGGAGTGTCTCAGCTCCTCCTATCACAGCTAAGAGGGCGTGTCTCAGCTCTCCCTATCACAGCTCAGGGGGTGTGTCTCAGCGCTCCCTACCACAGCTCAGGAGGCGTGTCTCAGCTCTCCCTATCACAGCTCAGGGGGCGTGTCTCAGCTCTCCCTATCACAGCTCAGGAGGCGTGTCTCAGCTCTCCCTATCACAGCTCAGGAGGCAGGTGAAGGATGAAACTGAGCATGTGCGGCCTTGTCAGGGAGCAGGTCAAAGAAATAAGAAATTAAATGACACTATATGGATACATTTTACTAAATAACTCAGTAGCTATACAAAATGTTTAATGACATGCAATTACAAAAGTATTAAGATCCAGGAGCTGGTTTGAAAACTGTAAAATATTTTTCATGGGACAACCCCTTTAAGGGCACCTGTATATGGTGCTCAAAATCTGCAAAACCTGCAAAGTGTATGGGATTAGACAATGGTGCAGAAATTGTCCTGCTTGTGAAATCAGAAGTGCGTCTGTTGTTGTGTGGATTTCCCTCTTTCAATGGAAGGGAGAGATAGTAACATAGTAACATAGTGTGTAAGGCCGAAAAAAGACATCTGTCCATCCAGTTCAGCCTGTTTTCCTACAAGTTGATCCAGGGGAAGGCAAAAAACCCCTGTGAGGTAGAAGCCAGTTTTCCTCACTTTATGGGGAAAAATTCCTTCCCGACTCCAATCAGGCAATCAGAATAACTCCCTGGATCAACGACCCCTCTCTAGTAACTATAACCTGTAATATTATTACCCTCCAGAAATACATCCAGGCCCCTCTTGGACTCTTTTAGTGAACTTACCATCACCACCTCCTCAGGCAGAGAGTTCCATAGTCTCACTGCTCTTACCGTAAAGAATCCTCTTCTATGTTTGTGTACAAACCTTCTTTCCTCCAGACGCAGAGGATGTCCCCTCATCACAGTCACAGTCCTGGGGATAAATAGATAATGGGAGAGATCTCTGTACTGACCCCTGATATATTTATACATAGTTATTAGATCTCCCCCTCAGTCGTCTTTTTTCTAAAGTGAATAACCCTAATTTTGATAATCTTTCTGGGTACTGTAGTCCACACATTCCAGTTATTACTTTAGTTGCCCTCCTCTGAACCCTCTCCAGCTCTGCTATGTCTGCCTTGTTCACAGGAGCCCAGAACTGTACACAGTACTCCATGTGTGGTCTGACTAGTGATGTGTAAAGTGGCAGGACTATGTTCTCATCACGGGCATCTATGCCCCTTTTGATGCAACCCATTATCTTATTGGCCTTGGCAGCAGCTGTCTGACCCTGGTTTCTGAAGCTTAGTTTGCTGTTCACTAAAAATTCCTAGGTCCTTTTCCATGTCAGAGTTACCCAGTGCTTTACCATTTAGTATGTACTGGTGACTTGCATTATTCCTTCCCATATGCATAACCTTACATTTGTCAGTGTTAAACCTCATCTGCCACTTCTCTGCCCAAGCCTCCAGTCTATCCAGATCAATCTGTAGCAGTGTACTGTCCTCTTCTGTGTTAATTACTTTACACAGTTTAGTGTCATCTGCAAAAATTGATATTTTACTGTGCAAGCCTTCTACAAGATCATTAATAAATATATTGAAGAGAATAGGACCCAATACTGACCCCTGTGGTACCCCACTAGTGACAGTGACCCAATCTGAGTATGTACCATTAATAACCACTCTCTGTTTTCTATCACTGAGCCAGTTACTTACCCACATACAGACATTTTCTCCCAGGCCAAGCATTCTCATTTTGTATACTAACCTTTTATGTGGTACAGTGTCAAACGCTTTGGAGAAGTCCAAATATACGACATCCATTGAGTCGCTGCGGTCAAGTCTAGAACTTACCTCCTCATAGAAACTGATTAAATTGGTTTGACATGACTGATCCCTCATGAAGCCATGCTGATACAGAGTTATTTGCTTATTTTCATTGAGGTACTCCAAGATAGCATCTCATAGAAAACCCTCAAACAGTTTACCCACTACAGATGTTAAACTTACCGGCCTATAGTTTCTGGGCTCTGTTTTTGGACCCTTTTTGAATATTGGCACCACATTTGCTATGCGCCAATCCTGTGGAACACTCCCCGTCAGTATAGAGTCCTTAAATATCAGAAATAAGGGTCTGTCGATTACATTACTTAATTCTCTTAGGATACGAAGGTGTATGCCATCCGGTCCTGGTGATTTGTCTATTTTAATATTTTTAAGACGTTGCTGCACCTCTTCCTGGGTCAGAGAGGACACTTTTAAAGGGGAATTTACTTTTATACTCTGCATTTCATCTGACAGTTTATTTTCCTCAGTGAATACAGTGGAGAAAAAGATATTTAGTAGCTTTGCTTTCTCCTCATTGCTCTCTGCAACTCCCCCCTCATTACTCTGTAAGGGGCCGACACCTTCAGGTTTATACTTTTTAGTATTTATATAATTGAAGAACATTTTAGGGTTAGTTTTACTCTCTTTGGCGATTAATCTCTCGGTCTCTAGTTTGGCTGCTTTTATTTGTCTTTTACATATTCTATTATTTTCCTTATAGTTTTTCAATGTTTCCTCGCTCCCCTCCTGTTTTAGTGATTTAAATGCTTACTGTTTGTCATTTATTGCTTTCTTTACAGTTCTATTTATCCACATTGGTTTTTTCTTGTTTCTTATTATTTTATTTATTTAGATCTGCGGAAAATCTGCATCATATCGGTACAACTTATTCAATGTCCATGGCTGCATGCGCAGATTGATATGTGTTATGCAGCGTTTGAAGGTGCGGCAGCACTCAGGTAATGGCGTCATTTCCTCACCGTGTAGATCAGATGGTTCTGCAGAATGCCGTACGTCTAGTAGACATGAGACATGATTATAAAGGGGGAGACTTATTTAAATGGAAGAATCCATTTGTCCTTTTCCCATTCAAATGAAATATATCTGGTGCTGGATGTGACGGTGAATCCTCTAAGCCCCAGTTCGATGAGTGCAGACTAAATCAGGGAGGTCTAAGTGATTCTTCACTATTAAAGGGGATGTCCAAGTTTTGTTTTTAAAATCCCCCCCTCCCCCATGCACATGACCGTATGTATTTTGTGACGTCAGTGTTGCATCCGTTTTTTTTTTTTGCAGATCCATTGTGACAATGCCTATCCTTATCTGCAAAACAGACAATAATAGGACATGTTCTATTTTTTGTGGACATACGGAATGCATTTTTTTTTTTTTGCTGCCCCATTGAAATGAATATTGTCCGCAAAAAAAAAACCCTGGAAAGGACAAAATATACGCGTGCACGAGCCCTTATACTGGATTTCCAAGTGACTGCACTAGTTCATCAGCCAATGTCACATTATACAGACAACCCCCAAAGTCCAGCGGTGGGAACGTGAACTAATGAATGAACATGAAATCTACCTCATAGACAGAACGACCCGGCCTCCTAATAACCGTACAGACAGCGCAATGATATTTATCCACTTTGTGCCTCTTACCGTCCACCTTCAAATCTGCAATGTCGTTTTTCTGAAAATCATCTGAAGGCTCGTGAAGCGGCTCATCCTTTATGGAGGTAAAAAGAAGATACAGCGCTTTACTCTTCCTGCAACAGATTTCATTTCATTTATTGATTTTGCTTTTTGTTTAGCAGAACAGAATGAGCTTCAGAAATCTAATTTCAGGGCAGCACCAGGAAGATAATAACCAGGTTGGAGTATTTAAGTCGCAGAAATGCAGCTTTGAGTAAATGTGGGGCTCAATTAAAATACAATTGCCAAATGCAGTCTATTAATAAACCTGAAATGACGACAGCTCAGATTACATTAAAAGAAAACCTACAGAATAACTGGAAGAAGATGCTCCGGGTGCCCAGACAACGCCATGTGGTGTCCTGGGTTACACTCAGCAGGGCCTTAGGCCTCGTTCACACGTCCATGATGATGGATGGTCTGTGGTTCATCTGTGTCCGTGAAGGATCCATGTTTGGTCCGTGTGTCATCCGTATTCCATGTAATCTGACAGTTTCCAGCGCATCTCCTACCAATGGTCTGTGATGACCACTGACAGAACACGTACGTTGTTTTTGTTGTGTCACAGACCCATAGATTATAATTAGAAATGAGCGAACGTGCTCGTAACGAGCAATGTACCGCTCGGCTCCCCTGCGCTCGCATGGGCGCAGACAGCCGCTTCTGTCGGGTGAGGAGGACGGAAGCGGCTGCCTGCGTCCATGCGAGCGCAGGAGAGCCGAGCGCTACAGTGCTCGTTATGAGCACGTTCGCTCATCTCTAATTATAATGTATGTGAGGGATCTGAAAATGGGGTATGCTTCCGGGGTGTCACCATGGAACCAATGATTTGTGAATACACACATTAAAGCCAATGGATAGGTGAGACCGTGGGCAGCGCACGGCCACGACTTAGGGCCTGTTCAGACATCCGTGTGAACGGGTCTGCACCTATTCTGCAAAATTACGGAATAGGTGAGGGCCCGTTCACTTCTATGGCCGGCTCCGCAAGAAATTATAGAACATGTCCTATTAGGCATCATCTACGGGCTGCCGGTGATGTGTGTTCTACAAATTGTGGACCCGCAATATCACGACCGTCTCAACGGTCCCTTACTCTGCATAGGACAGTAGTTTTATATAGTGCTCACCAGACTACGTAACACCTCCTCAGTTCCTCTGGTAATTGTCATTTTTCCCAGGCCAGGACTAAACGCTCCCAGTCTGTCCTATCTGACTGCCAGACCTCATGAAACTACAATTCCCAGCATCCACACTTGTTCCGCTGTTGTTGAAACTCTCATAGAAGTGAATGGAGTACACTGGGAGTTGTAATTTAATAACAGCTGTAGTGCTTGGGGGTTGCTGGTCCCTGCTTCAAAAGGGTTTTCCGGGATTTTAATACTCCTCAGGATCGGTCATCGGTATCTGATTGGTGGGGGTCTGACACACAGGGACTCCCACCGATCAGCTATTTGAGAAAGCTCCTGCAAGCACTGCAGCCTTCTCGGTGCTCACCAAGCTTAGGACCGTGCACTGTGTAGCTGCTCTGCTTGGTATCACAGCACTTGAATAGGACTGAGCTGCCCCTAGGCCACGTGATTGATGAACATGTCAGGATGTGGTGCTGCTGTGATCACCGCTGTCTTCTCAAACAGCTGATCAGTGGGGATCCCGGGTGTCGGACGCCCCCTGATCAGATAGACAGGTCATCAGTAGTAAAATCTTGGAAAACCCCATTTAAAGCTTTCTGTATTTGATGCTTCTCCTTGTTACACTTACAGAACTGCCTGTATCTTGAGCTTCGTCCACGTCCATCTTGACGGCCGACATGGGGGTTCTGCTCTCTACGCTCTTTAGTATGTTCTTTTCAAGGTTTTCCATCCTGTCTTTTTCCGTGGTCACCCTGACTTTTAAGTTATGAAAAGGTGTAGCCACCTCCCCCACTTTTAGATACATGGGCTCCCCCTCGAACATCATGCCGTCACAGGTCCCTTCTTTGAAGCCGGGAGGATGATAGTCCATCGGTGTAACTGAAAATGGCAAAAAGAAGAAAAAATATCAGGTGCCATTTAAATTCTATCTGGTTATTTACCCGGTGGGGGGAAGAACTCCTATGGAGGGGAACGTGTATGTGCTCATGCCATAGGTAGAGCCGTCTGACGAGGTGGCATGGCTCTTTAGTATGATGGCTCCATTGTGTATGAAGAATATTCCCCTAGTAGCATCGCTCCAATACATACACAGTCAAATGGAGGATGCCATAATTGTACAGAATCTGACAGGCCAATAACTCTGCATGAAATCGGAAGCAAAGTAAGTGTCCATACATCCGTAGGTTGGATATTACGGAGCTGTAATACAGATTGGAGCCCCTACTTGTGTAATAACATGAATGTAAGATGTAGCGACAGCACTGAATCCACGACTAACATTTACCTTCATCGTAATAAAACAGCTTCATAGTCAGAAAGACATCATTTGGCAGAGGACCCAAATTCTGCATCAGAATGTACAGTTTGCGGACCAGGAGGATGCTGGATGCCCTCAGATCTCTGCCCACGGACACAATGCTTCCTTTATTGCTGCAAATAAAACATATGATACGGAGCAGGTTTACTGTACGCCGTCTGATGTCGTTTCACAGGTAACAATGACTTCTACAAGGCAAAATCGCCATCAGTCATGTAAATAAAAAGAAAGAACATTTTGGAGGCACAGAAGATGAAAAGATATTCAGTGAAATCGCCCAATCGCTTGTACAGGGTGCTGAACGGTATATGTATACGGTATATGTGGGCCGAGCTGTGCTCTCTCCAGTGCAGCAGGTTCTGAGGCCTCATGCACACGAACGTATTTTTTTTCCGTGTCCGTTCCGTTTTTTTTTGCGAATCATTAATTTCAATGGGTCTACAAAAAAACCTGAAGTTACTCTGTATGCATTCCGTTTCCGTATGTCCGTTCAGCCAAAAAACAGAACATGTCCTATTATTGTCCGCATTACGGACAAGGATAGGACTGTTCTATTAGTGGACAGCTGTTCTGTTCTGCAAAATATGGAATGCGCACAGACGTCATCCGTATTTTTTGCGGACTGCAAAATACATACGGTCGTGTGCATGAGGCCTAAGAGTTATGGATAATCTCAGTATCACAATGTCAAAGACTGGTGCACAAGAAGGAGCGTTGCTTGGTCATTGGAGCACGTGGCCTGTTTTATATTCCATACCCTGTTACACAGCAATTGCCACTTGGGGGCACAACACTGCTGAGGCCGGTCACATGACCTCGTCCGTAAATAAGCTGGGAACTGGGAAATTGCTAAATGGGGGCCTGAGTGCAGGAGTGGACAGCGGCAGCAGATGAGTATGACTCTTCCACTAGGTGTCACACGTTAAAGAAGAACTCCTGCAAAAAATTGTATTCCATGTCCTGCTAGAAAGGTACATGATGTAATCTGTAGTGAATGTCATTTTCTTACCAGTGTCTGTATTTTTGAGTTATATCTTCCTGATGTTTCTCATCTGTGTCATGTGACTAGGAATCAGACTCACCAACTCACACAGCACCTTATGTGTGGACAGGAAGTCTAATTCTCTATGTATTCCTATGGGAGCCTCACTCTGAGTCTCATAGGAATGAATAGAACAGTGACTGGCTTCCTGTCCTGGGTCAGTTGGAGGTCAGGGAGTTGGTCACATGACCCAGCTACAATAAGAAGAGAGGAGATAACTCACAATTTCAGCCTCTGATAAGAAAATCACAATCACTACAGATGATATCAGGCACCTTTCTAACAGGTCAGAGAATAAACATTTTTGCAGGAGTTCTTCTTTAAGTGCGCTTCTAAATACTTTTTACTATGCGTCTGCCTAAAAAAAACTCACACCGCTCTTTGCTGTTGGCCATATCCCTTCTGCCAGAACTGCTCATTCCAAACATGTTCAAGTGGTAGGCCTGGTCCGCCGGCACCACCAAACCATAGGCGTGCACTGCTGAGAACCAAGGTCATACAACCCGACACATTCCAATACAAAACCAACATCAAATCAAAACCCTCTACCTGCTCTAGTTAAACCTGTCCTGCGCCCCACCTAATATACAGCAGCCAGCTGCTTTTCCTAAATATTCCCTTGAATGTCGGTTACTCGCCGCTCTTTTGTGTCAGAAGTGACCATCATGGCTGCCCTGACCTGTGAAGCCTCACATAACTTTTTGTTCTCGCCTCCCTTATAGCTCACTCCCCTTGACACCCATTAGGTGGGGAGACGAGAACCCACCTCTTGAGCCTTAGAGGAAGATGAAAAACAATGTGGAGAGGCGGTTTCAATCGATGGGATATTAAGAGGGCAGGCTGGTATAATTGATCTGTATGCAAAAACAATATACTTGTGTGCGCAGCCATCAGTTAAGTACATTATCCATACACCATGGGGCTCGCTGTCTAGATCATTACATTGAATAGCTTGTTCTCTCTAAATCAACCACTTCTGCTCCAGACACATTTCCTGACACCGGAACGTCGGGTCAAATTAGACATTTTTTACATTAACAGAAACAGAAAAGGACTTGGTATTTTGTTTATCTGGTGTCAAAAGTTATAGATGTTTTTTTTCCTGGTGTCACCTACCAACCTGGGATTGTTAAGAAGAAAAGTGTAGATTTTTTTCTGTGATATTCATTATAATATTAAATTATAAAAAAAAAATAAAAAACAAAATAAAAAAGTCCCTTTTTAATATAAAATATGTTGAAATAATGACCACTGTGACTGATTAGTTATCTGAATGTAATCGGAAAACTGAGTCATAGAGAGGTAGGTCATCAGACTAAAGGGCTACTTACCTGGTGACGTCCAGAATGGGTCCGCTGGGCGTGTAGTTAAACTTGAACTGGTAGCATTCAGTGATGGTCTGAAACCAAAAAGTAACCACTGATTATTATATGACGTCAGGTCAGCTTTGTACATTTCCTTCCTGCCGGATGTATTTTTATTATTTTATGCTCTTTACAGACTTTGGCATCGCACTGTCCCCAATGGGGTTCACAAGATCCTTTTTAGTATGTCTCTGGTGTGTGGGAAGAAACCCATACAAACTCCATGCTGGACCCCAGCGCTGCACGGCACCAGTGCTAACCACTGAGCCATCGTTTGGGGAGCGTCCACCTCTGACATAGACAGGAGGTTTCATGATTCCAGTGCCGTATAGAGTTCTGTAAAACGCTGGCCAATACAGCACCACAGTCTGAGCTAAAATCCATACCTTTGGATCTTCAATGTCCGTGTACAGCTGAAAATAAAGTAAAATATAGGTCAGTGGTGAACATAGAGAAGTAAGGGCCCCATGGCAAGGATCACACCAGGCCCCCACACAGGACAGAATGGTTTCTGCCTAAACCCCTTTCAATGACTCTTGGGCCATTTTTCCACTGCCTCATTTGCTAAAAGTTGTTCCTTTAGAGCAGGGGTGCACAACCTGCGGCCCGGGGGCCACATGCGGCCCTTGATACCATTCTGTGTGGCCCCATCCATCTGGCAACAGACATGTATGTCCATGTTTTGTGGCTGCTCACATGCATTTTTCATGTATTTCTCCCATTAGATGGGACTCCTGGAACTGTAACTAGACATTAATGGTATACACTGTGTGTTCAATCTGCCATAAATACAGTATTTCAGTTGGTAATACCCCTTTAAATTTTATTTTCGGCTCTTGACGTTGGTTCAGTCAGACAATGTGGCCCCCACCCAGAAAACGTTGTGCACCCCTGCTTTAGAGGGTAGAGTCCTGACCAAGTTTTCACCTCCAGTAGAAGAGGAGATAATCCCAACTAAGACTGGGCCCCCTCCTGTCCTGGGCCCCATAGCAGTCTCATGGTCTGCCGCTATGGTAGTTAAGCCCCTGATACAGGTTTATTTTGATGACTGCAAAACGTTTAAGAAAATTGTCAAGCACAAACATGCACTTAGCACATAAAATAAAAGTATGTGAGACATAAGTTATCAGTATTATACGGCCCAGTGGCCGCTCCTATAGACATGGATTGGCTTTCTCTGACACATTAACCACGTAAACTGGGAATATTATAATGCTACAGATCTGTGCAAACAAGTACAAGGTAAACGAATGGTAAAATAGAAAGGAGAGCTGTAAATGATCTGTATGGACTCCCAGTAGCGCACAATGACAATTTCCACGGCAAACGCTGCATAGTAATAAGCCACACTTACCGCTAACACCACCATTCTCAGCTGTACAAAGCAAAAAGACATAGGCGGGTTAGAATGACATATCACTGACTTACGGTATGTGTTCTTGTAGTTCAGCCTAAGTACTTACAGTGTCAAATGTGACATGGTCGGTAACCATAGAGAATACAGCTCTGACCTCTAACACAGTGCCTGATGGATCCTTCTGGATTACAAGACCCCCACCGCTCTGATACTGATCACCTATCTCATCTGGGACATTTATGGCATCACTATAGGATATACCATAAATGCCAGATACATGCGGGTCCCAACTCTGCCAGAACGGGGCCCCAAAGTAAAAGTGTGCACCATAGTGGTGAACTGAGGGGCGGCCGTGCCTGTGTGTCCTGCTCTCCATTCAGTGCTATGGGCCTTTCATAGATAGGTAAGCGAGCTCAGATAATTTCACAAGTTCCATAGCAGTGAACAGAGGGGGCGCCACGCATGCTGTATTTTCATTAGGGGCCCCATAGATAGGAGTGATACACCATAAGGGTCCATTCACACGTCCTGTTTTTTTATCCGCATCCGATCCGCAATTCAGGCGAGTTTATGCGGATAGGATGCGGATCCATTTATTTCAATGGCTCCGCAAAAAATGCGGACAGCACTCCAAGCACTCCTGGTCCCATTATAGTCAACGGGTCCACAAAAAATGCGGATGGTATGCGGAATGCATTAATATGTCATCCGCAATTGCTGATCCGTTTCCAGGAAATAGAAATAAATACCCTTCCAACATATATTCCTCCTTCCTTTTTTTTTTTGCGGAAAAACAGAACGGATGCGGATGTACAATTCATAAAAAAACGGAAGGTTTTTGCGGAAACACGGATCCGCAAAAAACAGAACGAAAATCTGGAAAAGAAAAATATGGACGTGTGAATGAAGCCTAAATGGGACAACCCCTTTCGTTAGTTCTGCATCTTTGACACAATCAATTCCACTGCCACTCTGAGGAATAATACTTACATATTTTTTTTGTAATGCATCATAACAGCCCAAAATCCTGCAACATAAAGACAATGTATAGATTTTATTGTATGTGTATTAATAGGCTGATCATCGCAGGAGATGATGGGAGTGGTATTACAAGTTCTGTTCACGTAGCCTTCGAGCACACATAAAGGATGTCCCGGCGTGTACTTCTGACAATGTCCATTGTACTGCACATTCAGTGACACATGCATCCATAGGATCAAATGGTGAAAAACCTTATACTGCATTCTATGTGTTTTTTGCTGGATGCTCATGTATGGAGACATATGAAGGTGCAGTAAGGCTAGAGGATGGCTGAGATTGCCAGATATGAAGCACAGCCCAATTTTTCGGCAGATAATCTCTAATGTGCATTCGCACAAACGTCATTAGCGATCATCTTGCAGTGTTAGGCCTCATGCACACGTTCCGCTTTCTATCCTTTTTTCAGGATCCTGAAAAAAGGATAGAAAAAACCGGACCCATTCACTTGTATGGGCGACGGACAGGCATACGTTTTTTCACGGATGCCTGTCCGTTCCGTTTTTCAGATCCTTTTTCACTGGTGCATGTCCCATTTTCATCCGTTTAAACGTGACGGATGGCTCCATTGAACTCTATAGGAGCGTCCGTGAAAATGGATGGAAACGGGTATGTATCCGTTTTCCATCCGTTTTCACGGATAGGTTGCTTGGAGACACAGAACCAGTCAGAACCAACCTAAACTACTTTGTAACAGTACAGGAGACCGTGTAGGACAGAGGCTTCATTCACACGACCGTATGTGTTTTGTGGTCCGCAAATTGCATATGGCATCCGTGTTTCCGTTTTTTTTGCGGATCCATTGTAACAATGCCTATCCTTGTCAGCAAAACGGACAAGAATAGGACATGTTCTATCTTTTTTGCGGAACGGAAATACGGACATACGGAAACGTAATGCACACGGAGTACCTTCCTTTTTTTTTTGCGGACCCATTGAAATGAATGGTTCCGCATACGGTCCGCAAAAAAAAAGGAACGGACACGGAAACAAAATACGGTCGTGTGAATGAAGCCTAAGGATGTCTTTCACTCACTTGGAGGTAGAGAAATTGATAGGGCTGGTCGAGGGCAAGCCCATGATATGGGACAATCACCTGGAAAGCTACCGGGACAACTTGCTCAGCGACCATGCGTGGACATCAATTGCGGAGCAAATGTACCGTGAGGACTGGGCGTCTGCATCATCCAAAACTAAATCCAAATTCAGTAAGTCCTGACATCATTTAGGACATTCCCACTTTTTTTAAAAAAAAAAAAACGGATCCGTTTAAACGTATGGAAAACGGATGAAAAACGGATTGAAAAATATGGACCGTAAAAACGGAACAGGTGCAGACGGAACGTGTGCATGAGGTCTTATACTGACGCTGACTGCCCGACGAACAAGCAACCACTCGATCATGAGGCAATCCAAATCTTTTGATATGTTAAAAAGTTATCGTTTGCCGGAGGCAGATCTTGGTTTCTAATAGCGATCGCTGCCGGCAAATCATGGGGGCGAGCGATGGCGTAGTGACTGCTCCTCACCACGCTGTATGTAATAGCAGCGGTCTCCTCCGCTAGTGAGCAGGCGACTGCATTTCATTAAAGTGTCATTAAACTTTTCCTGTGTCACAGCGAGACGTCAAAGGTTTTGATATCAGTGGTGGTCCGAATGCTGAGACCCCCACCAATCACTTGATAGAGGAGAAAGAAGTGCTCACAGACTGCTCCCTCCTGTCGGCTGCAGAAAGTCTCGATAGAATAAGTCTGTCTCTTGCAGCAGGGAGAGTGCTCTATGTGAGCACTTCTTCCACCTCATTCTAGGGATCGGTGGGGTTCACCAGTCAAAACCTTTGATACGTCATTGTGACAGTAAAAGCTTTTTAAAGTAGAGGTACACTTTAAACTCCGACTCTGCTGCACTTTTCTCACCACTTCACCATCTGGGTGGAGCCAGGACAGCTCTTGTCTTCCCTCAGAATCTTCACACAGACGTCTGACAAGAAAAGTAAGAAAAGGTCACCTTAAAAAATGCCACGTAACCACCAGTAATTCACCCATATTTCAAGGGAAAAATCCCATTCTAAGGGATCGTTTTAAATTTCTCATTGATCTGCTCTGTTTAAATGGTAATTATAATTAGTAATTACATTTGGTGAGAGTCCGACACCCCCGTTATTGCCTGTTGGCAGCAGCTGCTAATGTCGGGAACTATGCAGTGGGCGGAGCAAAATGCAGAAGGCTCCACCCACTGTGTAGTTGCTGTGGCGGCATACTGCAGCTCCGCTCCCATTCACTTGAAACTGGCCTGGCCACTCAATGATCAATGGGGGCGACGAGTGTCAGATCTCCACTGACAGGATACTGATAAACTATCCAGAGGAAAGGTCATCAATATCAAAAGCTGGACAAGGCCTCTGATTGTTAGAAAAATACACAGTGATCCACAATTTAATGAGAATCTGTCACCATGATCTTCAAGACTTTAATACTGATGACCTATCTTCAGGATCTGATCAGTGAGGTCTGACACCCGGGACCCCCACCGATCAGCTGTTTGAGAAGGCACTGGTGCTCACAGTAATGGTTCACTGGTCACATGGTCTAAGCGCAGCACAGCTTCTATACAATGTACGGCGCTGAGAAAGCTGCGGATCTCAAGACTCGGAAAACCTTTTTAAGGTCCCTTTACACGGGACAATTCAGCAGGCGATTGTCGAGAAGGAACTTGTAGAGATCTCCACCACAGTATGGGGAGGAGCGATCACTGATGCCATCGCTCATCCCCATACAGACTCGTTGTTTACACGGCACAATCTGCTGCCGGCAAAGGATGATTTAGGCGCCTGCACTAACGAGCTTATTACCTGATGAACGAGTGTTTCTCTCATTTATCGTCGGCTCCTAACAAGCGTTCCTATGAATGCTCATTAGCGATTATCTGGCGGATTCTTGGCCCGTGTAAAGGGGCCTTGATACTATACAAGGGGTACTGTACTACAATGCCTCCCGCTGTCAGTGCTCAGAGCTGCACTGAAATACATTGTCAGGACCGCTGTGCATGCGCATTATGTCAGCACAGCACTGTGTATTTCGGGGCAGCTCTGAGCACTGACAGGAGGAAAAAAATAGAGATCTGGACTCCTTATCTGCAGTATTCCTCTTGTATTTTTGCACATAATAGTCCATGATTGTAGGAACGGATTCTCTTTGGAGGAGGAAAACGGTTCTTACCTTCCAGGTATTTTGTCCCGTATGCATATTCAGGAAATAAGCCCCTCAGGTAAGTGACACACGACACAGAGATGGCCAGCAGCCTCTTCACAAGAACCAAAGACTGCTGCTCTGTAGCGATGCGGTTAGGTAGTGTCACCGAGCTCTGAAGAGAAAAAAATCAGCCAAATGGATGACAGAAATAATCCCATAGAGCCGGACAGTCCAACAGATACAGAAACCATCGATGTAAGTAGGAAAGTTACTAGGGTAAGTCCCAGGGGCGGATTGGCCATAGACCTTACAGGGAAATTTCCCGTTGGGCCGATGCCCAGGGGGCCACCTGAGCCCTCCTTACAGCCGGCCAGTGGAAGTGTATTTTATGCTGCTGGCAGTATTTTATAATGGACTGTGGTATTTGGTTCTGTTGGGGGTATAATGTGCCACAATATAGTATTGCTGGCCCTAACTTCCATCAATCATTGGACCCAACTACAAATCGGGGCCACTTTTAGTATTTTTTCCAGGGCCACTTTAAATTGCCAGTCCACCCCTGGTAAGTCCCCATGGATTGTGGTGCAGATTCACCAGGGATTTCATGCTATACAATGACATAAAGTGAAATCCGCAGTGAATATCCACATGATGAAAATCAGCGGAGTGTTCATGTTCCTGTTCAGATTTTTTTCTTTATGTTTGAATGTGATTTGTTGTAGATTTGTGGTGCAGAATCCATGTCAAAACTCCACTGTGCTGTCACTGTGTGTGAACATCGCCCCAAAAAATGTCTGAATAAAGTGACAGTAAATGCAAGTACAGGAAACTTTTCATATATCTTACCAGAGAAAATTGCCTCTTTCTGCACTTATCAGGCTCATTCCCCTTCCTCCCTATAAGCTGATAACTCTCTCTTATCAGTCAGGAGACAAGACGGCAGCACTGAGAGATCAGTATAAGGTGAAGGGAGGTGAATCTGGGAGAGAGAGACTCACACAGACATACTGCTGAGAGTGTAACTATTTCACAGCTAGTGGATTCATATCTACATCGATCAGGACTTCTCTATAATGTGTGTGAGACACAGAGATAGGAGACAGAATCTCCTCTACTTGTCTGCTGTGTATGAGAGACATGATAGCAGCTTGTCTCCATCCATCAGCTCAGGGACGACTGAGAATTAGGGCTCAGTCACACGACTGACTGTATCTGTTCCGCAATTTTCGATAACAGATGACACATAGGGTTATGAAGACTCACCACCGCGCTTTGCTGCATCTGAGCAGTCGCCATCTTCAGATCTGTCACAACCTGCAATACACATAAACTTCATCATTTATACCCAGCACAAGACTGTCCAAGCAGCTGAGCAAATATATCTGCTGTGTTACTCCCGATGACATCAGTGACAAAATGGTCAGTGGTTTGTCCGTGAATAATGCGTGTCTGGTCTGTGTGTCATCCATATTCCTCCAATCAATAGTCCATAGAAACTACGGACCAAACGCGGGTGGCATCTGGCATGGTTTTCAACGATCCATATCCATAATCACAAACAAAATAGGGCGTCACCACGAAACCATGGTCAGTGGAAAACCACTGACGTGCGAACTTAATGGATCCGTGATTGGTCCGTGGAAAACCTCTGAATTGTGAGCACATTAAAGTCAATGGAGACCAGGGACAGCACATGTCTGTAAAAGAGGCCTAAGGTTGTATTCACAAACTGCACAGAAAGTCCACAAAGGAAGCGTTGGGGAATCCAGTCGATACACAGATCTACACAGGGGCGGACTGGGAAATTAAAGTGGCCTGGAAAAAATACTAAAAGTGGCCCCCGTTTTGTAGTTGGGTCCAAACTGATGGAAGTCAGGGACAACAATACCATATTGTGGTACATTGTACCACCCCCAACAGCTCCAAATACCACAGTCCATCACAAAATACCTAAAAATACCAAAAAACTACCACTGGCCGGCCTTGAGGAGGACCCAGATAGCCCCCTGGGAAATTTCCCTGTAAGGTCTATGGCCAATCCGCCCCTGGATCTACATTTCCAACTATCTGCAATCTGAAAGAAATCCAAGCAGAATACAGCACAAAAATGTCAAAAGCAGATACTTTTCTCCTATTTTGTCATTTTCCCATAAGAATATCAAATTTCTTTAAAAAAAATATTGTACCTAAATCTCAGAAAAAAGACCCAGAAATGATGTGGCCTGGTCACAATGATACAGTTCAGTTGACTACTTTTCAGAAAAGATGTCTTATACTGCAACCCTTACAATTATCCAAGGCAATACCTTTTAAAGGGGTTGTCCCACAAAAAATAAAACCAGCTCCTGGATCTAAATACTTTTGTAATTGCATGTCATTAAAAATGCTGAGTTATTTAATAAAATGTATCTGTATAGCGCCACTTAATTTCTTATTTCTTTGACCTGCTCACTGAGAAATCCGCACATGCTCAGTTTCATCTTTCAACTGCCTCCTGAGCTGTGATAGGGAGAGCTGAGACACGCCTCCTGAGCTGTGATAGGGAGAGCTGAGACACGCCCCCTGAGCTGTGATAGGCAGAGCTGAGAAACGCCTCCTGAGCTGTGATAGGGAGAGCTGAGACACGCCTCCTGAGCTGTGATAGGGAGAGCTGAGACACGCCCCCTGAGCTGTGATAGGCAGAGCTGAGAAACGCCTCCTGAGCTGTGATAGGCAGAGCTGAGACACACCCCCTTAGCTGCAGCAGAAAAGACACTCCCCTTGAGCTGTCAGCTTGATATAAATTTAGCTGAGCAATGAATGTGGAGATCTCTGGATCCATGTGAGGTACAGGGCTGGTTCTAGCTTTGTTAGAAGGAGGTTGTCATGTACTATATGATGTCTGATTTTCATATTTTACATTATTTGTGGGATAACCCCTTTAAGTTCAAAATAGTATCAATAAAAAGTACAAATCACTGCGCAAAAAATTAGTACACATAACTACAAAAGAGGTACGAGGTAGTCAGGATACGGCAATGAAAAGAAAAAAATATTTTTTTTCCAAAGTTTTTTTTTACTTTTACCAGTATTAAAATGAAAAAAAAAAAACCCAAACATTTGTGGTATTTGTTATAATCACACTGACCCAGAGAATGAAAGTAACAGGTCAGTTTTACCGCATAGGGAACGCTGTCAAAATAAAACTCATAAAACTATGGCGGAATTGTGTTTTTTTTATTTTTAGAATTCCTCCCCATTTGGAATTTTTTCCCGCTTACCTCTACATTGTATGCAGTAGTAAATGGTGGCATTAGAAAGTATAACTTGCCCTGCAAAAAAAAAAAACAAGCCCTCCTATTATGTGAACAGAAAAAAAAAAAGACGGCTTTGGGAAGGATGGGAGTACAAAACAAAAATGAAAAAAGGGAAAATCGCCTGAAAAGGTTAACATAACAGTGAAAACCGGTGCCCCCATTACAACACCCGTAACAGTGACATCCACAGCAAAGAAAGCATACACAATCTGCAAAAAACAATAAAAAATAAATAAATAAATATATATAAATCTGCAGTGAAATTTGACCTACAGCAAAGATTTTAAATCCGCAGGATGTCAACTTATGCTGCGCGTTTCCCCCGCAGGTTTCATCACTGCGCCCCCTTTGAAATGCGCATGTAACTCAGATTTGATGTGGAATTACATCGCACAGGGTCATAAGGCTATGTTCACACAGTGGATTCTCCTGCGCTTTTTTGTACCTAAAGGTATGCAGACACCGTTCTTGATCCGCCTCCCATTGTTTTCAATGGGAAATCCATGCTGCACCCGAGCAGGGATTGAAAATCAATGTCCTACATTAAAGAAGAACTCCCACAAAAATTTTTATTCTCTGACCTGTTAGAAAGGTGCATGATATAATCTGTAGTGATTGTCATCTTCTTATCAGAGAATGTAATTGTGAGTAATAACCTCTCTTCTTATTGTAGCTGGGTCATGTGACCAACTCCCTGACCTCCAACTGACCCAGGACAGGAAGTCAGTTACTGCTCTATTCATTCCTATGAGACTGAAAGTGAGGCTCCCATAGAAATGCATAGAAAATTAGACTTCCTGTCCACACATAAGTCTCTGTGTGAGTTGGTGGGTCTAATTCCTAGTCACATGACACAGATAAGAAACTTCAGGATGATATAACTCAAAAATTCAGCTACTGGTAAGAAAATGACACTCACTACAGATTACATCATGTACATTTCTAGCAGGACATGGAATACAATTTTTTGCGGGAGTTCTTCTTTAAAAAAAAAAGTAAGATGTAGCGGTATATTCTTGGTAGAGTTTTCGTGAAAATTCTTTAATGAAGTCAATGGGAAGCCTGAAAATCTAAATCTGGTAAATTATGCCTAAAAAAATGAAAAACATGCAGAGTTTTGATGTGCATTCTGCACCTAAATTTTCAGAAGCCAACCGTGTGAGCATAGCCTAAGGCCACATGCACACAGCGATGTGTTTTATGCAGATTTTCAGCGCAGATTTTGCCCGTTACATGCAGATCTTGTTGCGGATGCGCCTCAAAGTCTCATGCTTTTGCGAAGGGTGATCCGCAAAACACGGATACCGGCCGTGTGTGTCTGTCCGCAGTTTGTAAGAAATGCCTATCCTTGTCTGCAAAGCGGACAAGAATAGGACATAAGGTCTCATGCACACGGCCGGCAACATCCATGCAGCAGCCAGGATGGATCGAGACCCATTCAAATTGATCCGTCCGCACCGTAAAAAAAAAAACAGAACAAGTTCAAGATCAAGTGAACGGGTCCACATCTGTGATACGGGGTGCACACGGCCGGTGGCCATATATTGTGGACTGTTTGCACGACGCAATAAGAGCCACAGGCGGCAAAGGCAGTGTGCATGAGGCCTACACACTGGGTGCTGTCCATATCTTTTGTGGCCCCCACTGAAATAAAGGGGTCCGTATCCGATCCGCCAAAAATGATCCTTGGAAGCGGACTGAAAATACAGTTGTGTGCACGCTCCCTTACACACGGGAAATCCACAGTGTACAGTAGAGACAAGCTTTATAAAATGTCATCTACACCGTGTGGAAATTTTTAGACTGCAGGGACAGTGCAGGGAGAGTACAGGAAGAGCACGGGGAGAACGCAGGGAAACCGCAGGGAGAGTGTAGGGACAGTGCAGGGAGGATGTAAGGAGAGTACAGGAAGAGCGCTGGGAGAACGCAGGGAAACTGCAGGGAGAGTGTAGGGACAGTGCTGGGAAACCACAGGGAGAGTGTAGGGACAGTACGCAGAGACTTATTCTGTGTCAGTTTTATTTTCTTATTCCTACATCAGCCATAAATGTAATTCAATACAAAAATGATAGAAGCCTTTATTATTCCAGTACCAGCGTGCCAACCAATACCATCCTATCTGCACCCCTTAGGGAGGCCAGGTTACAACAATACCACATATGTATAGGTTTTATATGTGTAAATACTGTAAAAATTGATTAATACTTTGAAAAAAACATTTTTTTTACATCACCATATTCTGACCCCCTTAACTTTTTTATAGTTATATCTATTGAGCTGTGTGGGGGCTCATTTATTACGGGACGATCGGTAGTTTGTATTGATACCATTTTGGAAGCAAGTCGCCACTGCAGGATGCTCTCCAGTGGTGGATTATGTCACAATTTTATCATCACCCGCGGTCAAGCACTCACCACCGTACCCTAGCGAGTGTCCCCCACTTTGGTGTATAGTCACTAATATGACTGCAGGCTCGAAAACAGCGTCCCAAATGGAAGTTTGAGGTACTGCATGGGCCATTCCAACCCCTTAAGCATTTTTAAAATAAATGCTGGGTGCTGTAGTCGCCTACGTCCGGCGCAGCCACGGAAATGGAGCGACGTCTCCATTCTCCTCAAAGGTTACATGGCCCCTGTTCTCGTGGGGTCCCAGCAGAAGGACCCCCACCCTTTGGTCATCCATTATCCTGTGAATAACTTTCTGGAACTGGATGTCCCCTTTAAGGTGTCACGCACATGAACGGATTTTCTTACCGTGTGCATTCCTTTTTTTTTTTTATTTTGCGGACCGTATGTGGAACCATTAATTTCAATAGATCCACAAAAAAATGGAAATGACTCCCAAGTGCGTTCTGTGTTTCCATTCCGCAAAAAAAATTTGAACATGTCCTATTATTGTATTACGGACAAGGATAGGACTGTTCTATTAGGGGCCGGCTGTTCTGTTCCACAAAATACATAATGCACACGGACGTCCTCTGTATTTTTTGTGGATCCGTGTTTTAAAGACTGCAAAATACAGACGGTCGTGTGCATGAGCCCTAAGGGGTCTGCCCTGGTGACAGACTGAGTAACCAGAATGAGAAAAAGATGGCGGCTAAAATGTTTGTGCAATTCATGGCTGCAATTTCACTTCAGTTTACTCCAACAAGAAAAATCTTTGCAAGTGCCGTTTTATTTCCAGTGTTCATTAACCTCTGGTCACCTTAAATGATCATTTCACCTCAGAAACATCCACAGTTCCTGATATACTAGGCGATATTATCCCCCGTGGACGACCAGCTCCACCACCCCCTACATGAGCCCTCAGTAACACTGGCAGGCGCTGCTGTGTGACTTGTAAGAGGGCTTTATACACAGGACGACGACGCCGCCTCCTGTTACTTAACTGCAGGTAATATGGCGGCCGTGGAGCTGCGCGCCTAATGAGACGGGCGGGCTGGAAACGGAAGAGAAGTCAGATCACGTGACGCACCTTCTCGCAACAGGCGGGAAGCACGCTGGGACCAGCGGCGGCCAGATCACGTGACGCCGCCTGTGCTCGGAATAGCGTCGAGTCACGACGGAAAGGGCTGTTTTCACCTGTTATCTGCAAGGCTGTGAGGTTTTATGATGGCTGTGAGGTTTTATGACAGGAGTGAAAGTGCCCATAGTGTTCAGGTATAATTAAAAATACATAAAAATATATTAGTGTTTTATTTTTAAAGTGCATAAATAAAGATTATATATCATAGTCTATATTCTGAGGACCCCAAGGAGGGACTGCAGCAGTGGGTATCTATACAGGCTGAGTCCACTTTGTGACACCACCCAGTAGTTACAGTAGTGCTGCCCCCCTTAGTGACCCTCTTACAGTAGTGCTGCCCCCCTTAGTGACCCTCTTACAGTAGTGCTGCCCCCCTTAGTGACCCTCTTACAGTAGTGCTGCACCTTAGTGCCCCCCTAACAGTGGTTCTGCCCCCTTAATGACCTTCTTACAGTAGTGTTGCCCGCTTAGTGAGCCTCTTACAGTAGTTCTGCCCCCTTAATGCCCCCTTACAATAGTGCTGCCCCCCTTAGTGACCCTCTAACAGTAGCGCTGCCCCCTTAGTGCCCCCTTACAGTAGTTCTGTCTTACAGTAGTGCTGCCATCTTAGTGACTAGAGATGAGCGAATTTCAGGTTATGAAATTCATTCACGCTTAATTTACTGGTAAAGTTGAATTGCGTTATGGATTCTGTTACCATGGACCATATCGCAATTCTATGACAGAATGCATAACGGAATGCGTTTAGAGGCATTCCGTTATTCATCCCGTCATAATAGAAATCTATGGGCTGCAAAACTGATTTGTTCCTTTTCCGTTATGCAGGGAAGTTCTCTCCTGCACAACGGAAACCGGACGGATCCATTATGCAGGCCATAGACTTCTGTTATGACGGAATGCCTCTAAAGACATTCCGTAATGCATTCTGTCATAGTATTGTGTTATGGTCCATGGTAACGGAATCCATAACGCAATTCACCTTTTACCAGTAAATGAAGCGTGAACGAATTTCAAAATATGAAATTCGCTCATCTCTATTAGTGACCTTCTTACAGTAGTGCTGCCCCCTTAGTGACCCTCTTACAGTAGTGCTGCCACCTTAGTGACCCTCTTACAGTAGTGCTGCCACCTTAGTGACCCCCTTACAGTAGGGCTGCCCCCGTATTGACCCTCTTACAGTAGTGCTGCCACATTAGTGACCCTCTTACAGTAGTGCTGCCACCTTAGTGACCCTCTTACAGTAGTGCTGCCACCTTAGTGACCCCCTTACAGTAGGGCTGCCCCCGTATTGACCCTCTTACAGTAGTGCTGCCACATTAGTGACCCTCTTACAGTAGTGCTGCCACCTTAGTGACCCTTTTACAGTAGTGCTGCCACCTTAGTGACCCTCTTACAGTAGTGCTGCCACCTTAGTGACCCCCTTACAGTAGTGCTGCCCCCGTATTGACCCTCTTACAGTAGTGCTGCCACCTTAGTGACCCCCTTACAGTAGTGCTGCCCCCTTAGTGACCCTCTTACAGTAGTGCTGCCACCTTAGTGACCCCCTTACAGTAGTGCTGCCACATTAGTGACCCTCTTACAGTAGTGCTGCCACCTTAGTGACCCTCTTACAGTAGTGCTGCCACCTTAGTGACCCTCTTACAGTAGTGCTGCCCCATTAATGCCTCTTTTACAGGTCTGCCCCCTTAGTGCTCCGGTAAAGTAGTGCTGCCCCATTGTTGGTCCCCTTACAGTAGTGCTGCCACTTTAATGCCTCTTACAGTTCTGCCCCCTTAGTGCCCCTTTACAGTACTACTGCCCCTTTAGTGCCTCACTGTAATGCCACCCTTGCAGTAGTGCAGCCCCCTCGTTGGTCCCCTTACAGTAGTGCTGCCCCTTTAGTGCCCCCCTTTTATGCCTCTCTTACAGTTCTGCCCCTTACAGTAGTGCTGCCCCTTTAGTGCCCCCCTTTTATGCCTCTCTTACAGTTCTGCCCCTTACAGTAGTGCTACCCTTTCCTTCCTTACAGTTCGGTCCCCTTAATGCCACCCTTACAGTAGTTCTGCTCCCTTGTTGGTTCCCTAACAGTAGTGCTGCCCCTGTAGTGTTAATAAAATAAAAAAACAATACTTAGCCCTGTTCTCCTGATGAATGGACACATCAAGCTGATCTCCTAACGACTCCTGGCTTCATCATAGCGTTCAACTATATCTGCATCTTCAGAAATAGAGACATACCCCAGCTGTCCCGGGACTGTGGGACAGTAGCTGCTCCCTGTCTTCACAGAGCCATAACTTTTTTATTTTTTCGATTCACAAACCCTTATAAATAATTTGTACAGTAATTTGTTAATGAAGATTTGTGTCCTAATGTTTAGCCATAGTTTTCCAAGTTCTGGAATCTCAACGTTGCCTTTATTTTACTATTATGAGCTTGTTTTCCTCTGGATGACTTTTTTGTGCTTATGTTTTTCAGGAAGACATGCAACTAATATCCGAGAAAATGTAACAATAAAATTGTTTTTGGTGATCAGTATACACTGCATAAGATTTGTTGGACTTAGATGACCTCCATTGTGAGGTTTGGGTGGCTAAAGAAGCAAATAGTCTTTTTGTTTTTTTCCCTCCACAGTGATGTGAATATATTGGCAGGAGATCGAGGGGTTGTCAAGGTAAAGAATAAAATAAATGCACCTAAGACAGGGAAATATTCGAAACGCTCCTGCAATCTACAAGAGAACTGCCCAAGATGTATCTCAAAGATAATAATGTCTTAAGAAACTATAATGTTAAAATGCCTCCATCTTGAAAATCCAAAAGAACACCTGCTGCAGTCCACAAGAGAAATGCACAAGCTTTATTTTATAATCTGAAAGATAGAATCAAAGCTACACAATGTAATGAGAAACTATACTCTTGATATGCCATGGTTATGAAACACACAGGGAAATCCTAGAAGAGTCCACAAGAGAACTGCACAAGCTTTATTTTTATAATTCCAAAGATGTTTTAAAGAGGATTTCTGGTAAAAATAATTTTTTTATCAAGTTCCTGCAGCATGGCCCCTGAAACAGAAGATTCACACTTACCTGCTCCATGCCAACTAAGGTGGTCCACGGTGCCTCCACTCTCTCCATCTTTTGGTCCAGCACTGTTTACATCTGGCTGACCATGGGCACGGTCACATGCACTGCTCCAGCCAATGACTGGTTTCAGCGGTGATGTGCTGCTTGTGGCCATTGGCTGGAGAGGTGCACTTGACTTGACATAGCCAGCTGGATGTAAGCAGTGCTGGGCCCAGAAAATGGAAAGATTGGAGGCAACGTGTAGGACCTGATCACCATTGAGCTGGTAAGTATGAATCTTCTACTTCAGAGGGCATGCTGCAGATATGTATTAAAAATATTTTTTTTTCTCAAAACCCCTTTAAGAAATTATAAATCTTAAACTACCAGTGTCATAAGAGACATAAGGAAATCCCAGGAAAAAAACCCTGCTGCAGTCCACAAGAGAACTGCACGACTTTATTGTACAATCCCAAAGATAGAATGAAAGCTACACAATAAAGTCTTAAGAAACTATACAAAGGGAAATCGTAGAGGAACACCTGCTGCAGTCCACAAGAGAACTGCAAGAGATTTTTTTCTTCATAATCCCAAAGTCAGTGAGCCATACTAATTTTCCAAAACCCTAGTATCCCCTTTCATGGCATATGGCCGATTTTTCCATCCAATGAAGTTCCCATTTATGTTATAATTAAAATGTACATGCTCTGTAATAGTTGTCTGAGACAGAACGTAATCCCACATATTGACATCACACATTTCACCTACAAAGGACTGGCCTGCTTCAAACCCACCACCAAAATTGTCCTGATCCTGCCCAAGGATGACACTCATCTTAGGTCCTATGGGAGATCTGCTTTTAGTAACTGTTCTAGGGTAACGCTTTCCATTGATCCACAGTTGGAGGAGTCCTGTCTTGGAGTCCCAAGCGATACAAGTGTATTTCCAGTCTAGAACTTCAGGATCCACTTTGAAGTAAATGTTTTCATTATTTATGGAGATGGAAATATTAATTGGAGGCATTGGATAAATAAGTATAGTGTTGTCCTTTTTTGAACCCGGCATGGCGATGGAGATCAGGGAATGATGGCGGCTGAGCTGAGTATAGGAGCGCAGACATACGGTGAATTGGTTTAATGATTTCTCCATAGTTGGCTTCAGGATCACATGGTCAGTAGAGGTTTGCCTGGGAAACAGGATAGTAGTACCTCGATCTATCGCTAAAGAAAAAAGTCAGTAATTAGGTAATGACAACCTCAACATTTTCATTGCTAAAAGTTGAAGTGAATCCCAATGTTGGGGGTCTGTCTCCCAGGACTCCTGTGGTTCAACTGTTTGAAGGTCTCCTGTGTGCTGGAACCAGGCTCCAGAACTACATTGGGTAGTGACTATGCCTGGTTACTGAGGGGTTGCTCCCATTCATGTGAACCAGGCCTATCCACTACACAGTGTATGGAGCTACAGTGGCCCTTCAAAAAGCTGGGCATACATACCAACTTTGCACTTGGTAAATTTGGTACAAATAGAAACTGCCCCGGAAGAGGCTGTAATTAGGGCAGTGGCTCTGGCACAGTGGGCCTGCACACACACAGGCAAGTGTTTTTTTTTTTTTAACAGGGCATAGTTTTGAACCATTGGGGTTGTCTGGTCGGTTCCTAGGCCGGACAATCTCTTTGAAAAATATGACTACATTATTTAGGATGTAAATAGTAGGATGAAAACTTTATTCTCTAGGTTTTTAAAATTATTATACCAAATTTATATAGTTTTTACTTTTTACGTTTGCCTTGGTACCACAGTCAGTTCAGTTTTCACTTTTTCACTATAGTTTTTTGCCGATATCTTTTTGTTTCCACCTTTCAAGAGTCAGAACTTTTTTTTTCAGTTCTCTGTTGACATAGCTGAATGAGGGCTTCGTTTTAATGACACCATTTTATAGTGTATTGAAAAACTGTAAAAAAAATACCATATTTTTTGTACTATAAGAAGCTCCAGACTATAAGATGCTCCTAAGATTTAGAGTAGGAAAACAAGAAAAAAAATATTTTTCATCAGGCCTCAGATCAGACCCTTAAATCAGACCCCATTCCTCATCAGACCTCAGATCAGACTCTCATCAAACCCCCAAGCTGCATCAGCCTCAGATCAGACCCCCCAACCTCTATCAACCTCAGATCAGACCCCCATCAAACTCAAACCAGACCTCAGATCATACACAAAAAAAATGTAGATGCTTCTCCTGTTCCGGACCGCTCCCTAGTCTTGACCAGCTCCCTGGTCTTCTTTTGGTTGGCGCAGCACTGTGACCTGATGTTGCACGGTGGCAGGTCATAGTTCACACCTACGTGCACTACGTCCTGATGCTGTACAAAAGACATGTGCAGCGCGGTGCTTGGATGAAGACCAGGGAACTATGAGTATAGTCACCGCTACCAGAGGTGTATTCACCACTCCCTGTGTCTACTACATACTAATGCTTGCTTTCATAATGGAAGCGGTTATTACCATTTGCTCTATAAGACACTACCATTTCCTTCACTTTTGGGGGAAAAAGTGCATCTTATAGTCCGAAAAATATGGTGCTTCTGTTTTTTGAGTTTTGTTTTAACAGTTTTCAAATGGTGGTAAAAATAACATGATCACCTTATTCTGTGGGTCAGTATAATTACGGCAATACCAAATTTATTGAGCTTTTTTTTACGTTTTAATACTTAAAACAAAATTCAAACCTTTTTTTTAAATTGCTTTGTGTCTCCATATTCTGACACCCATAACTTTTTTTTATTTTTCTGCCAACTGAGCTGCCCCCAGCTGCTATGACAATCGACTGGCATCCCTCAATTGTATCCCAGTAAGGACATGATCAGGGCCGCTTTGCTGGTGACACTGTTGGGGATTTATTCAAAACTGAAGGCATACTGAACCAGCATGGCTACCACAGCATCTTGCAGCGGCATGCTATTCCATCCGGTTTGCGTTTAGTTGGACCATCATTTATTTATCAACAGGACAATGACCCCAAACACACCTCCAGGCTGTGTAAGGGCTATTTGACCAAGAAGGACAGTGATGGGGTGCTATGGCAGATGACCTGGCCTCCACAGTCACCAGACCTGAACCCAATCGAGATGGTTTGGGGTGCGCTGGACCGCAGAGTGAAGGCAAAAGGGCCAACAAGTGCTAAGTATCTCTGGGAACATCGTTAAGACTGATGGAATACCATTTCAGGTGACTACCTCTTGACGCTCATCAAGAGAATGCCAAGAGTGTGCAAAGCAGTAATCAAAGCACAAGGTGGCTACTTTGAAGAACCTAGAATATAAGACATATTTTCAGTTGTTTCACACTTTTTTGTTAAGTATATAATTCCACATGTGTTAATTCATAGTTTTGATGCCTTCAGTGTAAATCTACAATTTTCATAGTCATGAAAATACAGAAAACTCTTTGAATGAGAAGGTGTGTCCAAACTTTTGGTCTGTGCTGTACATGTAACGAGAAATATGCAAATTTCTAATTTCAGTTCTTCCTCATATTAAAGAGAATGAGAGCAAGTAGCATCTACATTATGTAGCATGTCAGTGCTATTTTATGTTGTCAGTATTCCACAATAATGTATTGATTTCTACAAAATTTCACTTACCTCCTTGTGAAAAGCATCCACAGAAAATCACGGACAAAATGAAAAGACTTCTCATCTTTTTGAAAAAAAAAAAAAGAGAAACACCATTTGTTAATGTTCTTCTTATCCTTCTACTTTTCATTTCATGGAGAAAAGATGGCTGCCGATTCTTTTTTAAATTATGGATTCTTTTGGGAGGAAGTGCCAAAGTGCCAGAATGTTAAAGTTAGCTATGAACTGGTGTAGATTACAGTAATTTTGCTTGGTGGCTGGAGGCCACATCCCTCTTGTCAAGCCCCACACACTCATAAAAAAAAGTGCTGAGCATGTTGTAACGCCCCAAAAAGACACAAATTTTTTGACACTGATTAACCGGTGGACAGAGGTTGATAAATACAATGCAAGCAGTGGTAGTGCTGCCTCCTGATTACTGCCAGTGGTCAGATTACAGATCCCATGATGCTCTGTCAGTACGTAAGAGCTGCCCGATCTTTTTGCACCCAGGTAAGTTTTACCCTAGACAGGAAAAGATGATGAAATGTCCCACATACCTTGGCCCAGATTTACTAATCCTATATATGGTGTAAGCTTAGACAGGATGTCTAGACCTGCACCAGATTTATCACCGTGGCTCAGGCTGGAGCATAAATGTGGTGCAGGGTACACACTTTTGTCGAGCTGAGCACCGAGTGCTTGTCTTACTTTGAGACAAATTTTAACTCCAGAATTGCACCACAATTTTGGCACAAAATTTCACACCAGCGTTTTTCCTGGATCCGTCATGAACTCCATTGAAAGTCAATGGGGGATTGATCCGTTTTCTATTGTGTCTGAGAAAACAGATCCGTCCCCATTGACTTACATTGTGAGTCATGACGGATCCGTTTGGATCAATTTCTTAATGTGGACACCAAAAAGCAGCGAGCAGCGTTTTAGAGTCCGCCTCCAAAACGGAATGCTGACTGAACTGAAGCAAACTGAAGCAAAACTGATGCATTCTGAACGAATCATTTTCCATTCAGAATGCATTAGAACAAAACTTATCAGTTATGGACCGTTTATGAGAGCCTGTGATGAATCTCACAAGCGGATCATTACAACGCAAGTGTGAAGGTAGCCTTAGGTCTCACCCCTTTTCCCATGAAACTAAGCCAATGTATTTGCTAAGCCATACACCTTTGTAGTGTAGAAACCTTAGATGGGCTGAATTGTACCAATTTGTGCAACTTTTTTCAACAGATTTTGGAGCATGTACACTGGAAAATCTGTAGTTCTGTTATGACCAAAATATCCTAAGTCCCTCATGCTCTATATCAAACTTAATCTAATGCATTGACTGTATTGGTGTGGACAAAAAAGTTTTGGTTAAATAAAAAATATATAAATATAAAGGTAATTGGTGCCTAGTCAATAAAGAGGATCTGTCAACAGTTTTAGGGAAAACTTTCCTGGTCATAAAGAGATTTGAAATACAAGGAACACAATAATTATTATTATAATAATTGAAAGAATAATAATAATAAAAATAATAATAATTAAGAAAAAGAAGAAAGGATAAGAAGGAAGAAGAAGAGAGGATGAGAAGGAATAAGACAAAGAAGAGAGGATAAGAAGGAAGAAGAAGAGAGAATAAGAAGGAAAAAGAAGAGTTAATGAGAGATAAGGAATAAGAAGAGAGGATGAAAAGGAAGAAGAAGAAAGAGGATCTGAAAGAAGACGAAAAGAGGATAAGAGGAAAGAAGAAGAAGAAGACGAGAGGATGAGAAGGAATAATAAGAAGAAAGATGATCTAAAGGAAGAAGAAGAGAGGATAAGAGGAAAGAAGAAGAAGACGAGAGGATAAAAAGGAATAATAATAAGAAAGATGATATAAAGGAAGAGGAAGAGAGGATGAGAAGGAAAAAGAAGAGAGAATGAGAAGGAAGAAGAAGATGGGAGGATGAGAAGGAATAAGAAGAAGAATAGAGGATGAGAAGGAATAAGAAGAAGAATAGAGGATGAGAAGGAAGAATAAGAAGGAGAATGAGCCATAAGAAGGAACAAGAAGAGAGAATGACAAGGAAGAAGAAGAAAGAGGATCTGAAGGAACAAAAAGAGAGGATAAGAAGAAAGAAGAAGAAGAAGAAGAGAGGATGACAGGGAAGAAAGGAGGATAAGAAGAAGAAGAGAGGATAAGAAGAAGAATAGAGGATGAGAAGGAAGAAGACGAAGGCAGAAGAAAGAATGAGAAGGAAAAAGAAGACTGAAGGATGAGAAGGAAGAAGGAGAGAGGATGACAAGGAAGAAGACAAAGAAGAGAGAATTCGAAGGAAGAAGAGATGATGTGAGGGAAGAAGAAGGCAGGATGAGAAGAAAAAAGATAAGATGAGAAAGAAGAAGAAAGAGGATGAGAAAGAAAAAGAGAGGGTGAGAATGAAAAAGAAGAGAGGGTGAGAAGGAAGAAGAAGAGAGAATTAGAAAGAAAAAGAAGAGAACATGACGAGGTAGAAGAAGAAGAGAAGGGAAACAAGAAGATGAGATTGAAGAAAAAGAAGGAACAGAAGAAGAGGGAAAGAAGAAGAATAAACAAAAGAAGGGAGGGAGAGAAGAAGAAGGAGAAAAAGAAACAGAAGTGGAAAAAAAAGAAATGGAAGAGGAGGAAGAAGAAAAAAATAATTTACCTTGTCTTCAGCCTAAAATTTAGCGTTGTAACTGACAATGTAAAATTAAAAATTGCAAAATGTAGAGATTGAGATATTTCAAGATATCTCCATAAATCACCCACTGATATAAGATTAAATGAAAGAAAATGAAACCTTCACAAAAAGCCCAAAATAAACCAGAATCAGAATATATTAAGAGTTTATCCCTTTAACTTCATGAAATAGAAGATATAATTCAGACTGCTACCTTGCCATCTTTATATACTCCTAGTCACAGCTTTGAATTATTTACTTACTAGGAAGATCCTTCTTTCCAAACACAGGACTTCCACAGAATTCATTAAACTTTTAACTCATTAAGGTACAGTCTGTTTTGGATCTTAAATGGGTTTTCCAGCCTGGTGATATGTATCACCTGTAGAGATGAGCGAGCAGTGCTCGTTACGAGCACTGTAACGCTCGGGTCCCGTTTCAAATGCCCGCAGGCATTGCGGATCCGTCCTCATCTGCATGTAAGTCAATGAGGACGGATCGTTTGGTATGACACTCATACCAAACGGTTCCGTCCTCACCCGTCTTAAAGTCAGTGGGGAAGGAACCGTTTGGTATGAGTGTCATACCAAACGATCCGTCCTCATTGACTTACATGCAGATGAGGACGGATCCGCAATTCCTGCGGGCATTTCACACGGGACCCGAGCGTTACAGTGCTCGTAACGAGCACTGCTCGCTCATCTCTAATCACCTGTCCTCATGATAGATGATATGTATATGAATCTGATCGGTGAAGTCCGACACCTCTAACACCCCCAGAGTGAAAAACTTCCATAAACAGTATATGGAGCCAGAAGCAGAACGTACTGGCTGTGTTGAGGTACTGCAGCTCAGCTCCCAATCACTTCCATTATACGTTTCTCTGTAGGTTCCATTGCTGGTTTTGGCTTACAAATACTGATGCCAAATTCCTGACCATGCCTAAGGTCCAAGCAATTTTTTAAATTTTTTTCTTGACATAAGAGCCATAACTTTTTAATAGTTCCATCGACATAACTATATGAACACTTTTGCAGATGACTTGTGTTTTACAATGGCACCATTTTGGGGAACATATAACATTTTGATTATCTTTTATTTTTGACATTTTGTTTTCCACTATTTAGTGTGCCGTAAAAGTATCAAGTTCACTTTATTCTATGGGTTGGTACAAATGTGGTGATACAAAACAGGTATAAGGTTTTTTAAGTTTTTGCATTTTTGCACAGTGAGGGTGGGTTCACACACACTTTTTTTGTAACTACATATTTTGATGCCGGAGCGGATCAAGGAGGAAGGAGAAGTATGCCATATATTTCTCTTTATAATACACACCGGATTATGAGATGCACCTAGGTTTTAGAGGAAAAAAGTCAGAAATATTTTTTTTATCAGACCTCAGATCAGACACACAATCTTCATCGGACCTTAGATTGCACAAACAGATGACGCTCCCAGAGCAGACCTCAGATCAGACCCCCATATCAGACCTCAGATCAGACTACCAAATGACACCCCCATATCTTGGGCGTTCCTGTATATGATAAAGAGCCCCAAAGTGCAGTGCATTAGTATAAGGTAAGAAGTTGTCATTACAAACCATAGTAGAAGAGCAAGACATTACACTGTGTACACCCAAGTCTAATGAGTACACATTGTGTTTGGCCAACTTGCACCTGTGCTTACTGTAAATGCATGCTCCAGTCCCTTGCAAGTGACCTCTAGCTAGCTAGATGGCCCCTGCACTACGAAGAAGCTGTGCAGACAGAAGCTGCACATCTCCTCACCAATTACTCACTAATCAGCACCCGTATCTGCCATACTCTCAGACCTTTGCTAGATGTTCTGATCATGGCAGCCCACACCACACTACTGAGATGTAACCCAACTTTCCCACTTCTTAGGTCTATATTGACTTATCACCGAGAAAGTCATTGAAGAGCGATGTTCTCTGAATCAAACATACATAGTGCAGGGGGTATCACTCTACTGTATGTATTTTATCAAATGGAGCACATTTAGAAGGTGGTTCAACTCCTTTTAAGCCTATACTTCCAACCGTATTCCAATCAGCTTGGTCAATACTGCAAGTACTTACCCCTGAGGAACCCTGACTGAAGCACCAAAAGTCAAAGGGGGTAGTATAAAATCCTTTAAGAATAATGCCCTTTCAACTAAAAGATATTAGAGCTGTGGTTGATATTTGTATTTTATCAAATGGAGCTCATATAGATGGTTATACAACCCTTATCAGTTTGCAGCCACCATGCGATCAGCTTGGATCAATACTTAAAGTACTTACCCCTGAGGAACCCTATTGAAGTATCAAAAGTCAAAAGGGATAGTATAAAAACCAATAAAAATGATGTATTTTTTCAAATGGAGCTCATATAGATGGTGGTAGAACCCTTATCAGTTTGTAGCCACCATTCGATCAGCTTGCATCAGTACTGAAAGTACTTACCCCCGAGGAACCATGACTGGCAGCAAGTCATTGGATAAATGTAGAAGCAGGCAAAGGGGATAGCATAAAACCAGGAAGAACAATGTCCTCTGACCAAAGGAGCGGAGAGAGGTGGGTGATTTATTTATTTTATTAAATGAAGCACTTTCAGTTTACATCCATCATGCGATTGACTGATCACCATAGGGTCGGTTCCCAGAAAACTGATTTCCAGGGGAGTTGTCAGGGGAGGTCTGGGGTCCGGGGAGAGTGGCGGTCCCTTAGCTCGATCCACAACCCCTGTCCCTGCCTACTTGCCTCACCCTAGGCTAAAGGTCCTAGGGGGACAACTGGACGACAGTCCCTTGCCTAGCTAGGGAGGCGGGGATGGAGGACAGACTGACAGACAAACAACGAGAAACACAGAGGAGGGTCAGACGGTCCGAGGTCGATAACAAGAGAGCAGTATCAGGTCAAAAACTTAATCCACAAGAATGTCCAAGAAGCTAGCCGGGGTAAAGCACAGAGAGACAAAATAGCACAAACACAGAGAACAAAGCGAGATCCAGGAGCACAGCTGCGATAGGATACAAACAACAGGAGCTCAAGGAAGGCTGGTGACTGCTGGAAGACCAAACAAGCACTGGCAATAATGTGCAGCAGGAAGGAATCTAAATCCAGACGGGACTCCCGCCCCAAACCCTGATAGGAGCTGGGAACCTGTCAGTAGATTAGCCCCAATCACAAAACACCTGGTAAAACCAGGGTGGATGCCAGTGAAAACAGCAAAGCCAGTTTAAAGGGACATGCGCACTGAAATCAGAGTGTGCGTAACTAGGAACGCGAGTTGGGTGCGGCAACCCGCCGTGTCCCTAGCAACGGTTCAGGTACAAGAGGACCGGCAGCCGAGGCACGGCGGCCAAACCTGCAGCCGGCCCTGACAGGAGTGGTGAGCTCATCCATGTCTTTTAGAGTCTGCCTTGTAGAGAAAGCGGGATCCTGAGAGGGAGAGCCCCCACTATAGCATCTATATAACCTAACGGGGGATTGTCTTCTTGGAACGGCCCCTTCAAATCTTTTTGAACATTTTAACCACCTAACTGTTTTCCCAAGTCCAGCTCGGGCAGTGTGAAAAGTAGCTAACTGGAGAGGGGAGGACTGCTTCAGATGGTGATATCTCCTCAATTGTAGCAGCTAGAAACATGCAACTGGTCTTGTATAAAAGCTGACAGTCCAGGCTCTCGTACAAGACCAATGACAGCTAAAGTCCAAGCAACAGAGGAGAAATTACTGTTAGAAATCAAGTCGGGAATAATGGCGAGTAGAACCTGTTTTTACTTTCCCTTTCAGCTGCATTCAGAGCATCCTGATTTCTATCAGTGATATCTTTCTCTGTCCTGAACATATTGCTGACATTGTCTTAAAGCTTGGAATGTCTGCTTTCAAACAAGATCAGTTGCATGTTTCTAGTTGCATCTAAAGCAGCACTCCCCCCTCCAGTTAGCTAATTTTCCCACTGCTGGAGCCCCACTCTGGCAAAACAGTTAGGGGGTTAATCAAGAACGGCAAATATGCAAAGATAGAAGAAATCAGGCAAATATTTATTCACGGCACGTACAGTATAATCAAGCATTCATTTGAATGACTTCTATGGAAAAGGTGATTTATAAGGAAGAGATAAAGGAGCTTTGTGTTACTGAGCCATACGATGGAACGCCCTATAAAATAAACAGCTCGCTTTTATTTTATGTAGCTTTCAAGTGGACAAATGCAAAATATCTTAGCATTTATCACAAAGGGAAGGAAAGGTAAAGATAACTATTAGTTAATTTTGTATTTATCTAAAAATATTCAACTGTTTGTTTTTTCATTTTTCTCATTTCTTTCCAAATATTTTATTAATCTCTTTTTTACATTTACCTTTATGTCAATTCAAAAGCCTGGAATCATATTAAAGATAAGGTAAGTTCTATGCTTTGGAAGCACGGTCTATGATGCTATATACTTTTTTTACGACTTATAGCCAAATGTCTCACATGGCTGATTATCTTGGGTGAAAGCACAACATTTTCTCAAAACCACAACTTCTCTTGTTCTTGAAATGAACGTTGAATGATTGTTTCCTTGGTTCCAAGGCTTCCCAGTGATCCTAAGTGTAGTGTGCCAGGCAGGTATGTGTGGGTGCATGATGGCAGATATAGCACAAACCCTCAAAACCACTTGGAGCCTTCTTTAGAAGTACCAAGGAACCCATGCATTTCAGGACGGGATTCTTAGAAAATGTTAAGCATTCACCCACGAAGATCCTACTTTAGTTTACGGTCATCAGCTGATAACTGGGGGCGGCTGCTCATTGTGTGCAGTCCTAAGTGCTACTGATAAGTATATCTTTATGACGTCCACATAAGAATATCTGTAGAAAAGATACTAACAAGGGAACATTTCTTTAAAATGCCAACCTGTGGGAGCTTTGTACTATTTAAAACGATCCTTGAATCCTTGACATCAGTTTAGACCAAAGAGCGAGTGAGGTGGTGGAAGGTCCACAGGTGGTAGAGATGTTAAGGCATTAGTCCATCTTCTATCCTAACTCTGGCCAATATGACAAGAATAAAAAGTGCTATCTTAGCAGGTAAGTGCTAACGCTATTCGTGGTGCTTACTGTGCACCAGAATCGTTCTGTCTTCGAAAGAGGGAAAGAACTGTTCAGCCAATCACTGGCTTAGATGGGTCACCACTGCAGCCAATTATTGACTCAGATGTAATTTCCTATGTTTCAAGACAGACCAGGATGCAGACACTGGTGGGGTACTGTGAAGTGGGAGCATTGGGGAATCAGTGAGGCGAGTATTGCTTAGATCATTATGTTACCACCATAAAGAGCATTTTAAAAAAAATTAAAGGGCCAGGTTATCCATGCATGTTGTTTGTTTGGTCTGACAATGCAGCTCAACCCTATTCACTTGAATATGACAACTGCAATACCAAATACATACTCACATAAATGGAAGGCGCTGTTATGAGTACTGCATGGAATTACCTATGGTGTTTCAGCTCGTGACTATGTCCGTGGGACAGATCCCACTGATACTTTGTATGCTAAACCCATCCTAATGAAAGACCACCAATGTGACCAGGCGGACCAGGTATGACATTAGGCTTCAAATCATACTTCTCAGTTTACACGGATTAGTCCTTTTTGATACTGTGTAAGTTGGCTGAAATAAAAAGAAGAACAAAAAGGAGGTGATGGGCAAAGCAAACAAATAACAAAAAGTAAGGCATGAGAAAAGTAAGACAAAAAAGGTAAAGTAAAAAAGGAGAAAAGAAGCAGGCACACTACAAAATGATAAAGCAACAAAAAGTATAATTTATTGTACTCAAGTGCAGAACAGCAACTGGGCCTAACAGATGCTGTAAAGCAAATGGAGCATAGAACAAAAACCTTTTTTTCCAATTTTTCTGCTCGGAAGATCGGAAAGCTCAGCTGACATGTGAACATGAGTTCTTACCTTTTTTGCAGCATTTTTGTACAGAATATAGTTTTTGCACTGGCCACACGTGCATTTATTATTAGGGCACTGCCTTTTATTACTTTGCTATGGCATGGAATCTGTTCTCACATTTTTGTGTTGTCTAGATTTTTTTCTTTCACGTTATTTATTGCTATGTTTTTTGCAGCATTTCTTCATAGTTAGCCTGCACCCTCTGCTATATCTCAGTCATGCATTGCTGGAAGTGACCATGTTTTCTTATGACTGTATCTTATGGCGTTGGTCTATTATTCCTGCTTAATAAGCTTTTTTGCTTATTTGTTTATATTATATACAGACATGTAGTTACGAGCAACTCTCCATGAAGTTAGTTACACCCCCGAGGAGCTGCCCTATTCATTTGGACATCTCCTCTTCACTATGTATTCTTCTTCTTCTGGTATTTTTTTTTTTTACTAAAATGGGCTGCACATTATTACCCGTTTTGGATGTTTCATCAGATATACAGTTGTTTCTACCACTGTGAGTTTGTTTTATTGTTATATTCCTCTACTAGAGTTATTATATGGTTTGTGGGTGTGTATGAATCGGCCTCTTTTGTGTGTCTTTTTGTAATATTGGATATCTGAACTTGTAAATCATTGTACTTGTCACTTTATACTGTATAAGTCGCTGTTCCTTTTTCTTAATCTGTTTAATATGGACTGTGATTTTTGGCAGCATACTTATAGCTATCATTTTGTGCATTTGCAAGCAAATCTTCCTCTATTTTCTTTGCAAATCCTGGCTGGCAGAGTAACTAATCTCATAGCAATTTGCCTGCCCAGCTCCGTGTATCAGATTCACTCTATGAAGAGAATAATATAGCCTATAAAAGACATAAAAAGAGTAAGGCTTTATGAAGATTAAAACCAGACTCATCCAGATCCCCCTCCCAAAAAGTTAATATTTCTCAGAAAAGCACGTTTTTTGGGTAAACACAACTTGTTAGAAGTAAACTTATTTGACCTCTAACGAACAACTGTGGGTAAACCTGGCCATAAGCGTTCAGTTTTTCTGCAGCGCCACACCAGGAGAAATTAAAGGGGTTATCCCACCTTTCTTTTTTCGTGCTTCGGCTTCTTGTTCCTTCCGGCAAACCACTCAGTTAGGGGGCGTTTTCCTTTTCTTTGATTAACAATATTTGCAGCAGTATGATGACGCACTAACTCCGCCTCCTCTACATGCGTACGCGCTTCTAGGTGTTCCGTGTTGCTTATGTAGTGACGCCTCTGCGCTCCGAATCATCTGTAGTTCCTGTCCACAAGCAAGGGATGGTGAGCATTAGCGCTACCATAATTATTCAAATTAGAATTTCTATAAGGTATGCCGAAAGCAGAACGTAGTAAAATGAAACACCGCGCATGTGCGAAAATGCGCAAACCCGTGGACCACATTGGCCTGCTTGCACTTGCAAGACATACAAGAGATGCTGCCGCGGAAGCGCGGCCACCGCAGCATTATCGTTGTGGTGGCCGTAACCATTGACAACAGAATATAAACAGATGAAAGATGGTATGTCAGAAATGAAGAGAAGTAGGCATAATCGTTAATTACTAGTATTTGGTAAGTTTATTATCTTTACATGGACATCTAAATAAAGGAGACTTCAGAACATGGTATAACCCCTTTAAGCATTACACAGTTCTCAAGTCAGGTTGTCGACAGAATGCAGGGCAGGTCCTTCAGAGTCAGAGTCTCTGTTTTCATCCACTCTGGCCAAGAGACGAGGATCGTAAACTTAGGATCCTTCATTGTTAAGGTCTATGTTCAGCCGGTGGCCATACACATTACATAAAGGTGGGCTAAACAATCTAAGCATATGGTAATTCCCTGATGGCAGATGTTAAGCAGATAAGGTGCTGTCAGAGGTATCTTACAGTGGCTTCCTCCTTTTTGGCTTGGCTGAGACAAGGTTCTTAAAAGATCTGCATATTAATCCAAATTTCTACAAATCTGATTGGGCTTTGCATGGGGTATTGAGTGAAAATGAGGTGTAACTTGAAGCTCTTGGGCCCCAATGCAAAATCTGTAACAGGACAACCACATACCAAGTGCCATGTATAAAACGGGAGTCTTTTTATATGGCAGATGAACCTTTAAGCCCCTCTTAGGGTGAACACACAGATAGACAGAAGTTGGTTGATGGTTAAACATCAGTTGAACAAACAACCATTTGGTGAACACTATTTTTGTAGACACAGCCATTCACATTGTAGTCCATATTGGTCATTACATTAGTTGTTCAGACTGGCCATACATGGATGATGGACAAAAGATCTTTCTGGAAATGTTGTTTTAATGAAAGATCTTTCATTTGACTATTAGGTGAAAACTTCAAACACGGCTTACTTCTTTTCACAATATAATGGTCTAACATCGTTCGGCTAAAATGATCGTTGGTTTCACCTCATGAATGATAGTTCTGGTTGAAATTGTGTTTTTGGTCAACTTTATGAGAACATTTAGGCATCCCTCTATTTAAAGAAGTATAGAAGAATGACCTGTAATTTTTGAGACCCCAAACTTCTTTTTCCAAACTGTACTATATGTTTCCCCTCACTGTCACCACTATGGGAAGAGTCTACTTGCAAAATGTATGAAAGAACCAGTGTCTCATGTTGCGCATTATATTTGCATCTGGCATAGTTTGTCTAGTATGAGGGACAACTGGTTATTGCTAAACTTCTGAAACTGCAGACACAGAGAGATGGCTGGTGAAGGGGATGCCATTATATATGTTGTTATTGTGACTTTGATCATCTCATTACCTGGAAACGTCTTCATTATTGTTGTGAATCTTCAAGACTTGTACAAGAACCGAAGACTTCCATTGAGCGACCAGCTCATATTTGGCTTCAGCATGTTTGGCTTTCTACATGGATTTCTAGACATATTTCACACGGCCAGTAAGAAGTATGTCAAGAAAACAGAACAGACCCTTATGTACTTTAACATGTGCACCTTGTGTTTTTCTGCCCTCCTTAGCATGCATTTCTGTCTGAAGATTGTCAATATTAACCATTGGTTCTACATTGGTCTTCAAAGAAGATTTCCGAAGGTGATTCCTCGGACTATGATTACTTGTATTGTAGGATACATCTTCTTGGATAATTTTTCTGCAATAGGAGCAGTTCAGAAGTGTCAACTAAACACAACGTCCACAGCTGTATCCATGAAGGTGTCTTTAAGATGTTCTTGGTCATTAATGATCATTATGATATTATCTCTCTTGTGCTCTGTGATTTGCTTGGTATCGGCACTGACCATCGTGATCTCTATGTTCAAACACATAAAAAGAATACAAAGGAATGCTGTGGGGTCCAGATTTCCAAACATGGCGGCTCATATTCGCACAGTGAAAACAGTCACCACTTTACTGTTTGCTAATTTTCTTATATTTTATTCTGTGTTATTTGGTTCAGTGCTTTTTGTTATCAATGAAACATCATGGATGTATCTATTCAGTGTTCTAATTCCTATATGTCATATATTTAGCTCTTACTTTTTAATTAAGGGAACCAAAAAATTGGATACGGCTCTTGTAGAGATACTGAACCAATGTTCATGCTTTACTGGTAAGAACCAGTAATGGTAACATATGGCCAATTGGCCATGTAGTCTTTCTATGTTGCATCCAATCATCTGAAAATTGGAGAAGATTCCATCAGGCAGATTTAACATCTGAATGTAAAACTGGGAGTTCATGATCAAGCTAGCATGCAGAAAACCAATTTCCCAAATGATTAAAAATTAGGTTTCCCAACTAATTGTGCTTTCATTTATGTTTGATGAAACATCAGGGTAATGTTTCTTATCACACCCTCAAAGAACCCCATCAGAACATGTATCAGTCAAATTTTAAACCAGTTGGGGTTCCTTGAGGGCTAGATTGTAAAATACTGCCTTATGAGTGGTCTGTGGTCGCACATTGTCAAGGGGCTCAAATATACCCTCAAAAATGGGGTCTTTCAGGACAACACTTTATATAAATGGTAGAAAAACAGCACTTGGTTCCACTCGCCTTTAGATGTTTTTCAGTCAGGACACAACCTTGAGATGTGAAGAGGTTGTGAATGCTCTGGTTATCTTGTTGGTCTAAGGTCTATCCTATTGGAGATATAAAACTGGATTTCTCAAGCACTGCAACATCAAAAATTAAGGCTACTTTCACATTAGCGTTTTTAAATTCCGGTATTGAGTTCCGTTATAGGGGCTCAATACCGGAAAAAAACGCTTCAGTTTTGTCCCCATTCATTGTCAATGGGGACAAAACTGAACTGAAGACAACGGAATGCTCCTGAAAGCATTCCGTTCCATCTTCAGACCGGAGGACAAACCGCAGCATGCTGCGGTTTGCTCTCCGGTCCAGGCATCCGCACCAAGACGGATCCGGAATGACCCCCAATGCAAGTCAATGGGGACGGATCCGTTTGGTGTGGACACACCAGTAATCCGGATCTGTCCTCCATTGATTTCCAATGGGGGGTCATTCCGGATCCGGCATACATACACACAGACATACATACAAACAAACATACAGACATACATACAAACATACAGACATACATACATACTCACATACTCCCGGGACGCCGGCAGAACGTCTTCACGCGCCTCCTGCGCGCTGCGATGACATTTCCCCACTGCGCCCAGCAGAGGGCGCTGTGGGGAATCGTCATCACTGCGCGCAGGAGGCGCGTGAAGACGTTCTGCCGGCGTCCCGGGAGTATGTGAGTATGTATGTATGTCTGTATGTATGTCTGTATGTTTGTTTGTATGTATGTCTGTGTCTTGTTTTAATGTGTGTCATGTGTGGGGCCGGAGCGCTGCTCCGGCTCCACACATGTATAGCGTTAGCACGGATCCGTTGGCACCCTTTAGGTGCCGGATCCGTGCTAACGCTAGTGTGAAAGTAGCCTAAGACAAAAACCACAGCTCTATTAATGAGCACTGCCCTTGTACCAGATAGCACTCTGGTACAATACAGTTCAAATCTTTCATCTTTCCAGATACTGCTTGAACAAATGTTAATATTAATCTTAGGTGATTATTCAAAAGAAGGAAGCTGTCATAAAGCTCAACAGGAAGGCAATTTTGCATTCTAAAGCTGATATGTTAAGTAGCTATATGTATGAGGACTTACACGGCCACAGAGGAAGATAGAAAAAAAGTCTAATTCTTTCCTTGTTTAAAAAATTATTTTAAAAATGAAAATAAAGAAAATTAAAACAAAAAGCCTGCACCAAAAGGTGAACCTAGCCTTAAAGTGGTTGTCCATTTTACAAGTGATGGCCTAGTCTGGACATGCTGGGAGTTGGAGTTTTGCAACTAGAGGGAGGCGCAGGTTGGCCATCCCTGCCCTATTAGGTGCTGGTCTCCAAGGATGCTGGAACCCATTAGCATGATTTGCCAGTCTTGGTTTACCCATACAGTATACACTCACCGGCCACTTTATTAGGTATACCATGCTAGTAACGGGTTGGACCCCCTTTTGCCTTCAGAACTGCCTCAATTCTTCGTGGCATAGATTCAACAAGGTGCTGGAAGCATTCCTCAGAGATTTTGGTCCATATTGACATGATGGCATCACACAGTTGCTGCAGATTTGTCGGCTGCACATCCATGATGCGAATCTCCTGTTCCACCACATCCCAAAGATGCTCTATTGGATTGAGATCTGGTGACTGTGGAGGCCATTTGAGTACAGTGAACTCATTGTCATGTTCAAGAAACCAGTCTGAGATGATTCCAGCTTTATGACATGGCGCATTATCCTGCTGAAAGTAGCCATCAGATGTTGGGTACATTGTGGTCATAAAGGGATGGACATGGTCAGCAACAATACTCAGGTAGGCTGTGGCGTTGCAACGATGCTCAATTGGTACCAAGGGGCCCAAAGAGTGCCAAGAAAATATTCCCCACACCATGACACCACCACCACCAGCTTGAACCGTTGATACAAGGCAGGATGGATCCATGCTTTCATGTTGTTGACGCCAAATTCTGACCCTACCATCCGAATGTCGCAGCAGAAATCGAGACTCATCAGACCAGGCAACGTTTTTCCAATCTTCTACTGTCCAATTTCGATGAGCTTGTGCAAATTGTAGCCTCAGTTTCCTGTTCTTAGCTGAAAGGAGTGGCACCCGGTGTGGTCTTCTGCTGCTGTAGCCCATCTGCCTCAAAGTTCGACGTACTGTGCATTCAGAGATGCTCTTCTGCCTACCTTGGTTGTAACGGGTGGCAATTTGAGTCACTGTTGCCTTTCTATCAGCTCGAACCAGTCTGCCCATTCTCCTCTGACCTCTGGCATCAACAAGGCATTTCCACCCACAGAACTGCCGCTCACTGGATGTTTTTTCTTTTTCGGACCATTCTCTGTAAACCCTAGAGATGGTTGTGCGTGAAAATCCCAGTAGATCAGCAGTTTCTGAAATACTCAGACCAGCCCTTCTGGCACCAACAACCATGCCACGTTCAAAGGCACTCAAATCACCTTTCTTCCCCATACTGATGCTCGGTTTGAACTGCAGGAGATTGTCTTGACCATGTCTACATGCCTAAATGCACTGAGTTGCCGCCATGTGATTGGCTGATTAGAAATTAACTGTTAACGAGCAGTTGGACAGGTGTACCTAATAAAGTGGCCGGTGAGTGTATATCATGGGTCAAAAATCATATTGTTAAAAATATAAAAAAAGATTGATTTTTAAGCAGTTTAGCATGTTGTGGTATCTTGGTATTTCTGTTGTGTGATTTCTTATAGTGTCTCTAGTTTTTATCATTTCAATTATTTTCTCTTTATTGCATGTTTCTTTTTTACTTCCTTTTATTGTAAAATTTTATAAACTTCTCATGTATACCGTCATAGTGCTTATTTCTATTTTACATTTCCAGTCTGTTGTCTGATTGTTCAACCATTTTTATTACTGTTGTATTTAGCATATTTATATTTTACTTTATTGATGGTAGTTTTATGTAGGAATAAAGCTTGGTGTTGAGTGTAAGGCGTCCGTGTGTTTATTATTGTATAACAGCTACAAAGGTAAAATTTATTCTGAATGAAAATTACTTTTAATCTATATGCAAATGAGCAGTTAAGTGCACCCACTTGGGTGGGCCCAAGTTTTCTCTGCCCGTCCATCTCCTTGATTAAGAGGACCAGGTTCCTGCATAGTCATCTGGCCCTGTTAAACAAGAAGGAAGGAGAGGGTCTGGCAAAGAAGGATAAAATAAAAACCTCTCTTACCTGTCCTGCGCCGCGAGTCCGCTCCGGGTCCGGCGCTCCTCTGTCGTCCCAGTCCGGCTCTGCACTGTCCTAATCGCGTACAGCGTCAGGACGTAGTGCGCGTACTGTGACCTGATGCTGCACGCAGTCTGGTGACAGTGCAGCGCCGTCCTTAAAAGCCAGAGGAGCGCCAGACCCGGAGCAGAGCCGCGGTGCAGGACAGGTAAGAGAGGTTTTTATTTTATCCTTATGGGCTGGGTGGGCTGATCTGAGGTCTGATGGGGGTAGAGGGGGCTGATATGGGGGCTGATCTGAGGTCTGATGGGGCAGACTGGGCTGATATTGGGGGCACAGTGGGCTGATAAGGGGGCATAGTGGGCTGATCTGAGGTCTGATGCGGGCACAGTGGGCTGATATGGGGGCACAGTGGGGTGATATGGGGGCTGATCTGAGGTCTGATGGGGCACAGTGGGCTGATATGGGGGCACAGTGGGCTGATCTGAGGTCTGATGGTGGCACAGTGGGCTGATATGGGGGCTGATGGGCTGATATCGGGGCACAGTGGGGTGATATAGGGGCACAGTGGGGTGATATGGGGGCTGATCTGAGGTCTGATGGGGGCACAGTAAGGTGATATGGGGGCACAATGAGCTGATCTGAGGTCTGATGGTGGCACAGTGGGCTGATATGGGGGCTGATGGGCTGATCTGAGGTCTGATGGGGGTGTGACATGGAGGGCTGATGGGGTTCTGACATGGAGGGCTGATATGAGGGTCTGATGTGATGTCCTGAAATTTATGGGGGTCTGATATGAGGTGTGATGAAAAATCATTTTTTCTTATTTTCCTACTCTAAAATCTGGGGTGCGTCTTATAATCGGGTGCGTCTTATAAAGCGAAAAATACGGTAGATCCAGGCACAAAAAGAGACTCAATGATAGATAAATATAAAGAGGTGCAAGTGGAAGTTGGGAAATAATTATTTCTTTTTTGTAGATTATGACGGTTACTGGCATATATGTGGTTCATCTGAGAATTTAAAGAGTCTCTAAGTGCTGGCAACACTAGGAACTATAGTAACATTCTTTTGAACAGTCCATTTACATAGCTGAAGACATGGGCATTGGGCTTAAAAAGCCATCTGTGTACTCCCCTTAATATTCCATACACCAAGAACCCTTGCTGCTTGGCCACCTCTGGTAGTCTGAGAAGCAGTGTGGCCATCTTGGATGATTGGAGGAACATTGGAAGATCTGCAGCTGAAAAGAAGGAAAAATTGGTAACAGGTACTTTTTTGTTCTATACCCATTTCATGAGATTTTATTTCTTGAACCAGAGGGTGGCTTCAACCAATAAAGCCATGTATAGTATTAAAGGGGTTATCCAGGAAAAGGTATTAGGCTAGGACATCAATATCAGATCTGCTGGGGTCTGACACCCGTGATCCCCACCAATCACCTGTTAGAAGAGAACTGGCTCTGTGGCCTCTTCCTAGGCCATGTGATGTAATTTTACATTTGTCACATAGCCTAATTGCAGATCAGCCCCATTTAAGTTAATAAAGATGAACTTCAACACCAAGCATAACTGCTATACGACGTACAACACTGTGCTTGGAAAGTTGGTGGGAGCCGCCTGCTCTCAACAGAGCACTGCAGCTCCCTGAAGCAGCTCATCGGCAGTGGTGCCGGAACTAGGAGCCCAATGATGTGAGTTTACTCGTGGCCTTTCTGGATCACTTTTTATTTAAGTTTTTGGGGGAGGTGAAGCAATGAAAAAATGGTGAATCAGCCATTTTGAGGTTTTTTTCCCGTTACGTTGTTCGGCCATGTGGGATAAATATTTTTAGATTTTTATAGTACAGGACACAGCGATGTCTATGATGTTTATTTTTTATTTTTATTTTAATTTTGGGGAAAGGAGATGATTTGAATGTGTATATCTTTTTTATTTTTTTTTCTTTAAAATCTTTTTTAACTTTTTAAAAGTTCCCATTGGGAACTTGCACGTGTGATCATCAGATCATTTCTGCCATAGACTCCAATTCATTGGCAGTCGAGTGTATAAGAATTTCACTATGTTTTCACTATGAAACCCTGCCACAGAACATGGCTGCAGCAGCCTCAAATCATTCAGAAGAGACAGGACTGCTGCAGAAAATGAACTGCTCCCCCAGTGACCGCTGGGGGAGCCATTTCTGCACTTCCAGGTTTTTACGCTTCAGACACCGTGGTCAAATATGACCATGCCATATGTCATATTTGTCATGTCATGTGCGCAATTGTTGTTATCTTCGATCACAGAAATTAGCCCTGAACCCTGAGTGATCGGATGATGGAGACTTTACTGCAGTGAGGACATTGCTAAAACAACCTTCACTCTTGAACACCAAAGGATGCTAGGAATACTACAATCTCCATCCTGGTCTATATCTATACATTGTTATCTGGGAAGACTTGCACTGAGAATTGTTTGGAGATGTTTTTGATACCATTGGATGTACTACAACTCAAATTCTGCACTTAGTAAAGAGTTTATCTTCTACAACTAGCCTGGTTACTGACTCCGATGCCACTCGTCAGCCACAGCACCCACATATGGTGCCATGCACGTGCACCAAGCCCACAACACCAAGGGCACCCCAACTACCATCAGACAGTAGTCCTAACATTAGGGTGTGCCCTGAGGTGTGCTGAAAGGTTGCATCCTTCCTACCCTACACTGCAGCCAGAGCCTCTACCACTCCAATCCCCCACTTCGCTCTTCTGGGGCTTGCAGCAATTGTGCATGGTCCGAGGAAATGTAGGAAAACTGCACTTGGGACTGGAGGTCAGTAGATTGTTGCAATGTGGAGTCATTAGTAAGAGTGTCAGGGTAAAGAATGAAGGGGGCATGGGGACATGGGACTCCTTTGCTAAGCTAATTAGTGGCAGTACTGGAGATTACAACTTTTCCTAAGAAGATGCCATCAATCTAAAAGTCCTGGAGAACATTTGCCAAGCTCCTCATCCATTTCAAAACTAACATTCAAATGCATCAGGCACAACTACAAATATTCTGCTGAGTTATTTGCAAAATACGCAAATCTTCATATATCTATTTCTATCTAGGTATATATTCCACCAGACTAAGCGTGGAAATTTCCATACATTGGTACTATGTGTCACTTGGCACAGGTGATGTTGGGATTATAAACTAGGTGTTCTCATTTGATCACTCTTCTAGACCTTAGAACAGCATCACTTTCATAATGCTGAGTCTTGGGTTCATTGGGGGGATGGTGGCTGCCGTGGCTTCTCTTCTTGTTGTCCCAGGACACTTAGGCATCTTAATGGTCTATATTTATGACTTCAAGAGGAACAAGAGTCTTGGCATTCAAGATCAACTTTTCTGTGGCCTCAGTATTTGTAATCCACTACACGGACTTCTTCAAGTCATGCTTTATTTCTTTGTGTTTCTGGATGTGACTCTTTTTGGGAAGTTTTATGACCTAATTATAATTTTTTTCACTCAGCTCACCACAATGTCCTGCATCCTCTGCTTCTCCACTTGGCTTAGTGTTCACTTCTGTCTGAAGATAGTAAACCTCAACAAAAGTTGGTACATCTACTTACAGAGAAGATTTCCTGAGATATTCCCTTGGCTCCTACTCCTTTCAGTGTTGGGATTTAGTCTTTGTAGCTTTCCATTGGCCTTTTACTCGGCTAAATTTCATGTGTTAGAAAATGTAACTGAATTGTTATTCATTGATAATGAAACATTGAGTTATTCTATCTATCCCCATCCACTGCACTTTGGTTATTGTTATATTATGATGTCTTTATTGTACTTTACTCTGTTTTTCAGCTCATCATGTCCTATCGTTGTTTCGCTTTATCAACATATGAAAAGGATACAAGTCTCTACTGTAGGATCTCGAACCCCTTCCCTAGAGCCTCATATATATGTTGTCAAAACCATAGCTTTGTTGATGACCTTGAATGTTTCATATTTCATTTCCTTGGTAATTTTCATACTCAATGGACACAAACCAATATGGAATTATGTCAGTCTAGCAACATTTAATATTTGCCTTATATTTTCATTAGTAATATCTATAAGAGGGAACCAGAAGGTTAGAAACAAGCTGAAAGTGACCATTTGTAACCAGCTAGGCATGAGGGTCTTAGCTGAGGACTAAAGTACAAACAATAGAAGTGTATTTTGTGTTAGGTTATGTAAGATTTCCTATTGGGTGAAAGTGGAGCCTCCATCATTATTCCGTGTTTTCAGGCTCTCTGTAATTGTCAAAAAACCTCTTCAGCGACCCAAAAATCTTAAAAATAGTTGACATGAAAGAAAGATGGTCTTACTATAATGTTTGTCACAGCCTGAGGATGTGACTTTGTGCTCTCAAAAGGTAGGGATATATTAGCAAGGCATCTGATTGGTTAGATACACAGAACATCTCTTCAGCTCCACCCCTGAAAGACCCACCTATGAAGAACAGTTAATCAGATGAAACACATTACATAACCATTGGGCAACGGCCAGCCAAACAATAGTTCATCGGGTTGTTCGTATAGATGATCCTCCCAAAACACAAATGTCAAAATCTTTACTTAGAGAATCCCCAAAATGCACAACATGGAGATGAAAGTGATGTAAAGGAAATGATGTAAACATAACCATGGATTTTGTGGGTTTGGAAATGGTCCATCTTATCTCACAATCTGCTGGTGAAGGAGACTTCAAAAATGACGTGGCACATGTTTCCAGAAACTTCAAACATCATATTTCCCAAGAAGCTTGCTGTGTCGTTTTCTTCATAATCTCTGGAAGGGTCCAGCTCAGATGCAGATACAGGGAAACAAAGGATGTTCTGCATCTACACTTGCATTGAATGCCTTCAAGCACTGGCACAATAGAAGACACCGATGTAATCTTGAGAAAGCTATGGACACAGTGACTTGTTTATGGCACCCGTGGTCATTGGGGTGGGATCCTTATACATCCAAGAAAAAGCTAATTACATGTGGTTGATGTACTGCATTTTTATAAGTTACATGTGAGAGGACCAACCTAAAATGCAAAAAATTGTTATGGACACACAATCCTTAAAGGGGTTCTCTGAGAATTAAGAAAATGAAAATATTTAAACATTACTTTAGTATAAATATATTACCAAATATCTTTTAGTTATAATGGCTCGTTTTCTCTAGGGAGCAATCATTAGAAGAAACAAAATGGCCGCCATCCTGTTAGTACACAGAAAACCTGTCCTAATCACACAGCAGGACAGGTTATTTCACCACAATGAGGTAAAGAGCTGCCTCATCCTCCTCTCTGCTCTGCTTGTCAGGGATTATGATCCTGAATACAGCTGATAACATCTTCAGATGAATCTTTGTAGGAGTCACATAGGGGAGAAAAGAAAATAGGATGGCACCACAACTTCGTATCCAGTTACTTGGGTGCGGACATCTTGTCAAAATAAATCAGGGAGTATTCAAACGACCAAGGAGGTGCTCAGCTCCGAGCTAATCAGCGACAGTCCAAATAAATTCAACTCCAAAGAAGAGGAGATGCCCTCGTTTGATTGAGCATATAAGGATATGCCATAATAGTGATCAAGAGGCTCTGAGATTTATTGGTCTAGAAACGGTACCAGCGTTACCGCACGGTGGAGATAGGCACAAATATCTATTAAGAAAAGAGTCTAGGTGGATTCTGAAGACTGAGGCTTTGGGACCGGCCGGTCTAAATGATAGGAATGAACTAGGGGTGTTTTTATAATGTGTGATGAAGACTGTTTTTAACGTATAACATATAACCCTTTTTTACCCACCTGAGTTGAAGTACCGCGCAAGCGCGGGGGCAACGATGGGGTTAAAAAGGTGAGAGATCACGGGATCTGTGACGCAAAGGGCCTGACGAGGCGCAAGGTGCGCGAAACGGCCGTCGCCCGTTATGTTTGTTTGAGTACGCCAACCTGCTCCTGCATTTTGATGTATCTGCCGAAGTTTGAATAAAGTATCGACCACATCGGTGAGTGCCGCTCTTTATCTCCTCTTCTTTGGAGTTGAATCTCTGTAGGAATTTAGTTCATGAGGAGACATGAAGTACAGAAAGGATAGACTGGGGTAATGGAGACTGCATACAAGTGCTGCAGCTCATTATCTACACCCCCACTATCCTCTCTGTACTCCATGTCTCCTAATGAACATCAGTCCTACAGAGAAACATCTGAAGATCATATTAAACTGTATTCAGGATCATAATCCCTGACAAGAGAGGAAGATGGCACAGCTCTCTAACTTGTCCTCCTGTAATTAGGATAGATTGTGTCTGGACTAATAGGACGGCGGCCATTTTATTTTTCCTTGTGATTGCTCCCTGGAAAAAACGAGCCATTATAACTAATGAAAGGTATTTGGTAATATATTCATAATAAAGTAATATTTAAGTAATTTCATTTTCTTAATTCTGGGAGAACCCCTTTAAGCAAAACAGTACGAGACTCAAAAAATTAAATGTAAACTAGAAAACATTTTAACTACATTTTCAAATGTTAATATTAATACCTAATTAATGTTTTCATCACATTTCTTGTAATTAAATTCTGTTTTTACATACTTTGTGTGCTTGTTTCTTCCTATTGGTATATATACACACTGTAAAATATGTATGAACGTTCCCAGAATAATGTCTCCCGGTATGAACATTTGTTGTAGCCGCCCACTCAAATCTTTTTTTTCAACATGTCCACCTACATGAGTCTGCCAGGTTGTCCCACACATCTGGGTTACAACTGGCCTGAGAAATCTAACAACATGGATCCCATTTTCTGAGGATTTTAATTGGCATTCATATGCAATGGTTGTTCATATTTTTTTTCCACGAATAGTCATTGGAGAAACATGAGACATCAGCTATTCTGACAGACTTTTATGTCACATGTGTGGAGTATGGGCAGCTTTTTACTGAAAGGTTGAACAAATTATCTATACCTGCAGCCCTCCAGCTGTTGCAAAACTACAACTCTCAGTATGCCTGGACAGCCTACAGCTATTAGGGCATGCTGGGGGGGTCATAGTTTTGCAACAGCTGGAGGGCCACAGGTTGAGCATCCTTGATCTATACTACTGTAACTGCACTAAACACGTCTTAGCCATCATGGCCACATTTGCCTCTAGGCACTTGAGATCCACTGTCTAGCCTCTGCCCCTGTTGTCCGCTGGACTTGACATCAAAAACAGCATTTTTCAGTGGAGGGTAAGGGGGACAATACAAAGGAAGGAGGAAAGGGGTACATAGCTGCTTCTCTATGTTTTAGCATGTACACTGACAAAAGGCAGAACCTCTCTCCAGAAGCTCTCTCTACCAAGAATGATCCAAGAATGGCCATTCTCCAGAGAGGTAAATGATGCCCTGAGGAGTATACATGTGTCCTTCGTCATCCCATGTGTCACACATTTTTCTACAGTGGTCTTGAGAGACATCAGTACCAAACAGCTTGTTGAATAGTGCCACCATCATAAGCACGACCATGACCAATAGGCAGAGCCATAGACCAGCAATGGCCAGCAGCTTCATAATGTTACTGGGTGTGGATCATAGCACTGGTCCTAACATCTGACCTCAATTCTCCTGTGTCTACGGAGGAAGAGAAAAGAGAAGAGAACCCTGACAATGGCCAACATGGGCATATCAGTCACTTTATGGTGGTGGCATCTAGTCATAGTATGGTGGTGATATTAGTTTTGGTATGGTAGTGTAATGCAGTCATACTATAGTGTTGATATCCAGTCATAGTACGTTGACCTTATCCATTCAAGGTATGGTGAAGTTATTCATTTGCAGAATTGTTCAGTTATCCAGTAGTGACATGATGTTGTTATCCATTTGTGGCATAGTAGGGGTATCTGATCATGGTATGGTAATCTTATCCAGTCACAGTAAGTTGGTGTTATCAAGTGAACGTATGATGATTTCATCTAGTAAGGTATGGTGGTGTTATACAGTCGGGGGTGGGGGGTGTGGTGGATACGTTATCCAGTCTTGGTATGGTGGTATTACTCAGTTAGGGTATGCTGACTTTATTAACTCCTTACTTTATTGCCCTTTAAAAGGTTAACTTGTACGGACTTATACTGTTTAATACTGTGTAACTGCATTTTATATGTTTATTGTGACATATATCTTGTTCATTTGCACTGTATTTGCATGGCATTGTGGGAAAGGTTAATGAAACTTTTGGGACTTAATATCTAATAATGAGAATGTAGGAATTTTCCACAGTTACTATAAGGGTTAAAAAAGAGTATGTTTTGGAGGGAAAAGCCAGACTTATTTACCACCAAAACCAGACAGACTGACCTTTTGAATGTCTGGTTTAGCTATGTTATTACGTCTGAAGACTTGTTTTTGTCTGGATCAACTGTTTCATCATGACCAATGAGTACAATTGAAGTTCAATAGTCCTGCAAGTCTATAACAGGCAGAAATTGTAACTTTGTATCTGCTTGAATTGTGTTTCTCCACTTCACCCCTCCCACTAGAAGTTTCTAGTTCAGCTAGATACTGTATATAAGGAGAGCAATCTGAGCCCCTACTTTTCTGCAGTTAGGGACCAGTGCTTAGAAGAAGAGACTCTGCCAGACTACTTGAGTGACCAGAAGATGATGCTGAGATGGGAATACTCTGCCATAGATCCTGGATCGCCAGCCTTTGACCAGGATATCAGCCATCTGAGAGTGAGAGGGACAGCTAGCTCAGGCCTTTCCTCGGCACCATCCTTCTTCAGCCAGGGAGGAGACTGGAGTAACCAGCTCAGTGTCTATCCTGTATTGTTTTGCACCTGAGTTTCCCCAGTAGAAGAAGCACACCGGTTTACTGCAGACCCTGACTCTCTGGACATATTTCCAATTGAGGTGCACCACACGTTACAAACCATCAGAAACACATGGTGACATCTCAACAGTGTCCAGGGGACCCAGCATAGTGTTGGGGCCATCTCAAACATGGCCACGACACACATCATTGAGTGTTTCTGGATTTTGTGTACGACACCTTTAGGTTTCTAGGTATTATACATAGGTTTCTTCTCAGGACAAACTTCGCAGAGGTTCTGCCATTGGGAAGATATTTATTAATTTGTGAACTCATATAAAGCAATCACAGATGGCGTATACATACAACCACTAAACTAGTAGGGGTCCCATCACCTACAGCTGGTAATAGAGGCAAATATTTTAGATACACCTTAGTAAATAGCATAGGATGATATTGCCTTTAGTTAATCATGAAGAAGCGAATTAATCTTCCAAGACAACGGCGCCCCCTTTGATCACATGACTTCCATTTGCCCAGTTAAAAATATTTCCATGCATAGTACAATAATCATTACAAAAGGCTTTCATAGTTTTGGAGGGCAGAACATAATCCCACATATGGACATCACATATTTCACCTACAAATGATTGCTCTGCCTGAAAACCACCCCCATAAGAGTCCTGTTCCTGCCCGAGGATGACACTTATCTCAGGTCCTATGGGAGATCCTTTCTTTGTGCCTTTTCTAGGATAACGCTTGCCATTGATCCAAAGTTCAACCAGTCCTGTTTCAGAATTCCAAGCGACACAAGTGTGTTTCCAATCTAGAACCTCAGGATCCACCTTAAAATTAATTTCTTCTTGATTTATGTAAACAGAGCATGAGTTTGGAGGTTTTGGAAAAATAAGAAAAGTATTGTCCTTTCCTGAACCAGGAGCGGCTATGGAAAAAAGAGAATGGTCTCGGGTGAGGTCAGTATAGGAGCGAAGACATGCGGTAAGTTGTTTTAAAGGTTGGTTGACTGTCGGCTTCAGGATCACATGGTCAGTAGCTGTTTGCTTAGGAAAAATGAGGATATTTTGACCTAGACCAAAAGACAGAGGAAAAGATGAAGTAAGAATAATAATGGTATAATTATTATCCAGTAAATCACAATAATAATCACATTTTTTTTAAAATCATACTGCAAATTATTTTATATAATAACCCACTATCCCACTAGGAAACTAGTCATTTAAAGGGGTTGGTCACTTTCTGGCTACTGTTGACCAATGTGTTTGTAAGATGTCTATATGGCACTAACATAGTCTTTGTTCAATTTCTGGGCCATATTCTATCTTTCATAAGGTATGCCTGCTTGTTTGCCAAGTCTTTTGTGCTGTCTACATGGAGGTCTTGTCCATAAAATGGCTGCTGATGGAGGGTCATGTGTTCAGACTCCAAGGAAATCATCTCCACTTGCATAGTTTAGTGCAGGTGCAAAGATGGCACGGTAGACAATGGTTGGCAGGAAGAAGGCCAAACAACCTGTTCCTCCTCACTTGGTAGGAGTGGGCTGGTCCTTCTTCCTGCCAGAAGGGAGAGTTCCAGAGTAGACAGCAAAGGGAGAGGAAGCACATGCTAGAGCTCCTACTCCTAGGAACCGTACCCAGTTCTCCTGTGAGACCATCACTCCAGATATATCATCAGAATGTAGAACACTGCTTCTTGAAAGCATCATTCTGCCAAGGCAGCAGTGTGATCAGTGAAATTTTAGCTTTACAGACACTAGTGCAAGTAAGGGACTACGGCTCAGACACCCATCACCTAGCTAACAACAAGGCCATACAAACATCAGGCCTCAATGACATAGTGGACACCTATATCCACAAGTGCCTACAAATGCTATTAAATTGCTATCCAACCAGCCACCTTACCTCCTCATCTGGTGCCAGAAACTGCACTTTGTACTGCTGGATGTGCCACATGTTATATTTTGCACTGATTACATAGAGACTGCTATCATTTTACTTCTGGCCTGAGTCTTTAAACCACCTTTCCATTGCACCGATCTTAAAAGACTTTACAAAACCACCAAGGTGGTTTGTACAAACAGTAGGCCGCAAAATGTAAGGTTGAAATGTAAAGAGTTTTATTTCTTAGAAAATGAACAGTATAACAAGAGTACTGGTGGGCCACCATTGACTCAAACAGTAACAACTGAAGACATGACATCTGGGGGTCACTAGAGTTTCGAGTATTGGGTTACTTGGTTTTTAACAGATGGTCACCGAAGATAGGACACAGAACTCACTGAACAAGGCCATAAGGTAGAGTACAGTGAAAAGTACAGTCCTCTACAAATCATAGAGGACTGGGCAGTACCCTGCAGGACACTAGAAGCAAGCATTAAACATAGGGGTGGATTAAAGGTGACTAGACAGAAGACGATCCAACGAATTATCAAGAACTGATTATAATAACACCAGGAAATTCACCCTCAGTCTAGCATTTTGTATTTTTTGGTTGAGCTTGATAGATATATCCCTGTTTTCAGTTGTAAGTGTATAATTCTGGAGTGGAACTTCCCTTCTCATCTACAAAAGATGGCACCACTGTCCCATGGTGGGATGGTCTTTATCCACATCCCCCGCCATTCCTTCATTGAGCTTGATGGATATATCTATTTTCTATTGCAACTATGACACTCAGGAGAGGAACTGTCCTACCCATCTTTAACGAATGACGCCACCACCATCCCATGGTGGAGTGGTTTTCAACAGGTTGAGGTGTATTGGTCTGCTCCTCTAGGCTTTCTGGACATTTTTGGGACAGGATGCGTCATTTCGATTGAATATTTATTCACCTTGCAGGGAAAAACATCCGGAGAACAGCAGAAACAGAATGGAAACGTTTTTCATTTTGCTGTAGAAAAAAACCCAGTATGAATGTTTTTGTTTTTAACGTATTCATTAACTTATTGATAGGGGTCTGACACCCGGCAACCCTGATGATCAGCTGTCCGGTAGTAGATAAGGTGAAAGAACTATACAGCTCCATCCATTGCTGGTCACTACAGCACTGCTCCTGTTGAAGTGATCGGTGAGGGTGCTGGGTATTGGAACCTTGTCTATGTGATATCCTGAGGATAGCCCATCGATATCTTATTCATGGGCGTTTAAGGCTACTTTCACAGTAGCCTTAGTACGGATCCGGCGGGTGAAGGGACCCGCCGCATCCGTAATGAATAATACAACCTTGTGGATCCGTAATTCCGGATCCGGTTGTATTATCTTTAGCATCTTTTAAACGGATCCGGAATAACCTCTATTGAAAGTCAATGGAGGACGGATCCGTTTACAAGTGTGTCCACACCAAACGGATCCGTCCCCATTGACTTGCATTGGGGGTCATTCCGGATCCGTTTAGATGCGGATAACTACTACGGAGAGCAAACCGCAGCATGTTGCAGTTTGCTCTCCGTTCTGAAGACGGAACGGAATGCTTTCAGGAGCATTCCGTTGTCTTCAGTTCAGTTTTGTCCCCATTGACAATGAATGGGGACAAAACTTAAGCGTTTTATTCCGGTATTGAGCCCCTATGACGGAACTCAATACCGGAATAAAGAAACGCTAGTGTGAAAGTAGCCTAACACCCCGCACTTCTGCTGATCAGCTCTTCGGGACTAGCTCAGGTGAAAGAACTATACTTATACAGTGCTGCCCCTGTTCAAGTGATCGGTGAGGGTGCCGGGTATAAGAACCTCTGTAGATGTGATATCCCTCTCTCTTTAGGATATTAAACTGCCGAGTGTGAATATAACTTTATATTGAAAAATAGTTAAGACAATATCAACAGAAAACTACGAGCAGTTACCTTGTCCCCCGTCCAGAAATGACTTTTCACAATATCTAATAACAAATTTAAAAAGAAGTAAAATTCAAAAACATTAACAGAATGGCATCATACTCTATGATACTCTATATAATATTACACTATGATAATCTTCATAATACTCCACTATAATTCTCTACACTATAATACGTCACATGATACTCCAGTATAATTCTCTACATAATAGCCCACTATAATTCTGCACTGATAGAGCGGGTAATTGTGTCTCCACCTAGAAGTTATTATCAGGACAGATGTCTTACCTTCTCCTCCGTGCCACATCCGATTCCGTGTGTTAAGCCTTGGCTGTAGGTTTATAAAGAGATTGAATCTTCTTGAACCACAGAACCGGGAAGTTCAGTGTTGTCATTTTTTTGGCAGTAGTTATGAAATGCTATTCTTTTACAATGTTTATAAAAAGTATTAACGACCCATCCCTTGGCCTTTTTATGTCATATTGTGTAATCATAGGGTGACCAGACATCCTCTTTTTCCCGGACATGTCCTACTTTTGGGACCTAAAAAAATGTCCGGGAGAATTTCAAAATCGTCCGGGATTTTGTTCGACTGCCTCAAACTGTTTCCACTGTGTGAGTGGTATATGTGTGGCATGTTTCCACTGTGTGAGTGGTATATGGGTGATATGTATGCACTGTGTGAGTGGTATATGTATGACATGTATGCACTGTGTGAGTGGTATATGTGTGGCATGTTTCCACTGTGTGAGTGGTATATATGTGACATGTATCCACTGTGTGAGTGGTATATGGGTGACATGTATCCACTGTGTGAGTGGTATATATGTGACATGTATCCGCTGTGTGAGTGGTATATGTGTGACGTGTATCCACTATGTGAGTGGTATATATATGACATGTATCCGCTGTGTGAGTGGTATATATGTGACATGTATCCGCTGTGTGAGTGGTATATGTGTGACATGTATCCGCTGTGTGAGTGGTATATGTGTGACATGTATCCACTGTGTGAGTGGTATATATGTGACATGTATCCGCTGTGTGAGTGGTATATGTGTGACGTGTATCCACTATGTGAGTGGTATATATATGACATGTATCCACGGTGTGAGTGGTATATATATGACATGTATCCACTGTGTGAGTGGTATATGTGTGACATGTATGCACTGTGTGAGTGGTATATATGTGACATGTATCCACTGTGTGAGTGGTATATGGGTGATATGTATGCACTGTGTGAGTGGTATATGTGTGACATGTATCCACTATGTGAGTGGTATATATGTGACATGTATCCACTGTGTGAGTGGTATATATGTGACATGTATCCGCTGTGTGAGTGGTATATGTGTGACGTGTATCCACTATGTGAGTGGTATATATATGACATGTATCCACGGTGTGAGTGGTATATGTGTGACATGTATCCACTGTGTGAGTGGTATATGGGTGACATGTATCCACTGTGTGAGTGGTATATATGTGACATGTATCCGCTGTGTGAGTGGTATATGTGTGACATGTATCCACTGTGTGAGTGGTATATGGGTGACATGTATCCACTGTGTGAGTGGTATATATGTGACATGTATCCGCTGTGTGAGTGGTATATGTGTGACGTGTATCCACTATGTGAGTGGTATATATATGACATGTATCCACGGTGTGAGTGGTATATATATGACATGTATCCACTGTGTGAGTGGTATATATGTGACATGTATCCACTGTGTGAGTGGTATATGGGTGATATGTATGCACTGTGTGAGTGGTATATGTGTGACATGTATCCACTATGTGAGTGGTATATATATGACATGTATCCACGGTGTGAGTGGTATATGTGTGACATGTATCCACTGTGTGAGTGGTATATGGGTGACATGTATCCACTGTGTGAGTGGTATATGTGTGACATGTATCTTCTGTGTGAGTGGTATATGTGTGACGTGTATCCACTATGTGAGTGGTATATATATGACATGTATCCACGGTGTGAGTGGTATATATATGACATGTATCCACTGTGTGAGTGGTATATGTGTGACATGTATGCACTGTGTGAGTGGTATATATGTGACATGTATCCACTGTGTGAGTGGTATATGGGTGATATGTATGCACTGTGTGAGTGGTATATGTGTGACATGTATCCACTATGTGAGTGGTATATATATGACATGTATCCACGGTGTGAGTGGTATATGTGTGACATGTATCCACTGTGTGAGTGGTATATGGGTGACATGTATCCACTGTGTGAGTGGTATATGTGTGACATGTATCCACTGTGTGAGTGGTATATATGTGACATGTATCTGCTGTGTGAGTGGTATATGTGTGACATGTATCCACCGTTTGTTTTATATGTGACATGTATCCCCTGTGTGAGTGGTATATATGTGACATGTATTCACTGTGTGAGTGGTATATGGGTGACATGTATCCACTGTGTGAGTGGTATATGGGTGACATGTATCCACTGTGTGAGTGGTATATATGTGACATGTATCCGCTGTGTGAGTGGTATATGTGTGACGTGTATCCACTATGTGAGTGGTATATATATGACATGTATCCACGGTGTGAGTGGTATATATATGACATGTATCCACTGTGTGAGTGGTATATGTGTGACATGTATGCACTGTGTGAGTGGTATATGTGTGACATGTATCCACTGTGTGAGTGGTATATGGGTGATATGTATGCACTGTGTGAGTGGTATATGTGTGACATGTATCCACTGTGTGAGTGGTATATATGTGACATGTATCCACTGTGTGAGTGGTATATGTGTGACATGTATCCACTGTGTGAGTGGTATATATGTGACATGTATCCACTGTGTGAGTGGTATATGTGTGACATGTATGCACTATGTGAGTGGTATATATGTGACATGTATCCACTGTGTGAGTGGTATATGTGTGACATGTATCTGCTGTGTGAGTGGTATATGTGTGACATGTATTCACTGTGTTTCTTTACTTTATTAATGGGACAAACCCTTAAAATTCTATTTTTAATATTAAGGCATTGGACTACCTATGAAATCCTTCACATTCCTTTCTAAAGCCACCCATAGGTAACTACCATGTAAGACTAGCTGCACACTGGTATTTCTCAGATCTGTTGGATCTCTCTGTATCTGACGTTGCCAACAACTGGCCAGTCAAATACCGCTGACGGAACAGCCTGACCAGATCTGAGAAACTAGGATGTAAGACTGAAGGGCTAGGGGGAATTAATAGGTAAGAAAGAGACTCACCTGGCGGCGTTGTGATAGAAGAACAACCTTAACTGTGTGTAATTTAATAGATACTTGCTGCTACACGCCCTCCCATCAGTTCTGGAGGTCGCGGTAAACCAGCTGAGAAAGAAGAAGATAAGAAGAAGGGAGATACTGAGAATCCTTTTCTTGAAGGAACTTGACTTTATCGATGGGAGTACAACATGTTTTGAGGTTGAGCCGACCTCCTTCCTCAGGTAAGTACATCAAGAAGTAATTAGTTATTTCCTACCCTGTGGATAGTGTGCTGATTTAGCAAGTTGAGTATATTCACTTGTAACCCCCAAGGTCCTAAAGGTCCATCCAGCACCTACTTACATAACATAAGCTGCCACTATCCGTCACGTTACGTCCGGGCTGAGGGAAGGCCCTGGTTACAACCACGCAACCAACACCAGAAAGCAGTGCGACCTGGCATATACCAATCAAACTTCTAGCACACTGGCATATGTGGTAGCTAGCATTTCAAGGATGCGGGCACGGTTAGAGCAACACGGAGCGACTTACTAAATTTTAAAGTTTAATATACTCGAAAAAGTGCAAAGCTAAGTAAAATGTTTCCAAAGATGATAAAACAAATGGCATACAAGCCAACAGTTGCATAAAATGAAAGGGACAACATAAGGAATTTCCTACTAATTCAATTGGAGAAGAGTCCTTGGTGGGAGCACATGGGGAAAATGATCAGTCCTACTGTACATTTAGATGTATCTCCAGGCATCTGACACCACATCAGCTCCTTAGACCCCACCACCCTAGCTATGTGACAGGGAGCTGGCTGATTGTATGCGCCAAGGAGAAGTTTTGTGGCATAACTCTAAATTGAGCCCCAACTTCTAGTAGGTACCTCTGGGATGGATAATATGACCGGACAGTTATCCAGCACATTAATACCATTGCTGGTATATCAAACATGGATATGACATTTTAATACATTCAACCCATATGATATTCGCCCTGTTTCTTAAGGCCAGAGCTCCTGGCGCTCATGACCCAGATGCATCCTTAACCCTTTCAGCCCCAGAGGTTTTTTTTTTTTTTTCGTTTTTGTTTTGCGTTCCCTGCCTTCATCCAGCCATAACTTTTTTTTATTTTGTTGGTCACATAGCTGTATGAGGGCTTGTTTTTTGCGGGACAAGTTGTACTTTCCAACGCCACCATTTAATATTGCATATAATGTAGTGGGAAGCAGGAATTATAATTCCAAACTGGGTGAAATTGCAAAAAAAAACCACGCGATTCCGCCACAGTTTTACAGGTTTTTTATTTACAACGTTCGATGTGCATTAAAACTGACCAGTCATTTTCATTCTACAGGTCAGTACAAATCCAGCAATATCTAATATGTATAGATTTTCTAGCGTTTTGATAAAATAATTATATTTCATAAAATAATAATTATAAAGTTGGAATTTTTTTTTTTTTTCATCGCCATATTTTGACCCCTATAACTTCTCGGTATTTATGTGTAGGGAGCTGTATGGGGGCTTAATTTTTTCGGGGTGATCTGAACTTTTCATTGATACTATTCTGGGGTGTGTAGGACTTTTTGGTCACTTTTTATAATTTTTTTTTAGAAAAAATAGGGACAAAAAGGCAAATCGGCAATTTTGACGCTTTTTTCCGTTTAGTTGTTTTCCGTTCGGGAAATAAATTTTTATAATATGGGCATTTTCGCACACGGCGATACCGATGATGTATATTTTTTTATTTTTTTACTACTTGATTTGAACTTTTATGTTTTTTTTTAAATTTTTTTTAACTTTATTTATTTAATTTTTTTTACACTTTTTTATAGTTCCCATAGGGAACTATAGCAAGCAATCATTTGCATTGGAGTCTGATGATGATTTTACTGCTTTCCTATGGAGCCCTATTACACAGAAGGGCTCCATAGGAAAGTCTATGTAGCAGCCTCCTGTCATTCACTGTGACAGGGGCTGCTGCATACACACTTCAGATCCTCCGATCGCCACACGGGGGAGCCGGAGCAACTCCGGAAGCATGCGCTACCGGTATTTTAAGCCCTCGGATGCCGTGGTCAGGATTGACCACGGCATTCGAAGGGTTAAATGTCCGCGATCTGCATTATTGCCGATTGCCGACATCAGCTGCCGGTATCTGTGTATAAATCAGCAGCTCACCCGCGGCCATGACGCCTGCTCTGTTCAGGAGCGGGCGCCATCTTTAAACACGCGCCCAGCGCCGTACTAGTACAACGCTGGGCGCAAAGGGGTTAATCCCTTACCCCAATCCTGCAAGTAGAGTATTATAAAATATTACTTATGACCAGCCTTCTTTTGATTCATAGGATATAGTATGGATTTGGAGACAGACAGGCGTGCCTCTAGTCATCCAATCCTCGTTCAAATGGAAGTGATTCCAATTATCATTTCAGGCGATAAATAGCAGTAGAGTCAGCACAGGCCATGGAAGCAACACTGGCATCAGTCTGCAACACAAACCTTCAGTGAAATCTGGAGCTTGCTAAAATTGGTGAATTGGCCAGGGCGGTGTTTAGCACTGAGAAGGAGTCCTCACAATCTGCTATCCAATTGACTGTCTGAGGTAGCTTTCTCTTGGTTAGGTTCCTCAAAGGTTTTGCTAGGGATCTATAGTTGGGTATGACATTCCTATAGTACCCAGCAGTGCCCAAGAAAGACATAACTCTGGTCTCAAAGTTCCCCCACCAACCAGGTGCCCTAAGTACAAGTCTCTCAAGCAGCTACTTTACCAAGCCCTGGAAAGCGGCGGGGGCATTTTTCATGCCAAAGGGCATTACCCTGTACCATCCAAAAGGGGTGATGAAGCTAGACCGTTCATACTCCTCCTTTGACATGGGAATCTGCCACGACCCCCGAATCAAATCGATGAAGGTCAGGCATTAAGCACTAGGTAGCTGATCTAGTAGCTCATCTACATGGGGCATTGGATATGCATCGGAGACAGTGAGCCACCTATAGTCCACACGAACCAGGTCGCCTGATCCTTATTGGGGATCAGGACAATAGGGGAGGCCCACACGCTCTGAGACTTCTTGATAACCCCCAGAGCTATAATTTCATCTGTTTCCCACTTGATATCCCCCTGAACCTCTAAGGACACACAGTAGGCAGATCAGATTGCCGGATAGGTGGATGATCCCTAGTGTCGACATGATGGATGGCTAGCTGGGTCCTCCTGGGCTTTCCAGTGAAGGTGGCTAGGAAGGGGCAGATTACCTCAAGCAGCTGGGCCCTCTGGCCTTCTGAAAGGTGGGGGTTGAACTGGGCATCTTCAATAGAACCCCTTTCCCGCGCTTCAGCTACTAAACCTACCAGTTTGTCACTCTCCTCTCCTAAGGCACACTACACATGGGCAGGGCATGTGTCCCTATCATGATGAGCCTTCATCTTGTTGATATGGAAGACCTTTTGCTTCCCCCTCACCCAATCTATGGTCACCAAGTAATTACCATCATTTAGGCGCTAGTGGACCAGATATGGGCCTTCCCAAGGAGCCTGCAGCTTATTTTGCTTATAGGAACTAGTACCCACGCCTTCTGGCCCACTTTATATACTTTTCCTCTGGCATTACGGTCAGACTCATACTATTGCTTCTGGGTGGCTTGGGCCCGTACTCATACCATGTTCCCAGTCAGGGCTTGCATTCTATCTCTAAATCTCATGACATATTCCACGACAGATACACCAGATCTCACCAGATCTAGGTGCTCTAAGGAGCTCAAAAGGGGAGAACCCTGTTGAAGCCTGAAGCATTCACACAGGCCATTGGTTTGTGGGTGATAGGGAGTGGCTATTATATGTTGCACCTGCATTTCCTTACAGAGGCACTGCATCAAGGCAGACATGAAATTGGGGCCCCTAATCAGTAAACATTTCCCTGGAAAAGCCTACATGAGAGAATATACTCAACAGGGCATCCACCACTTTATCGTCCTGGAGACACTTCTTGTGTGCAATCCACATCTGTCCAGGACAATGCCCCTCTTGCCCTTTACCATGCTATGGGAAATTATCTATCTATCTATCTATCTATCTATCTACTCATTTTATTACACCCTTCGGTAGGCCAGATCATGGTCTAATCGTACGTGTGTCCTCTATGACACATTCCAAACCCTTTTCCAACAATGTGATATCTCAGAGGTTATCCATTAGCTCTACTAGCTTCAGCTTGTACAGTGCCTTGCGAAAGTATTCAGCCCCCTGGAACTTTTCAACCTTTTGCCACATTTCAGGCTTCAAACAAAAAGATATTACCTTTTAAATTTTTGGTGAAGAATCAACAACAAGTGGGTCACAATTGTGAAGTGGAACAAAATGTATTGGATCATTTAAACTTGTTTTGTAATAATAAAACTGAAAAGTGGGACGTGCAAAATTATTCGGTCCATTTACTTTCAGTTCAGAAAACTCCCTCCAGAAGTTGATCTCTGATCTCTGAATGATCCAATGTCGTCCTAAATGACTGATGAAGATAAATAGAATCCACCTGTGTGTAATCAAGTCTCCGTATAACTGCACCTGCTCTGTGATAGTCTCAGGGTTCTGCATCATGAAGACCAAGGAAAACACCAGACATGTCCGTGATACTGTTGTGGAGAAGATTAAAGCCGGATTTGGATACCAAAAGATTTCCCAAGCTTTAAACATCCCAAGGAGCAGTGTGCAAGCGATCATATTGAAATGGAAGGAGTATCAGACCACTGCAAATCTACCAATATCCGGCCGTCCCTCTAAACTTTCATCTCAGACAAGGAGAAGACTGATCAGAGATGCAGCCAAGAGGCCCATGATCACTCTGGATGAACTGCAGAGATCTACAGCTGAGGTGGGAGAGTCTGTCCATAGGACAACAATCAGTCCAACACTTCACAAATCTGGCCTTTATGGAAGAAGGCAAGAAGAAAGCCATTTCTCAAAGATATCCATAAAAAGTCTGGTTTACAGTTTGCCACAAGCCACCTGGGAGACACCAAACATGTGGAAGAAGGTGCTCTGGTCAGATGAAACCAAAATCAAACTTTTTGGAAACAATGCAAAACGATATGTTTGGCATAAAAGCAACACAGTTCATCACCCTGAACACACCATCCCCACTGTCAGACATGGTGGTGGCAGCATCATGGTTTGGGCCTGCTTTTCATCAGCAGGGACAGGGAAGAGGGTTAAAAATGATGAGAAGATAGATGGAGCCAAATACAGGACCATTCTGGATGAAAAACTATTGAAGTCTGCAAAAGACCTGAGACTAGGATGGAGATTTATCTTCCAACAAGACAATGATCCCAAACATAAAGCAAAATCTACAATGGAATGGTTCAAAAATAAAGGTCTCCAGGTCTTAGAATGGCCGAGTCACAGTCCAGACCTGAATCCAATGGAGAATATGTGGAAAGAGCTGAAAACTGCTGTTCACAAACGTCTCCATCCAACCTCAAAGAGCTCCAGCTGTTTTACAAGGAAGAATGGGGAATAATTTCAGTCTCTAGATGTGCAAAACTGATAGAGACATACCCCAAGTGACCGCAGCTGTAATCGCAGCAAAAGGTGGCGCAACAAAGTATTAATGCAAGGGGGACGAATAATTTTGCACGCCCCACTTTTCAGTTTTATTATTACAAAAAAAGTTTAAATGATCCAATAAATTTCGTTCCACTTCACAATTGTGACCCACTTGTTGTTGATTCTTCACCAAAAATGCAAAATGTTATATCTTTTTGTTTGAAGCCTGAAATGTGGCAAAAGGTTGAAAAGTTCCAGGGGGCCGAATACTTTCGCAAGGCACTGTAGATAGAATTAAGGTATTATCTATTACCTCTACTATCTTCAGCCTGTAGATTGAATCAAGCTGTCTATTACCTCTGCTAACTTCCTTGTTGATATTAGTCATACCAATGTACCAGTAAAAATATGTGCCTTCCTCCCAGATGAACTTTAAATTACATGTCATCTAGTCAAATTTCGAAAACAGGAAGACAAATATTTGGTTAGTTGCATTTATGTGGCTGTTCTCTTGTTTAAAAAACTTCCCCTACTATACATGTCTATTTGTGTTCTCTTTTAACTATTCAATTCTTCTTCCCTTCGCAGCACATAGCAGAGTGGAGGATTGAGGAACAAGGCATTACAGCTGCAAATCCCATGGTGCAATACCCCATAAAGGAGGGTTCGGCACCTGCCATTACAAAACGCGATAGCACTATGGTAGCATTCATGGCAACTCCCCGTACTGACCTTTGAGTAACAGTACAGCTGTCTTTTGGCCTGACCTTCTCAAGCGCTTCCCTGCCATAGTGCTGTCCTCTTCACCCATGGTGACTAAGGGACATAATTACTTAGTACAGAACTTTGCGAGTTCTGGTACCTGGACCCGAACCCAGACTTTTCCACTAAAGTTCGGGTTTGGGTTCGGTGTTCGGATGATTTTATTATTTTCCGTTATAACATGGGTATAACGGTAAATAATAGCATTCTTAAGACAGAATGCTAAATAAAACGGTCATTCAGGGGTTAAAAATAGTAAAAAAACCCCTCACCTCATTCACTTGATTGCGCAGCCAGTATCCTCTTTTTTCTTCTTTCTGCAGAACCTGCAAAAGGACCTGCAATGACGTCATTGTGGTGAGCGCGGTGACGTCATCGCAGATCCCGCAGATTTAAGATAGAAGGTCCTTCTATCTTCATTCTGATCCTGTATGCTAGTGGCCTTATAGATTTGTACTAGGGAGCTGTACAGGCTGCCTACACAGGGCTTTTCGATGTACATCATCTCCACGATAAGTGGGCAAATAGTGAGTGAACTTTCAAAGTGTTCCTCTGATTTTCGGACTAGGACATTGATGTGACTTTTTAAGAAAGTTGTTTTAGAGCTTCACAAACCCTACCTGATGTTTTCAAAGCAGTGAATAGTATGCAAGTAGCGGTGTACTTGAAAGGGGTAGTATGAGGTAAAGGACACAATAATCTTGCTTATAGTGCAGGTGGAGTTTGGACCACTACAATCAGTAGAGTTGTTCCATAACTAACATCGGAATACTCCTTTAAACTACACTGCCACTTGCATACCATTCACTGTTATTAGACTATCACACCATGTTGGCTTTGTAAATCTTCACTTTTTTAGAAAGCCGCAAAGGTTCATCAATGAGCATGGATGGATTTTGTGTATGACACCTTGAGGTTTCCAGGTACTGCACATGGGTTTCTTCTCAGGACAAACTTCACAGAGGTTCTGTCATTGGGAAGATATTTATTAATTTGTGACCTCATATAAAGCAATCACAGATAGAGTATACCTATTACCATTATACTAGTAGGGGTCCCATCACCTACACCTGGTAATAAAGGCAAATATTTTATTAGACCATAGTTATTAGCATAGGATGACATTACCTATGGTTCATTATAAAGAAGTGAATTAATCTTCCAAGACAACGGCGCCCCCTTTGATCACATGAGTTCCATTTGCCCAATTAAAAATATTTCCATGCATAGTATAATAATCGTTACAAAAATCTTTCATAGTTTTCGAGGGCAGAACATAATCCCACATATGGACATCACGCATTTCACCTACAAATGATTGCTCTGCCTGAAAACCACCTCCATAAGAGTCCTGTTCCTGCCCGAGGATGACACTTATCTCAGGTCCCATGGGAGATCCTTTCTTTGTGCCTTTTCTAGGATAACGCTTGCCATTGATCCAAAGTTCAACCAGTGCTGTTTCAGAATTCCAAGCGACACAAGTGTGTTTCCAAACTAGAACCTCAGGATCCACCTTAAAATTAATTTCTTCTTGATTTATGTAAACAGAGCACGAGTTTGGAGGTTTTGGAAAAATAAGAAAAGTATTGTCCTTTCCTGAACCAGGAGCGGCTATGGAAAAAAGAGAATGGTCTCGGGTGAGGTCAGTATAGGAGCGAAGACATGCGGTAAGTTGTTTTAAAGGTTGGTTGACTGTCGGCTTCAGGATCACATGGTCAGTAGCTGTTTGCTTAGGAAAAATGAGGATATTTTGACCTAGACCAAAAGACAGAGGAAAAGATGAAATAAGAATAATAATGGTATAATTATTATCCAGTAAATCACAATAATAATCAAATTTTTTTTTAAATCATACTGCAAATTATTTTATATAATAACCCACTATCCCACTAGGAAACTAGTCATTTAAAGGGGTTGGTCACTTTCTGGCTACTGTTGACCAATGTGTTTGTAAGATGTCTATATGGCACTAACATAGTCTTTGTTCAATTTCTGGGCCATATTCTATCTTTCATAAGGTATGCCTGCTTGTTTGCCAAGTCTTTTGTGCTGTCTGCATGGAGGTCTTTTCCATAAAATGGCTGCTGATGGAGGGCCATGTGATTCAGACTCCAAGGAAATCATCTCCACTTGCATAGTTTAGTGCAGGTGCAAAGATGGCACGGTAGACAATGGTTGGCAGGAAGAAGGCCAAACAACCTGTTCCTCCTCACTTGGTAGGAGTGGGCTGGTCCTTCTTCCTGCCAGAAGGGAGAGTTCCAGAGTAGACAGCAAAGGGAGAGGAAGCACATGCTAGAGCTCCTACTCCTAGGAACCGTACCCAGTTCTCCTGTGAGACCATCACTCCAGATATATCATCAGAATGTAGAACACTGCTTCTTGAAAGCATCATTCTGCCAAGGCAGCAGTGTGATCAGTGAAATTTTAGCTTTACAGACACTAGTGCAAGTAAGGGACTACGGCTCAGACACCCATCACCTAGCTAACAACAAGGCCATACAAACATCAGGCCTCAATGACATAGTGGACACCTATATCCACAAGTGCCTACAAATGCTATTAAATTGCTATCCAACCAGCCACCTTACCTCCTCATCTGGTGCCAGAAACTGCACTTTGTACTGCTGGATGTGCCACAAGTTATATTTTGCACTGATTACATAGAGACTGCTATCATTTTACTTCTGGCCTGAGTCTTTAAACCACCTTTCCATTGCACCGATCTTAAAAGACTTTACAAAACCACCAAGGTGGTTTGTACAAACAGTAGGCCGCAAAATGTAAGGTTGAAATGTAAAGAGTTTTATTTCTTAGAAAATGAACAGTATAACAAGAGTACTGGTGGGCCACCATTGACTCAAACAGTAACAACTGAAGACATGACATCTGGGGGTCACTAGAGTTTCGAGTATTGGGTTACTTGGTTTTTAACAGATGGTCAACGAAGATAGGACACAGAACTCACTGAACAAGGTCATAAGGTAGAGTACAGTGAAAAGTACAGTCCTCTACAAATCATAGAGGACTGGGCAGTACCCTGCAGGACACTAGAAGCAAGCATTAAACATAGGGGTGGATTAAAGGTGACTAGACAGAAGACGATCCAACGAATTATCAAGAACTGATTATAATAACACCAGGAAATTCACCCTCAGTCTAGCATTTTGTATTTTTTGGTTGAGCTTGATAGATATATCCCTGTTTTCAGTTGTAAGTGTATAATTCTGGAGTGGAACTTCCCTTCTCATCTACAAAAGATGGCACCACTGTCCCATGGTGGTATGGTCTTTATCCACATCCCCCGCCATTCCTTCACTGAGCTTGATGGATATATCTATTTTCTATTGCAACTATGACACTCAGGAGAGGAACTGTCCTACCCATCTTTAACGAATGACGCCACCACCATCCCATGGTGGAGTGGTTTTCAACAGGTTGAGGTGGGAATTATAGAGTGGACTGTATTGGTCTGCTCCTCCAGGCTTTCTGGACATTTTTGGGACAGGATGCGTCATTTTGATTGAATATTTATTCACCTTGCAGAGAAAAACATCCGGAGAACAGCAGAAACAGAATGGAAACGTTTTTCATTTTGCTGTAGAAAAAAATAAACCAGTAAGAATGTTTTTGTTTTTAACATATTCATTAACTTATTGATAGGGGACTGACACCCGGCACCCCTGATGATCAGCTGTCCGGTAGTAGATAAGGTGAAAGAACTATACAGCTCCATCCATTGCTGGTCACTACAGCACTGCTCCTGTTGAAGTGATCGGTGAGGGTGCTGGGTATTGGAACCTTGTCTATGTGATATCCTGAGGATAGGACATCGATATCTTATTGATGGGGGTCTGACATCCCTCACTTCTGCTGATCAGCTGTTCAGGACTAGCTCAGGTGAAAGTCAAGAACTATACTTCTACAGTGCTGCCCCTGTTCAAGTGATCAGTGAGGGTGCTGGGTATCAAAACCTCTGTAGATGTGATATCCCAAGGATACACCATCAATATAAAAAAACTGGATAGTCTCTTTAGGATATTAAACTGCCGAGTGTGAATATAACTTTATATTGAAAAATAGTTAAGACAATATCAACAGAAAACTACGAGCAGTTACCTTGTCTCCCGTCCAGAAATGACTTTTCACAATATCTAATAACAAATTTAAAAAGAAGTAAAATTCAAAAACATTAACAGAATGGCATCATACTCTATGATACTCTATATAATATTACACTATGATAATCTTCATAATACTCCACTATCAATCTCTACACTATAATACGTCACATGATACTCCAGTATAATTATCTACATAATAGCCCACTATAATTCTGCACTGATAGAGCGGGTAATTGTGTCTCCACCTAGAAGTTATTATCAGGACAGATGTCTTACCTTCTCCTCGGTGCCACATCCGATTCCGTGTGTTAAGCCGTGGCTGTAGGTTTATAAAGAGATCGAATCTTCTTGAACCACAGAACCGGGAAGTTCAGTGTTGTCATTTTTTTGGCAGTAGTTATGAAATGCTATTCTTTTACAATGTTTATAAAAGAATGGCCTTTTTATGTCATATTGTGTAATAACATATACAGTATATCACATAGTCTTGTATGTCTTTTGTCAGATGAGCAAAGAAAAGAGATCAAATGATGAATGTACAGTTCTATGTGTCCCGTATATATGTGACCTGTATCTACTGTGTGAGTGGTATATGTGTGACATGTATCCGCTGTGTGAGTGGTATATGTGTGATATGTATCCGCTGTGTGAGTGGTATATATGTGACATGTATCCACTGTGTGAGTGGTATATTTGTGTCATGTATCCACCATGTGAGTGGTATATGTGACATGTATCTACTGTGTGAGTGGTATATGTGTGACATGTATCCGCTGTGTGAGTGGTATATATATGACATGTATCCACTATGTGAGTGGTATATATGTGACATGTATCCACTGTGTGAGTGGTATATTTGTGTCATGTATCCACCATGTGAGTGGTATATGTGACATGTATGCACTGTGTGAGTGGTATATATGTGACATGTATCCACTGTGTGAGTGGTATATGTGTGACATGTATCCACTGTGTGAGTGGTATATATATGACATGTATCCACTGTGTGAGTGGTATATGTGTGACATGTATCCGCTGTGTGAGTGGTATATTTGTGTCATGTATCCACCATGTGAGTGGTATATGTGTGACACGTATCCACTGTGTGAGTGGTATATGTGTGACATGTATTCACAGTGTATGTGATATATGTGTGACGTGTATTCACAGTGTGAGTGGTATATGTGTGATATGTATCCACTGTGTGAATGGTATATGTGTGACATGTTTCCACTGTGTGAGTAGTATATGGGTGACATGTATCCACCATGTGAGTGGTATATGTGTGGCCTGTATCCACTGTGTGAATGGTATATGGGTGACGTGTATCCACCATGTGAGTGGCATATGTGTGACATGGATCCACTGTGTGAATGGTATATGTGTGACATGTATCCGCTGTGTGAGTGGTATATGTGTGACGTGTATCCCTTGTGTGAGTGGTATATGTGTGACATGTATCCACTGTGTGAGTGGTATATGTGTGACGTGTATCCCTTGTGTGAGTGGTATATGTGTGACGTGTATCCCCTGTGTGAGTGGTACTGTATATGTGTGACATGTATCCACCATGTGAGTGGTATATGTGTGAGATGGGAATCTGCTGGGACCCCCAACTCAAATCCATGATGGTCAGGGATTGAGCACTAGCTAGCCGATCTAGTAGCTCATCTACATGGGGCATTGAATAGGCATCCGAGACAGTGAGCCAACTATAGTCCATACAGAACTGGATCGTCTGATCCTTCTTGGGGATCAGGACGATAGGGGAGGCCCACACGCTCTGAGACTTCTGGATAACCCCCAGAGCTATAATTTCATCTATTTCCAACTTGATATCCCCCTGCACCTCTAAGGACACACAGTAGGCAGATTGCCGGATAGGTGGATGATCCCTAGTGTCAACATGATGGATGGCTAGCTGGGTCCTCCTGGGCTTTACAGTGAAGGTGGCTAGGAAGGGGCGGATTACCTCATGCAGCCGGGCCCTCTGGCCTTCTGAAAGGTGGGGGTTGAACTGGGCATCCTCAATAGAACCCCTTTCCCGCGCTTCAGCTACTAAACCTACTAGTTTATCACTCTCCTCAACACACTACACATGGGCAGGGCATGTGTCCCTATCATGATGAGCCTTCATCTTGTTGATATGGAAGACCTTTTGCTTCCCCCTCACCTGATCTATGGTCACCACGTAATTACCATCATTTAGGCGCTAGTGGACCAGATATGGGCCTTCCCAGGCAGCCTGCAGCTTATTTTGCTTATAGGAACTACTACCCACGCCTTCTGGCCCACTTTATATACTTTTCCTCTGGCATTACGGTCATACTATTGCTTCTGGGTGGCTTGGGCCCATACCCATACCTTGTTCCCAGTCAGGGCTTGCATTCTATCTCTAAATCTCATGACATATTCCACGACAGATACACCAGATCTCACCAGATCTAGGTGCTCTAAGGAGCTCAAAAGGGGAGAACCCTGTTGAAGCCTGAAGCATTCACACAGACCATTGGTTTGTGGGTGATAGGGAGTGGCTATCATATGTTGCACCTGCATTTCCTTACAGAGGCACTGCATCAAGACAGACATGAAATTGGGGCCCCTGATCAGTAAACATTTCCCTGGAAAAGCCTACATGAGAGAATATACTCAACAGGGCATCCACCACTTTATTGTCCTGGAGACACTTCTTGTGTGCAATCCACATCTGTCCAGGACAATGCCCCTCTTGCCCTTTACCATGCTATGGGAAATTATCTATCAACTTTTTGGAAACAATGCAAAGCGATATGTTTGGCGTAAAAGCAACACAGCTCAACACCCTGAACACACCATCCCCACTGTCAAACATGGTGGGGGCAGCATCATGGTTTGGGCCTGCTTTTCATCAGCAGGGACAGGGAAGATGGTTAAAATTGATGGTAAGATGGATGGAGCCAAATACAGGACCATTCTGGATGAAAAGACCTGAGACTAGGACGGAGATTTATCTTCCAACAAGACAATGATCCCAAACATAAAGCAAAATCTACAATGGAATGGTTCAAAAATAAACGTATCCAGGTCTTAGAATGGCCGAGTCACAGTCCAGACCTGAATCCAATTGAGAATATGTGGAAAGAGCTGAAAACTGCTGTTCACAAACGTCTCCATCCAACCTCAAAGAGCTCGAGCTGTTTTGCAAGGAAGAATGGGCAAGAATTTCAGTCTCTAGATGTGCAAAACTGATAGAGACATACCGCAAGAGACCGCAGCTGTAATCGCAGCAAAAGGTGGAGCAACAAAGTATTAATGCAAGGGGGCCAAATAATTTTGCACGCCCCACTTTTCAGTTTTATTATTACAAAAAAAGTTTAAATGATCCAATAAATTTCGTCCCACTTCACAATTGTGACCCACTTGTTGTTGATTCTTCACCAAAAATGTAAAATGTTATATCTTTTTGTTTGAAGCCTGAAATGTGGCAAAAGGTTGAAAAGTTAAAGGGGGCAAATACTTTCGCAAGGCACTGTAGATAGAATCAAGCTGTCTATTACCTCTGCTAACTTCCTTGTTGATATTAGACATACCAATGTACCAGTACAAATATGTGCCTTCCTCCCAGATGAACTTTAAATTACATGTCATCTAGTCAAATTTCGAAAACAGGAAGACAAATATTTGGTTAGTTGCATTTATGTGGCTGTTCTCTTGTTTAAAAAACTTCCCCTACTATACATGTCTATTTGTGTTCTCTTTTAACTATTCAATTCTTCTTCCCTTCGCAGCACATAGCAGAGTGGAGGGATGAGGAACAAGGCATCACAGCTGCAAATCCTATGGGTGCAATTCCCCATAAAGGAGGGTTCGGCACCTGCCATTACAAAATGAGATAGCACTATGGTAGCATTCATGGCAACTCCCCGTACTGACCTTTGAGTAACAGTACTGCTGTCTTTTGGCCTGACCTTCTCAAGCGCTTCCCTGCCATAGTGCTGTCCTCTTCACCCATGGTGATTAAGGGATATAATTACTTAGTACAGAACATTGCGAGTTCTGGTACCTGGACCCGAACCCAGACTTTTCCACTAAAGTTCGGGTTTGGGTTCGGTGTTCGGATGATTTTATTATTTTCCGTTATAACATGGGTATAACGGTAAATAATAGCATTCTTAAGACAGAATGCTAAATAAAACGGTCATTCAGGGGTTAAAAATAGTAAAAAAAAACCTCACCTCATTCACTTGATTGCGCAGCCAGTATCCTCTTTATTCTTCTTTCTGCAGAACCTGCAAAAGGACCTGCAATGACGTCATTGTGGTGAGCACGGTGACGTCATCGCAGATCCCGCAGATTTAAGATAGAAGGTCCTTCTATCTTCATTCTGATCCTGTATGCTAGTGACCTTATAGATTTGTACTAGGGAGCTGTACAGGCTGCCTACACAGGGCTTTTCGATGTACATCATCTCCACGATAAGTGGACAAATAGTGAGTGAACTTTCAAAGTGTTCCTCTGATTTTCGGCCTAGGACATTGATGTGACTTTTTAAGAAAGTTGTTTTAGAGCTTCACAAACCCTACCTGATGTTTTCAAAGCAGTGAATAGTATGCAAGTAGCGGTGTACTTGAAAGGGGTAGTATGAGGTAAAGGACACAATAATCTTGCTTATAGTGCAGGTGGAGGTTGGACCACTACAATCAGTAACTAACATCGGAATACTCCTTTAAACTACACTGCCACTTGCATACCATTCACTGTTATTAGACTATAACACCACGTTGGCTTTGTAAATCTTCACTTTTTTAGAAAGCCGCAAAGGTTCATCAATGAGCATGGATGGATTTTGTGTATGACACCTTGAGGTTTCCAGGTACTGCACATGGGTTTCTTCTCAGGACAAACTTCACAGAGGTTCTGTCATTAGTAAGATATTTATTAATTTGTGACCTCATATAAAGCGATCACAGATAGAGTATACCTATTACCATTATACTAGTAGGGGTCCCATCACCTACACCTGGTAATAAAGGCAAATATTTTATTACACCATAGTTATTAGCATAGGATGACATTACCTATGGTTCATTATAAAGAAGTGAATTAATCTTCCAAGATAACGGCGCCCCCTTTGATTACATGAGTTCCATTTGCCCAATTAAAAATATTTCCATGCATAGTATAATAATCGTTACAAAAATCTTTCATAGTTTTGGAGGGCAGAACATAATCCCACATATGGACATCACGCATTTCACCTACAAATGATTGCTCTGTCTGAAAACCACCTCCATAAGAGTCCTGTTCCTGCCCGAGGATGACACTTATCTCAGGTCCTATGGGAGATCCTTTCTTTGTGCCTTTTCTAGGATAGCGCTTGCCATTGATCCAAAGTTCAACCAGTGCTGTTTCAGAATTCCAAGCGACACAAGTGTGTTTCCAATCTAGAACCTCAGGATCCACCATAAAATGAATTTCTTCTTGATTTATGTAAACAAAGCACGAGTTTGGAGGTTTGGGAAAAATAATGAAAGTATTGTCCTTTCCTGAACCAGGAGCGGCTATGGAAAAAAGAGAATGGTGTCGGGGGAGGTCAGTATAGGAGCGTAGACATACGGTAAGCTGGTTTAAAGGTTGGCTCACTGTCGGCCTCAGAATCACATGGTCAGTAGCTGTTTGCTTAGGAAATATTAGGGTATTTTGACCTAGACCAAAAGACAGAGAACAGTTGAATAATTGAAAAGTTTAAAAAATATTATTATTAGGTATACAACCAGGGGCGTAGCTATAGGGGGTGCAGGGGTAGCAGTCGCTGCCGGGCCCAGGAGCCTGAGGGGGCCCAAAGATCCTTGTGCCATATAAGAAGTCATTCAAAGCACTGAGGGAAGGGGGGCCCAAGTTGAACTCTTGCACTAGGGCCCATGAGGCTATAGCTACGCCCCTGTATACAACAATAATAATCACATTTATTAAAATCATACTGCAAATTATTTATATACTAACCCACTATCCCACTAGGGAACTAGTCATTTAAAAGGGTTTGCTACATTCAGGCTACTGTTCACCAATTTGTCTGATGCAAGATGTCTATATGGCACTTACTAATACAGTGGTCCCTCAAGATACAATATTAATTGGTTCCAGGACGACCATTGTATGTTGAAACCATTGTAAATTGAGTAATCGGTTCCAAAGCCCCAAAATGTCATCCAAGATAAGAGAAAATGAAGCAGATAACTAAGACAGATAAAACAAGTCCTTGCATATAACAATATAACAGTCAGGAATAGCTGATAATGAGCAACTAAGGCTACTTTCACACTAGCGGCAGCACGGATCCGGCACCTAAAGGGTGCCGACGGATCCGTACTGCCGCTGATACATGTGAGGAGCCGGAGCAGCGGTCTGGCCCCACACATGTTGACACACACATTGGGACAAGACACAGACAAACAAACACACATACATACTTACATACTCCAGCCAGGGACGCCGGCAGCACGTCTTCACGCGCCTCCTGCGCGCAGTGATGACGATTCCCCACAGCGCCCTCTGCTGGGCGCAGTGGGGAAACGTCATAGCTGCACGCAGGAGGCGCGTGAAGACATGCTGCCCGCGTCCCTGGCTGGAGTATATGAGTATGTAGAAGACAGAACGGAATGCTTTCAGGAGCCTCCGTTGTCTTCAGTTCAGTTTTGTCCCCATTGACAATGAATGGGGACAAAACTGAAGCGTTTTATTCCGGTATTGAGCCCCTATGACGGAGCTCAATACCGGAATTTAAAAACGCTAGTGTGAAAGTAGCCTAATATAGATATTTACCAGAGAAGTGACCTTGATTGGTTGGATCCGAGTCTGAGACATTGTATGTTGAGTCTAGTTTCAACTTACGATGGGTCAGAAAAGACCATTGAATGTTGAAAATATTGTATCTTGAGGCAATTGTATCTTGAGGGATCACTGTATAGCCTTTGTTGAAATTCTGAACCAATTTCCATATTTCACAACGTATGCCCCCTTGTTTGCCAAGTCTTTTGTGCTGTCCATATGGAGATCTTCTCCATAAAATGACTGCTGATGGAAGATCCTGTGTCCAGGCTCCGGGCACATCACCTCCATGCGATGCCTCCTCCAATGAAGAAACCTGCACCTGCCATTTACACTTGCACTCTTTGGGTTTAGTGCAGGTGTAGTGTGTTTGAATGGAGGCAGCTGAATAATGTGTCTGGTCACATGACTCTTCATCAGCGGCCATCTTATGGACAGGACTTTTATGCAGACAGCACAAAAGATTTACCTAACAGGGAGTCATGACTTCTGAAATACAGCAAACAGCACAAACTATCAACAATAGCTATATTAGTAAGTGCTATATAATAGTCTAACCTACATATTGGTCACAAGTAGTCAGAAAGTGGCCAATCCCTTTAATCTCTAGACATAACCTACAGATGTAAGGAGAAGTGGTTGAAGGACCTGTGGTCACATGAGCTGGTTGTGCAGGTCCTCTGGTCAGAGATGTTATTATTATTATGGATGTTGTTGGAGAGCTGTTCCTGTCCTGGTGTATGTGTGCGAAATGATTCCTGAGGATACTTATGAGTGTGGATGGTGGTGCAACAGTTCAGCCTTTGTTAGAGAGAGACAGTCTGCTAGAAGAGCTGCGTTGGAGAGAAGTAGACAGCTTTCCACAAGAGCTGCTTTCTAAGGAGAGAAATAGCTTGTCACACAAATGCTGCGTCACACATGGATGTGTCTGGTATCTGAGACTCCAGTGAAAATCACAGTCAGTGTACCGTATTTTTTTCCTCCAAAAGTGGGGGGAAAATGCCCCTGCATCTTATGGGACGAATACTAATGAGCACTTCCATTAAGGAAGCGCTCCTTAGCACCGGAGGACCGGAAAGTGGTGAAGGCTCTGTACTTACCACTTCCTGGTCCTTGGCTGTGTTCGCCAGTTCACAGAACAGCTGACAGCAGGAGGAAGAAGATCATGGGTGGTGAGGAGCGTTGACGTTCAGGAGCAGGAGAGGTAAGTGTTTTTTCATTTTGTAAAACATGAGGCAATATGGAGCTGCTGGAGAGTAATATGGAGCTGCTGGAGGCTAATCTGGGCAATATGTGGGCTGCAGGGGGGGAGGTGTGGGGTGGCGTTGGATAATTTGAGGCAATATTGGGCTGATGGGGGCTGACCTAGGGTAATATGGGGCTGCTGGTGGCTAATCTGGGGCAATATGGGGCTGCACTGCTGGGGGATGATTTGAAGTAATATGGGGCTGCCATGAGACTGCTGGGGGCTGATGAGAGGCATACGGGGGCTGATGAGAGGCATAGGGCTCTTATCTGAGGTCTGATTGGAGGTCATTCACATTCGGGTCTGAGCTGAGGTCTAACTGGGGGTCTAATAGAGGGTCTCATTAACATTAGGGGTCTGATTGGGGCTGTTAGCTGATTTTTGATTACCATTGGGGGTCTGATTGCTGGTCTGATCTGAGATCTAATGAAAATATTTTTTCTTATTGTCCTCCTCTAAAACCTAGGTGCATCTTATGGGCTGGTGTGTCTTATAGGGCAAAAAATACGGTAGGTTCCCAGAGAAAATGGAGGCAGAGTCCTGATCTAGTCTATGTGACTAGATCAAAGAGGAGGGCACCTACTATAAACAGCCACTAATACAGAGGGAAATCTAGACGTCACAGAATTTGTCTAAGGGACCTTTGTTGTAAAGTTGGACTGGTGTTACTGGTTGTATGTTGCAACTAACATACAGTAAACTGTTTAAAGGGGTTTTCCGAGATTTTGATACTAATGACCTATCCTCCGTGACCCCCATGATCAGCTGTTTGAGAAGGTACTGGTGCTCCTATGAGCAACGTTATCTTCTCTCAGCTCATCAAGCACTGAGCTATACGTTGTATAGCGACTATCTTTGATATCAGCCCCAAAGTAGTGAATGGGGCCGAGTGCGATACCAAGCACAGCTGCTATTACTGAAGACAGGTTATGACCTCCCAGGGTCATTAGAGTTTTGAATATTGGGTTACCTGGACTTTGAACACATGGTCATCAAAGGTAACACATAGAACTCACTGAACGAGGTGATCAGGGAGAGTACAGTGAAAATGAGACACCAGGAAAGGACCCTCTGTCAAGTAAATAATCATGCAATGGGCAGCTGGGACACCCCTATAAAACTCTAGCTTAGAAGAGACCAAATATTGACCAAGGGTTCTGGATTGTTCCACTGGGTCACCTGACACTAGACCCTTGACAATAGCTTTGAAGGTCTTGGTCATGACTACAAATATGTAGAAGCGAAAAATTGTAGAGAATGAGGTATTATACCGCAGGGCACCAGAAGCAATGCATGGGACATAGGGGTAAATTTAAAGAGACTGGACAGATGATCCAAGGATTATCAAGGACTGATGATAATTATGCCAGGACATTGACCATAAGTCTAGCTGTTTGTATCTTTTGGTTGAGCTTGATGGACATAATTATGTCAGTCAGGTGACAAACTGTCCTACCTATCTTCAATGAATGGCAGCACAACCATCCCATGGTGGAGAGGTTTTCAATAGGTTCAGGTAGGCTTTCTGGACATTTTTGGGACAGGATGCTTAATTTCTATTAAACATTTATTTACCTTGCAGAGCAAAACATCCGGAGAACAGCAGAAACAGAATGGAAATGTTTTTCATTTTGCTGTAGAAAAAAAAATCAGCATGAGTGTTTTTAACATATTTAGCAGCTTTATATAAGTCAATCTAAGCACCAATGACTCCTTTTCAATGACCAAAGTAGGTCATGTCCTTAGAGGTGTTGCCCAGCTTTTTTATATTGATGGCCTATCTGTAGGATAGGTCATCAGTATCTGATTGATGGGGGTCTGACACCCGGCACCCCAATTGATGAACAGTTTTTGAGTAGCTCCAGTGAAAGAACTACACAGCATCATCCAGAGCTGGTTACTACAGCTCTCGTTCCCCTTCAAGTGATCTTGTCCATGGGGTATCATGAGGATAGGCCAGCAATATCAAAACTGGACAATCTCTTAAAGGGTTTCTGTCACCAGATTTGGGCATACTAAACAGGATGGCATTTGCAATGTGCAAATGCCACCTGATGCCCAATCTGGTTTTATTACTGTAAGCAGATCAGCCGTTTTGTTAAAAAAATCACTTTTGTAATATGTAAATTAGGCTTACTAGGTGCAAGAGGCGTTTACCTCGCACCTAGTAATCGCCCTGTTCTAACCTCTAGTGCCGCCTCCTGCTTCCTGATTGACAGGGCCAGGCAGTTTGCTCGATGAGCTGCCGGCCCTGACATCGATCGAAATCCCGCGCCTGCGCCGTGTAGGCTAAATTCTGCGCAGGCGCAGATAGTTCACCCGGCCGCCCGGCTCCTGCCTCTCTCACTGCGCCTGCGCCGATTACGTCAGAGGACACCCGGAAGAGACTCACCTTCTTCCCCGATGAAGCCGGCCGCCGTCTCTTCCGGGTGTCCTCTGACGTAATCGGCGCAGGCGCAGTGAGAGAGCCGGGAGCCGGCGGAACTCACTGCGCATGCGCCGATTTTACTCCGCACGGCGCAGGCGCACTGAGACCCGGGAGCCGGCGGAACTCACTGCGCCTGCGCCGCTTTTACTCCGCACGGCGCAGGCGCAGTGAGAGAGGCAGGAGCCGGGCGGCCGGGTGAACTATCTGCGCCTGCGCAGAATTTAGCCTACACGGCGCAGGCGCGGGATTTCGATCGATGTCAGGGCCGGCAGCTCATCGAGCAAACTGCCTGGCCCTGTCAATCAGGAAGCAGGAGGCGGCACTAGAGGTTAGAACAGGGCGATTACTAGGTGCGAGGTAAACGCCTCTTGCACCTAGTAAGCCTAATTTACATATTACAAAAGTGATTTTTTTAACAAAACGGCTGATCTGCTTACAGTAATAAAACCAGATTGGGCATCAGGTGGCATTTGCACATTGCAAATGCCATCCTGTTTAGTATGCCCAAATCTGGTGACAGAAACCCTTTAAAGTAATTCCATTGCCTAATGTGAATATAAGCTTGGATTAAAACAATGAATTCATAGGTAAGCCGATATCAACAGCAACCGTCATGGTGTGAGTGACTAAAGGAATGAACTTGGTTAGACATTTCACAATATCTAATTAAAAATAAATTAAAAAAGAAGTAAAATTCAAAAACATTAACAAAACAGCATCATATTCTACATAATACTACACCCATAATCCACATACTATGTCACATAATACTCTCTATCATACTCTACATAATACTACACTATAATATTCCTCATACAGTAATACTCCAATATAATGCTCTATATGTATTTCTCCACCTAGATGTTATTATCAGGACCGATGTCTTACCTTCTCCTCGGTGCCACATCTGACTCCATGTGTTAAGCGGTTGCTGTGGGTTTATATGGAGGAATGCAAATCTTCTTGAACCATGCCATTAGTCCATTGGGGAAGTTCAGTGTTGCAATTTTTTGGCAGTAATTATGAAATTAGTTAGAAATGGTACTCTTTTGCAATGTTTAGTAAAAGTGTCAACCTTGGCCTTTTTCATGTTGTATTGTGTAACAGCACATAGAGTATCTCATATAGCCTTGTATGCCATATAGCAGATTTTTATAGAGGCTGATGAACAAAAACAAAAAATACGATCAAATACCCCCTCCCCCCATGGTGAATATACAGTTCTATCCGCCATGTGTCCACTGTGAGCAGTGCATGTGTAGCATGTACAGTGGTGCTTGAATGTTAGTAAACCTTTCAGAATTTTCTATATTTCTGCATAAATTTGACTTACAACTACATCTACAACTGCATCTAAACATTTCCGATGTATCTTGGTTAGTCCTGTACATCAGCTTGGAGGAATTTTAGCCCATTTTTCCATTCCAAGCAGCTTCAGCTCTGTTATGTTGGTGGGTTTTCTTCCATGAACTGCTCGCTTCAGGTTCTTCCACAACATTTCTACTGGATTAAAGTCAGAACTTTTAATTGGCCAATACAAAACTTTAATTTTCCTCTTTTTTGGCCATTCATTGGTAGAACAACTCGTTTGCTTAAGGTTGTTGTCTTCCTGCATGAGTCACGATCTCTTGAGAATCCGCTCACAGGCAGATGTCCTGACATTCATTGTCCCATCAATGATGGCAAGCTTTCCAGCCCAGATGCACCAACAGAGGCCCAAACCATAATACTACCACCACTTTGTTTCACAGTTGGGAAGAGGTTTTTATGCTGGGATTACTTTCTGCAAAGATAACACTTCTCATTTAAACCAAAAAGTTCTATTTTGGCCTCCTCCGTCCACAAAACACTGCTCCAATAGCCTTCTGGCTTGCAGTGTTCTTTTTGGAGAGTAGCAGTATTCTCTTTTCAATCCTGCCATGCACACCATTGTTGTTCAGTGTCCTTCTGATGGACTCATGAACATTAACATTGGATAATTTAAAAAAAAGTTGCTTAGAGGTTACCTTGGGTTCCTTTGTGATATCGTGAACTATCACACATCTTGCTCTTGGCGTGATCTTTGCTGGTTGATCAGTCCAAGGAAGGGTAACTATGGTCTTGTGTTTCTTCCATTTGTACACAATCTGTGGATTATTGGACTGGAGTCCAAACTCTTTGGAGGACTCTTTGGAGTCTTTTGGTGGACCAGATTTTGATAGATCCCTGTTCTTTAAATAAAACCAGTCACCCACTCACACCTGATTGTCATCCCACTGATTGAAAACATTCGACTCACGGACGTCATAGTTGATCAGTTTCCTCAATAATTAATTAACCATGTCTAATATTTTTGACTCACTCATTTGATTTGGATAACTTTATCTACTTTTAGGGCTTGTCTGAGAATCTGATCCAGTTTTAGGTCAAATTTATGCAGAAATACAGAAATTTCTGATGGGTTCACAAACTTTCAAGCACCACTATATCCACTGTGTGAATGTTTTTTTGTTTTTTTTACTTTTATCAAGGGATAACCCCTTAAAATCTGATTTTTTCATGTTAAGGAATTGGACTGGGCAGTTGACGTGGACTTTTCAACTGGTGTAAGATGGTGGCTGTCAACCACAAGCACCGCTTGTCTGGGTGGTGGCCTGGTCAAGAAGGCAGTAAGAGTACAAAGCTGGAATTTACTTAAGGTCTCTCACTGCTGTCCATTCACAGCACAGGACAGAAAAGATGTTGACTAAGAGAGTGCTACGAGGGGAGGGGTACTGCTTTAGCATGTGGGGTATATTTCCTTGTAACCCTCTAGGTCCTAAAGGCCTTCAGTGGGTCAGATCATGGTCTTTAATCACATACGTGTCCACTATGGTGCCACTCCCCAGTTAATCTTCAAACTATGTACATACCATCTGTCAGATTTTGTTAACATTTTACACTGTCCCTATTCTGTCCATACCTGATCTATAGGGTGCAGACCACTTCTCTAGTAATAGCTATAATGATTATCACTAGAGATAAATATCTATATCTATCTCTGACAGATGGAAAAGATTTTCATCAGTCAGAAAAGACATTTTCTCTCATTGTCACCATAAACGATCATTTGTAAGCACGGTAGTATTTAGCTGCTTTTCAGACAGGTGTAATACAGAGACTTTTTTGTGTCCATATTAAGAAGGAACTCCTGCAGTTCATTAGAACCAGAAGTAACTCATTTTCTGGGGCCAGGAGCAGAATCGGTAGTCAGTTAAGGTATGGTACACGTGTAGGTAAACAAGAGATCACACCTTTGCTGATTAGACACTAAAAAACCTCAACGCTCAGGCAAAAGGTGGAACCACAGCCCAAATATATCAGAAGGCTGATCAGCACCTTAGTCAGGTGCTGCATAGGGAACAAGAGGGAAAGATGAACTCCAGAAGTGCGGTAAGGAAGTTCACTGAGCACTAGTCTCCAAACACACAGGATGAGTGAGGCGGCGACACCATCTGCATGGGAAAGCAGGATAGTGATGGACATGGGCCTCCAGCCTAACATTTTTAAGTCCACCGCCATTTGCATACCAGTCATTGTTATTAACACCTTTGTAAAGCTTCACGTTTTTTTGAAAGCCACAAAGATACATGATTGGATTTTGAGTATGACACCATTAGGTTTTTAGGTATCTCACATGGGTTTCATCTCAGGACAAACTTCAGAGATGTTTTGTTCATTGATAAGATATTTATTCATTTGTGAACTCATATAAAACAATCACAGATAGAGTATAAACACTATACTAGTAAAGGGCCCATCGCCTACATCTAGCATAGGATGACATTACCTATGGTTCATCATGTAGAAGTTAATTAATCTGCCAAGAAGATGGCGCCCCCTTTGACCACGTGGGTTCCATTTATCCAACTGAAAATATTTCCATGCATAGTATAATAATCGTTACAAAAATCTTTCATAGTTTTGGAGGGCAGAACATAATCCCACATATGGACATCACGCATTTCACCTACAAATGATTGCTCTGTCTGAAAACCACCTCCATAAGAGTCCTGTTCCTGCCCGAGGATGACACTTATCTCAGGTCCTATGGGAGATCCTTTCTTTGTGCCTTTTCTAGGATAACGCTTGCCATTGATCCAAAGTTCAACCAGTCCTGTTTCAGAATTCCAAGCGACACAAGTGTGTTTCCAATCTAGAACTTCTGGATTAACCTTAAATTTAATTTCTTCTTTATTTATGTAAACAGAGCATGAGTTTGGAGGTTTTGGAAAAATAAGGAAAGTATTGTCCTTTCCTGAACCAGGAGCGGCAATGGAAAAAAGAGAATGGTCTCGGGAGAGTTCAGTATAGGAGCGTAGACATACGGTAAGTTGGTTTAAAGGTTGGTTCACTATCGGCTTCAGAATCACATGGTCAGTAGCTGTTTGCTTAGGAAAAATAAGGATGTTTTGACCTAGACCAAAAGACAGAGGAAAAGTTGAAGTAACAACAATAATAATTTAATGATTATTATTAGAGATGAGCAATGATTCGCCAATTTTGTAAAAAAAATTAGCCCTTTTCCAAATGAATTCATCACAAAGCACGTTAAAGCAGCTATATTCCAGCCTGTAGGAAGAGTGTATGTCGGTGTACATCACTGTGCATTGCAGCAACATGAAAAGCTAGTACTTTCTGGTAGTGAAACATACAGTCACATACAGTAAATGGATGTGCGCATTGACATGCATCACTATTAGGCTGTGTTCACACGTCCCTTATTTGGTCAGTTACGGGTCCAAAACACAGAACCAGTGAAGATCTTTTCATGATACCTTATTTGAGAGTAGGATTGGCTCTTGATTTTGTCTCACTATTGGAATTAACTGACCAAATAACTGAAGTGTGAACTCAGCCTTACAAGTCAATGTTTGCGTATAATTTACTTAACCGTGCAATGGCCAAAGATTCTATTATAGAGTGGTCTCTTTTTTCACCATCTCCTGTTTCCACATAGATTGCCAGATAACCTGGTGTGTTACACATTCATTCTACCAAACTAGGAAAAAGCTGTCTCTGACTGTTGTTGGGTTGTTCACATAAGTTGATAAATAAGCTATTATGTTACCCACTCAAACTTCCCTGTAGAGTCAAAGAACTGTCTCATTTAACATCGTCTCCTGTTTCCACATAGATTGCTTGAGAACCTGGTGTGTTACACACTTATACAAGAGTCACAGAGGGGTGAGGGTGGCAACAGCAAGAGGAGTCATCACAGTGGCCCAGTCACAGAGTGATGAGGTGGCAACCGTATGAGGAGTCAACCTAGTGGCCCAGTCACAGAGGGGTGAGGGTGGCAACAGCATGAGGAGTCAACACAGTGGCCCAGTCACAGAGTGGTGAGGGTGGCAACAGCATGAGGAGTCAACACAGTGGCCCAGTCACAGTGGTGAGGTGGTAACAGCATGAGGAGTCATTATAGTGGCCCAGTCACAGTGGTGAGGTGGTAACAGCATGAGGAGTCATCATAGTGGCCCAGTCACAGTGGTGAGGTGGTAACAGCATGAGGAGTCATTATAGTGGCCCAGTCACAGTGGTGAGGTGGGGGGCAGCAGCGGCAATAACAGCACAAGATGGTGACAGTAGGAGAAGGTGGCAGCAGAGGCAGTAGGTGTGTGGCAGCAGGCAGGTGGCAGCACTATAATAGTGAATCACGTGGTGAGGATTAACAGGTCATCTTTCACAATGTTTTTGTGTGACAGCACACTGCCAGAATGATCTAGTCTGATGCATCAGGCACCGATGTGTGAAAATCCTGTCTGATCCATATCTCATTCATCTTTACAAACATCAGTCTCTCAACATTTTGTGTTGAAAGGCGAATTCTCTATGTGATAACTATGACCCCCGCCACACTAAACACACGATCTGATGCCACACTATTGGCAGGAAATCTTGTCCAGGGCAAACTTAGCCAGTTCCGGCCACAATTTAAGTTTGCCTGCTAGTAGTCTATGTGATCTTGGATCTGGGGTGGCAGGGCGCACGCCAAGTATGCAGTCACCTGCTGGCTGAGCTTCCTCTTCATGTCCTGCTGCTCTTGGCTGGATTCTTCAGTAGGTAGGTGAAGAAATGTGCTAATCAGAGACTGAAGGCTTAAGTTACTAATTACTAATGACAATGAGTTGGTACTGCTCCTTCCGACCCTCCAGCAGTCATGGCAGTGTAGCGTGAGGACAGAGCTCCCCCACCCGGTCAGATCTTCATGAGGATGGGTGATGGTGCACATAGGCAGTGACCTAATTGACTACATAAGATGTCTCGACAGTAGTTGAGTTTATCCTCCCTCTTAGCAGGTGTAAAAAGGCCCCCATTACCTGTTTTACCGTCCTACCCATCATTCTCGATGGCACCACTGTCCCATGGTGAAGTGATCTACTATGATTTGAGGTGGGAATTGTAGAGTTCACTGTAAGGGTCTGCTCCTCTAGACCATGGACATTTTTGAGACAGGATGAACTAGAGGAACTGTCCTACACATCTTTCTCAAAGGCACCACTGTCCCAGTGGGTGGGGAGTGATTTGCTATGGGTTGAGGTGGGAATTATAGAGTGGACTGTATTGATCTGCTGTTCTAGACTTCATGGACATTTTTAGGGCAAAATGATTAATTTGTATAAAATATTTTTTTCACCTTCCAGAGCAAAACATCCAGAGAAGAGCAGAAACAGGATGGAAACGTTTTTCATTTTACTGTAGAAAAAAATCAATATCAATGTTTTTGTTTTCAACATATTCATCAACTTCATATAAACCAATCGAAACACCAATGACCCCTATTCAATGTCCAAAATAGGACATATCCTTAAAGGGGTTGAACTGTATTTTTAATGGTCTACCCCTATCTTATTTTGATGGTCTACCCCTATCTTATTAATGGGGGTCTGACACCCTGTACTTCCTCTGATCAGCTGTTTGGGAGTAACTCCAGTGAAAGAACTATACCGCTCCATCCAAGGTTACTACAGAGCTGTGATCGGTGAGGGTGCTGGGTATCAGAAACTTGTTCATGTGATACCCTGAGGATAGGCCATCAATAGAAAAATACTGGACAGTCCCTTCACGTTATTAAACTGCTGAGAGTGCATATAACCTTACCGTATATTAAAACAATGAAAAAATTGTTAAGCTGATATCTAAAGAAAACTATGAGCAATTACCTTTTCTCCAGCCCAGACATGACCTTCATACTGTAAGTCACGGGGATAAAGAAATGATGTTGGTTAGACATTTTGCAATATTTAATAAAAAAACAAATAAAAAAAGTTAAATTGCAAAAAATGAACAGAATGACATCATACTCTATATTATACATCACCATGATAATCCTCATAATGCTCCAGTATAATACTGTACATAAAGCTACATAATAATCCATTATAACACACAAAATATGACAAAATACTCAAATAGTCCACATAATACTCCATATCATGATCTACATACTACTCGGCAAAATTCTCCACGTAATGCTTTACTAAAATATTCCATATCATACATCACTATAATACTGTACATAATATTCCATTATAAAACTCCACAAAATATGACAAAATGCTCTACTACAATAATCCATGTACCACAGACTACTGTACATAATACTCCTTTATAATGCTTTACATATTACACCACTATAATTCTACACTGGTGGTTCGGGTAATTGTTTCTTCATCATACAAGTTATTATTTGGAAAGATGTCTAAGGCTACATTCACACATCAGTGAAAAAATGGCCATTAAAAATGGATGCTGTTCTTTGGCTTTTTTTTACATCCTAACCCCTGCAGTGCCCTCAGTATATTATATGTCCTCCACAGTGCCCCTTGGACATCAAATGGCCCACACAGCACTCCCAATATGATTAATGGCTCCATAGTTACCCCCAGTATGAAAAATTGCACACAGAGTGCCCCCTCGGTATAAATAATGGCCCCTTAGGGCCCCTAGTTATATATATATATATTTGTGCCATCATAAAGCAAAAATAAAAAACAAAAACATATATATAAAGCCTCTAAATACCTTTTCTTATTTTACAATGTATACCTGTTTTTTTACACCCATTAGAAGGGTGCACAATTGATTATAAAAATGTCTGTGTGATCATGGTCATTTTTCCCGATGGTGTCAATGTAGTCTTACCCTCTCCTCAGTGTCACAGCTGTTTCTGTGTCTTAAGCGGTAGCTGTGGGTTTATATAGAGGAATGCAAATCTCAGAGAACTACGGCACCGGTCCATGGGGAAGTCCAGTCTTGAAAATGCTGTTCTTGCTGTTCTTTTGCAATGTTTTTCGAAAAAGTAACAACCCGTCCCTTGACCTTTTTAATGTTTTTTTTTTGTGTAATAACATATACAGAACATCATATAGTCTTATATGTCATATCAGTTTTTTTAGATGCTGGTCAAGCAGGAGAAAAAAGAGATCCAATCTCACACTCAATGGTGATTGTACAGTTCTTTTTGGCATGTATCCACTGTGTGATTGGTGCCTGTGTTCTGTGGAAAGTGGTGCATGTGTGGAGTATGTCCGTGTCTTATGTGTGAGTGGTACATGTATGACATGTGTCCAGTTTATGATCGGTGCCTGTGTCCTATGTGAGAGTTGTAAATGTTTGCCATGTGTCCAGTTTATGATCGGTGCCTGTGTCCTATGTGTGAGTGGTACATGTATGACATGTGTCCAGTTTATGATTGGTGCCTGTGTCCTATGTGAGAGTGGTGCATGTGTGACATAGGTCCGTGTCCTATGTGTGGGTGATAAATGTTTGCCATGTATCCATTGTGTGATTGACGAGATTGGCCTCTCCATAAGCAAGTGGATGGTAGGAGTATAATTTTTTTTTATTTTGAGCCAGCATTTTAGGAAAAATTGATTTGTTACCATGAGGTTTGGATTGCCACTTAAGTCCTGTCTACTACAGCAAGACCCATCCTCTCCACACTCCCTCTGGGTTGTTGCTCTATAACACATTATTTTTTGCCGCTTTACTGTGAATATATTTTCTTTTTGGTGGGAAGAAAAATGTATAAGTTCATTGTTGGTAATCCTTTTACTCGTGATGCTCAACAGTCTGGGCAGATGAAGATATCCTAAATAGACCCTTGACCCCATTAGAGCTACCTGAAAATTAATTGGGTGCCTTTTTCACAAAGAGTACTTTTATTGTGCAAAAGTAGTAAAACATTTTAAAAAATACATGTTTGGTACTTATAACTGGCTGTAGAATAAAAATAATGTTATGGAATGAATGTGGATCCACTTTGTCTACTCAATAGATTTCAGTTGAGGCTACTCCACTTGTCTTCATCATTCAACTCCTATGCAGGGATCTGGACTCTGCTGTAGGGTAACCACCAGGCTGCTACCTCCTAGATTAGTCTTTGTTCAGTAGACTTCTGACCCACAGAGGTCAAGAGACACTGGTGAATAACACCGAAGAATCAAATTACAATACAGTGAATTTGAATGCATTGTATAAGTGTTTAAAAGATGTGAGGTTTACGTCAGCTACGGAAACTAAAATAAAGTTAAAAACGGTTAATAAAAATATAAAGGAAACACTAATATAAGTTCAAATTTTGGTGTTGTCTAAAAAACTATGAAAATTAGCATGATTGATATCACCATGCACAAAAATGTCTGAACGATAACAATAATGTTAATTATACAATGTCAGAATTAAGAATACCAGAATTTTTTGTCACTTCACCTTTCTAAAAAATTATCAAAAATCTTCAAGATGATACCAATGAAAACGGATTCCTTAAAAAAAGCCCCCACACTAGACCACCAATGTAAAAATTAAAATATTATGGGTGTCAAGATATAATGAGACAGAGGAAATGTTTGTTTAAAAAACAAGCCCTCGTACAAAAAAATAAAAAAGTTATGGCTCGTGCAAGGTGGGGAGGCAAAAAATAAGGGCTGCTGCCAAAATTTTAAACATCTTGAAAGGGTTAAAAAATCATGAAAAATGACACACTGCTAACCAGAATCCTACACTGTATTGATAAGGAACAACCCTGAAACTGTGCTGTTAACAGCAAAGTCGTGTTTCAAGGGTTAGATATTGACTTACAGGGTTTTTTTTGGATTATTTTAATATTGATGGCCTACCCTCAAGAAAGGTCACCGATCAGGGTCTACCACCCAGCATTCTTGTCGATCAGCTGTAGCTCCAGCCTTGGGAGTAAGCAGTAGATGAGCTATGTAGTTCCAATGCCAGGGATACACTGAAGGAGTTGATCTGCAAGGTTGTGGGTTGTCAGATCCCCACTTATGTAAAATAAGATATTGATGGCCTATTCCATAGTTGGAACTTCTGAAGTGGTCTTCTTGCTTCTGGTGTATCTTTAGTATATACATTGGATACATTACACTGGGTATACAAATATAAGGATCTACATAAGGAAGAATGTTCAAGAATTTTATAATTCAAAGCCTTCCAATTTATGACGTTGCCACTCATTTCATGAGCTGACAAATATTCTATGACATTCTCATCAATCAGCGCTTTATCCCACATATTAATATCAGTCATCTCTCCTACAAAGAACTGAGTTACAGCTAACTGTTCAACCTTTGAGTCTTGATCCTGATCAATAATGATGATGGGGTTGGTGCTGATCTCCACATCTGGTTTCCATTCGTTTTTGTACTTCTTTCCATCGACCCACAGCACCCAGGCTGTAGAGTTCCACATTGCGCAAATGCTTTGTCCACTGCATAAAATCGTTGCCCTGCAAATCATAATGCTGGATCCTATTATGGACCCAAAGGACAAATTGATTCTTGGGTTCTGGATTATAAAACAGGAGAAGGTCATTGTGGTGCCTTTCAGTAGACAATGAAATTACGGAATACGTCTGGGTCAGAGCTGAGTGGAATCTCATACAGATAGTGACCCCACCAAATGGCCCAAGATGTTCTGGAATGAGCAGAACATGGGAGGTGGACAACTCTTTTGAGAAAGCAAATAGTTTGTAGCTCATATCTGAGGAAGAATAGAAACTAATGAGAACAATAGCAAAATATGAACATGTTATTTAAAGAGGTTGTCTTCATCTACTAGATAGAGTACAGAGAGACTTCAAAGACCATCTCCCACTCTGGAGGACCAAACACATCCATTACAAGGAGAGCCCTTTGCTTTTAATGGGAACATTCCATTGCTAAAGTATTCAGATCCAGGTGCTGGTTTGAAAACTGCAGAATATTTTTGTGGAAAAACCTCTTTAACATATTATTTAACCACTTTCTACCCTGTACTTTACTCTTACGTTGATTGAAGTAGAATTAAGGAAAGGACAAAGGAATGTAATGGTGCTGCACCGTGATGGTTCAGGCTCAGGAACTGTGCCTGCACCAACACTTCCGGAAGCCAGCTGTATATAAACCTGGTGCTCTAATGGCATCAGAGATCTTTAAATATCAAAAATTGTTATTTATTACACACAATGAACTGTGAAAAAAACTGTAAAAAAATAAATCCAATGCCAGGTTGGTCACTTTGCCTGCCTAAAAATAAATAGAATACAAAAAATGATCAAAAGATCCCATGTATCCCAAAATGATATAAAAAAACTGCAGCTCACTCAGCTCAGTTGGTAGAAAAATGTAAAAAAGTAGTGAGCGGCTGAAACACAATGAAATAAAAAAAAAATACTTATTTTTTAAAAACTGATAGAGCAACAAAAACAATATTAAAGTTATATATCTGTAATCATACAGCTCCACAGAATAATAATTATAAACATTATATTTACTGCGCAGTGAACGCCATAAAGGTAAAAACCAAAAGACAATGGTAAAATTCATACTTTTTTCATTCCACAAATAATTTTAAAAAGTTTTTAAATAAGTAGTAGAATGAGTCCTGAAAAAGAAACAAAGAAAAAAAGCCAGTAATATAGCTATGATGATAGAAAAAAAAAATATGGCTATTGGAAGATGCAAAAATAATCTTGTTTGTGTATCACAGCTCAGAACCTAAAAAAGGTCCCTGGACCTGTCTGGTAACTAAACCTACTTGGGCATATGTTGATCCTAGATAATGTATTGGTATAGGTTCTCCAAAAAACTAAGTGAAGAGATTTCAGCCTACCCATCTGACCCAAAACTCCTGAGATCCATAACAGCAACCAGACCAGCATCTTCTTCCTGTCCACTGTATCAGACTAAGGAAGGTGAAGAATTGCAGGATATTATGTCTTAAAGTCTTCACGATATATAGTACAGACCAAAAGTTTGGACACACCTTCTCATTCAAAGAGTTTTCTGTATTTTCATGACTATGAAAATTGTAGATTCACACTGAAGGCATCAAAACTATGAATTAACGCATGTGGAATTATATACTTATCAAAAAAGTGTGAAACAACTGAAAATATCTCTTATATTCTAACCAAAGCACAGGTTTCCACTGGTCTCATGTCCATTCCTTGTGTTCTTTAGCCCAAACAAGTCTCTTCTGCTTGTTGCCTGTCCTTAGCAGTGGTTTCCTAGCAGCTATTTTACCATGAAGGCCTGCTGCACACAGTCTCCTCTTAACAGTTGTTGTAGAGATGTGTCTGCTGCTAGAACTCTGTGTGGCATTGACCTGGTCTCTAATCTGAGCTGCTGTTAACCTGCGATTTCTGAGGCTGGTGACTTGGGTGAACTTATCCTCCGCAGCAGAGGTGACTCTTGGTCTTCCTTTCCTGGGGCGGTTCTCATGTGAGCCAGTTTCTTTGTAGCGCTTGATGGTTTTTGCGACTGCACTTGGGGACACTTTCAAAGTTTTCCCAATTTTTTGGACTGACTGACCTTCATTTCTTAAAGTTTTTCTTTACTTAGCTGCTTTTTTCTTGCCATAATACAAATTCTAACAGTCTATTCCATAGGACTATCAGCTGTGTATCCACCTGACTTCTGCCCAGCACAACTCATGGTCCCAACTCCATTTATAAGGCAAGAAATCCCACTTATTAAACCTGACAGGGCACACCTGTGAAGCGAAAACCATTTCAGGTGACTACCTCTTGAAGCTAATCAAGAGAATGCCAAGAGTGTGCAAAGCAGTAATCAAAGCAAAAGGTGGCTACTTTGAAGAACCTAGAATATAAGACATATTTTCACTTGTTTCACACTTTTTTGTTAAAGGGGTTCTGCAGTTTTTAAAAACTGATGATCTATCCTCTGGATAGATCATCAGCATCTGATCGGCGGGGGTCCGACACCCGGGGCCCCCGCCGATCAGCTGTTTGAGAAGGCAGCGGCACTGCAGGAGCGCCGCGGCCTTCTCTGTGTTTACCGCAGGCCCAGTGACGTCACGACTACTATCACTGGCCTGGGCGCGGCTAAACTCCATTCATGTGAACAGAGCTTAGCCCCGCCCAGGCCAGTGATACTAGTCGTGACGTCACTGGGCCTGCGGTAAACACAGAGAAGGCCGCGGCGCTCCTGCAGCGCCGCTGCCTTCTCAAACAGCTGATCGGCGGGGGCCCCGGGTGTCGGACCCCCGCCGATCAGATGCTGATGATCTATCCAGAGGATAGATCATCAGTTTTTAAAAACTGCAGAACCCCTTTAAGTATATAATTCCACATGTGTTAATTCATAGTTTTGATGCCTTCAGTGTGAATCTACCATTTACATAGTCATGAAAATACAGAAAACTCTTTGAATGAGAAGGTGTGTCCAAACTTTTGGTCTGTACTTAACAGTTCTATGGAATCTTTCAACTGCACTTGGATATTAATCACTTAGATTGAAGTTGATGGGTTCTGATGAAATATAATTTCCTTCTGTTGTCATCACTGTCTGTCTGGAGCTTTGATATATGAGAGGAACAATGTCATGAGAAAAAGAATGACAATTTACCTTTACTGTTCTGATGCTGACCATAGTCAGGAACCAACATGAACTTATCTAAGAATGTAAATTGAAGCTCCGCGTCCCAAGTAGAAAATTAGGAACATGATACAGCAATACTGCAGAAATCATATGGGCTGCGCAGCAGACATAGTATGGGTTCCATGACATTACTGGCATATTTCAAAGTTTTCATTTGGTTTACAGAAATAGAGTGCGAAAGATTCAACAAAAAATGGATGAATTGGCTTAGGCTAGGGATGCCCAACCGGTGGTCCTCCAGCTGTTGCTATACTCCCAGTATGCTTGAACAGCCTACAGCTATTACTGCATGCTGGGAATTGTAGTTTTGCAACTGAGCATCCCTGGGTTAGGCTAAAAATGCTAGTGTACCTTGACCCTACCACTGTTTTCCAGCTGCGGAGAAGTGACTTAATGAAAGAGTCACACTTGGCAGGACCATGAAAATTTTCCAACTGCTTCATATGTCGGAGGTGCTTTTTGAATGTCTGAACACCATGGGGCAAATTCTCTAATCCTGTCTAATAGACAATGTAAATTTACACTCAAAAGTCTAAGGATGTGCCAAAGGTGGGCACTATTCTAATTAATGGCAATTCAGAAGGAAGGGTATGCGTGGTCAAATCGGTTTACCTCTGCTCTATCCTCAGTTCATGTATGAACCTTTCCTCTATTTGTTACACCTCCTTTATGCATTACTGAAAATTGGTTTCTTCCTATGTGAAAGATGGACCTTTGGGACCCTCGGGCACCAGGTTCCAGGGGTAACTGCCAACTTTGTACCTCTATGGCTATGATCCATAGTTCATCACTTGTTCCCTATGAGAAGCAGTAGCCCCTGAAAAAATGTTCTAAATGTCTTGGCCAGCAGCTTCTAATTAAGTATTTAGCTGGAGTACCGGAGGGTTGTAACAAAAAAACAAAAACAAAAAAAAGGAATTTCTGAGACTTTTCTACTAATGACCTATCCTCTGGATAGATCACCAGAATCTGATCGGTGGCAGTCCGACACCCAGGATCCCTGCCTATCAGCTGTTTGAGAAGGCATCGGCGTTCTCGGAAGCGCTGTGGCCTTCTCTTAGCTCACCAAGCACAGCTCCATCCATTTGATAGCAGCTGTGCTTAGTATAACACCTCACCTCCATTTACAGTACCTCAATGGGGCTGAGTTGCCACATGACAGATGTATATGATGTCACATGGCCTAGGGAAAGCTGCGAGAAGGCCACAGTGCTACTGCAAGCGCCACTGTCTTCTCACACAGCTGATTGGTGCCGGGAATTGGACCCTCCCCCCCCACCAATCAGATACAGTTGACCTAGTGGAAAAATCTTGGAAAACCTTGGAAATCTCAGAAAAATCTTCAAGAGATTGTCATTTGTCTTGTTTTGTGACAATAAGATCACTATGATGGTACATGCAACTGATATGGAAGAGCAGAGAATACAAATCACTGTAGGAAAAGCTAAACTTACCCTGACCCTAGACCTAGCAGATATGTTGTGTGTACAGTGCAGCCAAGATACAGTAAGATGTTTTGAAGAGATATGTATATGGAATATCTTGACTTCCTCAACTATAGTCATAGACAGTGGGACTGGTTAGTGGGACAATATTGAGAAGCAATCATTATCTGCACATATTGTATGCAGTAATATCCACACATAAACTAAGATAATTTCCAATCAAAAATATTTTAAAAAGAAAGATTTTTTTTCAATTATCTCTTCCTCTCAGGGAAGAACAAAAATACCAAACTTCAAAAAAGCTAAATTTAGCCAACTAAGAGAGGCCATAGGCCTAACTAACTAGGACAAAGTCCTCAAAAATACAAATACAGCCACAAAATGGGAGATTTTTAAAAGCATCCTAATATCTAATTGTGAGAGGTACATACCGTATAGGAATAAAAGGTTAAGAAACAAGAAAAACCAATGTGGATAAATAGAACTGTAAAGAAAGCAATAAATGACAAAAAGAAAGCATTTAAATCACTTAAACGGGAGGGGAGCGAGGAAGCATTGAAAAACTATAAGGAAAAAAATAGAATATGTAAAAGACAAATAAAAACAGCCAAACTAGAGACCGAGAGATTAATCGCCAAAGAGAGTAAAACTAACCCTAAAATGTTCTTCAATTATATAAATTGTAAAAAGTAAAAACCTGAAAGTGTAATGAGGGCGGAGTTGCAGAGAGCGATGAGGAGAAAGCAAAGCTACTAAATATTTTTTTTTATCCACTGTATTCACTGAGGAAAATAAACTGTCAGATGAAATGCAGAATATAAAACTAAATTCCCCTTTAAAAGTGCCCTATCTGACCCAGGAAGAAGTACAGCAACGTCTTAAAAATATTAAAATAGACAAATCAAACTGTTTGAGGGTTTTCTAAGAGATGCTATATTAGAGTACCTCAATGAAAATAAGCAAATAAGTCCATATCAGCATGGCTTCATGAGGGATCGGTCATGTCAAACCAATTTAATCAGTTTCTATGAGGAGGTAAGTTCTAGACTAGACCGCAGCGAATCAATGGATGTCGTATATCTGGACTTCTCCAAAGCATTTGACACTGTACCACATAAAAGGTTAGTATATAAAATGAGAATGCTTGGCCTTGGAGAAAATGTCTGTATGTGGGTAAGTAACTGGCTCAGTGATAGAAAACAGAGGGTGGTTATTAACGGTAGATACTCAGATTGGGTCACTGTAACTAGTGGGGTACCACAGGGGTCTGTATTGGGCCCTATTCTCTTCAATATATTTATTAATGATCTTGTAGAAGGCTTGCACAGTAAAATATCAATTTTGGCAGATGACACTAAACTGTGTAAAGTAATTAACACAGAAGAGGACAGTACACTGCTACAGATTGATCTGGATAGACTGGAGGCTTGGGCAGAGAAGTGGCAGATGAGGTTTAACACTGACAAATGTAAGGTTATGCATATGGGAAGGAATAATGCAAGTCACCAGTACATACTGAATGGTAAAACATTGGGTAACTCTGACATGGAAAAGGACCTAGGAATTTTAGTGAACAGCAAACTAAGCTGTAGAAACCAGTGTCAGACAGCTGCTGCCAAGGCCAATAAGATAATGGGTTGCATCAAAAGAGGCATAGATGCCCGTGATGAGAACATAGTCCTGCCACTTTACACATCACTAGTCAGACCACACATGGAGTACTGTGTACAGTTCTGGGCTCCTGTGAACAAGGCAGACATAGCAGAGCTGGAGAGGGTTCAGAGGAGGGCAACTAAAGTCATAGCTGGAATGGGTGGACTACAGGACCCAGAAAGATTATCAAAATTAGGGTTATTCACTTTAGAAAAAAGACGACTGAGGGGAGATCTAATAACTATGTATAAATATATCAGGGGTCAGTACAGAGATCTCTCCCATCATCTATTTATCCCGAGGACTGTGACTGTGATGAGGGGACATCCTCTGCGCCTGGAGGAAAGAAGGTTTGTTCACAAACATAGAAGAGGATTCTTTACGGTAAGAGCAGTGAGACTATGGAACTCTCTGCCTGAGGAGGTGGTGATGGTAAGTTCACTAAAAGAGATCAAGAGGGGCCTGGATGTATTTCTGGAGGGTAATAATATTACAGGTTATAGTTACTAGAGATGGGTCGTTGATTCAGGGAGTTATTCTGATTGTCTGATTGGAATCGGGAAGGAATTTTTTTCCCCTAAAGTGGGGAAAATTGGCTTCTACCTCACAGGGTTTTTTTTGCCTTCCTCTGGATCAACTTGCAGGAAAACAGGCCGAACTGGATGGACAGATGTCTTTTTTCAGCCTTATAAACTATGTTACTAGCTGGAAATTGTCATAGTCCTCCATCATTAAGACTTGGAACACCTGGTGTATGTGAACCATTGGGAAATAGGGTAATAATGGCCTACCCCACTCCTATCAAGAGAGACAAGCATGTTTGCCCAGGTATTATTATTATTTATTTGAAAGCACCATTATTTCCATGGCGCTGTACGTCAAGAGGGGGGTTACACAAATATAAAAATACAAAGACTAAACAGACTGGTACAGAGGGGGAGAGGGCCCTGCGTGCAAGATCTTACAAACCATGAGGGAAGGGGCAAGAACACAGTAGGTGAGGGTAAAGACTTCTAATCTGGGTATAAGTGGTAGCTCATTGCAGGTGGTAAGCTTTACTGAAGACATGGGTTTTCAGGTAATTTTTGAAGGTTTGGATATGGGGGAGAGTCTGATGTGCTGAGGTAGTGTGTTCCAGAGTAGGGCAGAGGCACAATCTTATAGTCGATTGTGTGAAGAACAGATGAGAGGAGACCAGAGAAGGGAGTCCTGTGAGGATCAGAGATTACATGTGGGGATGTTTTAGGAAAACAGGTCAGTTATCTAAGAAGGGGACAGGTTGTGGTGGCTTTATATGTAGTTGTTAGTATTTTAAACTGAATATGCTGAGCAATGGAAAGCGAGAGGAGAAATGAAGGGAGAGGTGGGTTAACTGGGTAGGGAGGGGAGCGAGAGTGCTGTATGGGAGGCCACTAAGGAGAATGCTGCAGTAGTCCAGGTGTGAGATGACAAGGGCATGTACTAGCATTTTAGTTGACTCAAGAGTGAGGAAGGAGTGAATGTTTTTTAGTTGAAAGAAAAATGTAGCCAGGGAGAGAAAGACACTCATAGGGTGAGAATGTATAGATGCAGAGACCCTCAGAGGGGTATATAATCTGCTCACCTGTTTTTGTTGTGCAGTACTGGGCACAACTCCAGCATGGGCTTTTATGGCATATCAGTGGAATATATCATCAAAGCTGTTAGGTTGGCGCTACAACTTTGCAAACTCTACTGTTGGGAGAATGTGTGACTATCTCTCTATTCAGTCTCTACCTGTCTGTCATGGCTGGTAGCTGCTTCACATGGCAGGATGGGGTGCAGGGAACACCATTTAAAGGCAAAACAGAAGACCCCTGACCCCTGGCTGCTCATAGACATGACTGATGTTACCATTCAAGTCATTCTCTTTATCAGTCTATATACTGTAGATGGTTACTCTTCTGAAGATATGTTGAAGAATGGCTTATGATTAAGAATATACAGTTAGATATATATATGGCGTGAACTTCAGCCACCAGGGATGAAGAAGGCACCAAACATGGCTTGGCATCAGATGCTTGTGACCTCTATGAACCAGGTATAGCTTTCTCTCTTTGGGTGCTGTATGGTGGTTGTATTAGAGCACTGTATGTTGGCATAATTTAAATACTGGTGGTTTTATTTGCACTCCTTAATTAATAACTTGCTCCCTATGAGAAGTAGTGGCTCCTGATAAAAATGTTCTAGATGTCTTGGCCAATAACTCCTTCAACTGGAGTACTGGAGAGTAACAATGTCTTGTTTTTTGACAATAGGTTCTCTGTGATAGGCAAACCTATATGTATCCTAAACCTACCAGATATGTTGTGAGTGAATTGCAGCCAATATAAGATCATCTGAGGAAATGTGGATTCCGGTCATCTTATCTCAACTTCCTTTCCTATAGTCGTAATCAATGTGATGGCACATATTATATACAGGAATAGTAATAAGTGAACTGAGCTCTTTTCCTCAAATTATAAACAACACAATAATAATTATTATATCTATTTAGCTAGAAATTGTGGTAGTCCGCCATTTCCCAGACTGGAAAGTCCAGGTCTATGAAGTCCCTTGGGGGATTCTGTGGGCTACCTGCCTGCTACTCCTGCATCTAGACAGATATGCATGCTTACTTAGATAGTCCTAAGCCTAATGGACCCTGGTTTTGTAGTCATTTTTTGGGTGCAAATTCTAGAGGAATAATAATTCCTAAACTGGAGTAGTTCTCCTAGGCCTCACCTCCTCTTACCCATCCAGAAGTAGAAAACCAAGGTTGGGGGTCTAATCTATCACAAGAATTTAGAGAATATTGCTCCAATATAACAACATCGTCCTCTGAACTTGCATGATTTAGTAAATCTCAAGACCCATGTACAATCATTTGTCCTTACTCTCCTCTCTGTAAACTACAACTGATAACCAAGATTCCATGCAGGTACGAAGTATAGTTCCTTCATATTTTTGTAGTTCAGTGCTTTTCATAATGTAATATCTAGAACATCTTGGGCCACCACCTTTGAAGATTGTGTAGTTTTCTCAGGTTCTCCAGCCTCTCCCATGAGCCGCAGTTGCTTATATCTATATCTGAGCAACCATTCAGAACCACCAGTCTTGTTTCTTGAAAGAAAATCTTATTTACAATGTTTTAATAAAGTTGATATCACCTTTCCACGAGTCATGAAAAACAGAGCCTGCATTACTTAAATAGGATTTGTAATCCTACTTAAAATATGAGAACTTTTCAAAAAGTTGGGTGTTACCCTATAACTCCATACCTGCCTCATAATGACTTTTTTTAATTTATTGCCAACAGAAAATCTGAACATTTTTTGAGTGCAATAAGGCTGTTTCCCTTTAAGGTTATCTACTGGAATAGCTGCAAGCTGAAAAAGGGAACCTGAACTTCCTCTTGCATAAAGCACATGCAGAAGTTGCACTGACAGCAACCATGAATCTTAGAAATCATAAGACGTGAGAACAGAGTGTACAGTAGGAGGTTACATCACTTTTCAATTTTCGATTCCATAATTTGGTTGTCCCTTTAGGATACCTTAATTGCATATGTCTTATTAGAGCATATGGGTCTAATACTGAGTGGTCTTCCTATTGGAACCCTGTTTATTACTGTAATGAGTCGCTCACGTTCTGGAGACTCAGCTTAACCATGAATTAGATGGTTATCCATTAAAAGCAGTTCTCTGAGACCAGAAACCCCTTTTCAGATGGCCAAGCAGAGTATAAGAGTTAAAAGAAAAAAATACTAATCTGTCACCAGCAGTTTCGGTTCCAGCGCCAAGCTTGCATCACCATCATCTCTGGTCCTCAGAGGCCATTGATTGTCAAGCAGTGGTGACATGCATGTTGACAGCACATCATACTTATGGTCCAAAGGGGATGGAAAATGGAGTAGAAGGAACCATCTATTCGTAAAATACCTGACCCCTGATGTACCAGTTGAGGTGGTGACTATGAGGTCTTTTGGCAAATATATTTTGATCAAAATCATTTATGCCCATCCACCACGCAAGGGGACCTCTTTGGACTCTATATGATACCTCTGCTTGTGCCAGTAGGCCTCAGCTGAATTTAGGCAGAGCATGTTTCACATTTATGTACTAAAAGCACTCTGTATGCTACCTCTCTTGGTGCCAGAAGGCCTCCAATGAATACAGGGAAAGCAGGCTTCACCTATATACTAGAATAATTAAAATCAGCCTCTGAGAATAATGACAATGTTAGAAGTGCACAACCAAAATGGAGACAGCTCCAAATGCATACTGCAAAAACAAAAGTCAAGATAATCAGCACAGCCTATAAAATAAAGTGAAAATGCTGATGTTCGTAGCCACGGCTGAAATTACAGAAGTAAAAGCAAACACAATACAAAAACACTATGCGAAATAAAATATTATAATATATCAAATGAATATGAGATACTTAGAAAATATATTTTAATCAAAATAATTTGTGCCCATCCACCACAGCAAGGTGACCACTTTGGAACCTACTCTATATGATATCTCTTGTTGTCCAACAGGTCCTATGCTTGCAGAGTATGTACTCCAGTCACCCTTGTTGAAGTGGGCACCACAAATAACTCACTACAACAGCGAATCGGGTATATGCATTTTATTTAGATACTGCATGATGCTGTTACTACATAGCTTTATGAATGGTGCTATTATTAGGGAACTATATATTGGTAAAGGGGGATGGGATGTCCTTCAATATGTTGTGATGGGCTTCAAGAAAAAACATACATTACATTTACATTAAAATAATGAAAGCAACCCTATAACATCACTATAAAGGGGGACCAAAAATCATGAGGTAAATTGTGGGTCCCCAGGTGGGGTTAAGGTAGTTGGATCAGATGAGAGATTTGATTGAAATTGTGTCCATGAGGACCAAATATTAAGGTATCAATCCCTCATCCTACTAGACAGACTGGAAAGCTCTTCAAAATGACAGATTTGTTTTACTGTTGAAACCCATTCTTGAAAGCAGGGAGTAGATTTGCTAAGCCAATGAAGGGGAATTACAGCATTGGCCTACGCCAATAGATGAGTGGTTAGATCTCTTTTAGAGACTTTGTAAGTGGAGCTGGGTCTGAATAGTACAACATGTTCTATGGTAAGGTTAAAAGAAGAAGAACAGATCTTCTGGATAATTTATTTAATACGTCACCAATAGGAGTTAATTAGTGGCCATGACTCCCAGATATGAGAGAGAGAACCAACGTGTGCACCACATCCCCAACAGTCCTTAGAACTAGAGAGGTTATGTGCAAAGAGAAAATGAGGTTTTGTTCCATCTTGTGAGCACTTTATAATGATTCTCCTGAAGTCTGACCAAAGAGGAGAAGCCAGGAGAGGATCGGAGAATGGTCTGAACTTCTGCCTCAGTTAGGGACAAGTCGAGTTCTCTCTCCCAAGAAGAAACATAGACAGGTCTAGAGGAATAAGAAGGAGTTAGTAGTAAAGAAGATAACCTTCCCACCTTCCTAGGTAGTTGTAATATGTGATGAGTTGTCTTTTAAAACAAAAGCTTGGAGAAATTTTCCTGCAATTTGAGTAAGACTATGCTTGAGAGAGTACCAGACCAAGCATGTGCCTCTTGGGAGAGGCTCATAGTCGAGACGTCTGAAAGTTTTGGGGTCAGGCAACCAAAGAGATCTATAAAATGAGGATCCCAAAGATTGCAAAGACAAAACGTTCAGATCCAGTTGTTTACCAAGATTTAGTAGCTGCGGCCAACTATTGAGATGAATCACTTTGTAATATGTGGCAACATCTGGTGCTCCCATTCCTCCACTCCCTCTGCTTCATCAGTAGAGAATAGGGCAAGTGGGGGTTTATGATTCATCCAAAGAAACCTAGTGAACATAGCGCAGATAGAGCCCAAAAGCATGATGTATTATGATGGTATTGTTTGATCACTGTATGTTGGTCTTATTTGATCACTATATGATTAGTATTATTTAAACACTGCAATGATTGTACGTTGATGTTTTGTCACTGTATTTTGGATTTTTTGAGCACTGTATGTTAGAATTAATTGGACACTGTGTGCTAGTATTATTTGAGCATAGTATGGTGGCTGGTGTGTGCCACTGTATGGTATATAATTTGTAGTATAGTCATTTAGATAACTTCCTGGAAATGTAATTAGGCAAAGTACAGTAGAGTACTGTTATGTCGGCACCATACATTATGGTGCTTATAATTTGGTTTAGTTTAACATGGTTATTTGCACATGGCACACAATATGGCAGGTCTAACAGAAGGGGCTATCCAACCTGAGGTTGGCCCATTATTTTGTTCCTGTTTTAAACATAAAAATCTCATAAGCCGTTGATTCGACTGATGACCATACGAACATTGTTTCTGTTCCTTCTTCTGGATGTCCATCTTGTTGCTCCCTTGTATATCCATTAGACATAATATGCCATGTGTTTCTTGATACTACCTTATCGTCTTTAAATTCCAAAATTTTCACCACAGCTTATAAAAAAATTGAAAATAGATTTTTGTACATGGCCTATTATATAATTGAATGCCCGACTGTGTCCCACATTGATCACGGGTATTAATTAGAGGTCGTGATTTCTGGGGATACTTTGAGAGGGAAAGTAGGTCTTGGATCTTCTAGAAATGCTTGTACAGTAATGATGTGACTGTAGCCAATTTATTCCCTCATAAAGTCATAAAATCTTTCTGGTTTTTAGGTTTTTGTTCTATTTTGTGAGCATCACTCCTTGACACTTCAGGTTTGTATTTTTGTATCTTCTATCTTCCTTGTCACTGTAAAAGAAGAGATAAATAACTCCAGAATTCATTCAAATTTTTACAATTTATAAAGGTTCCACCAATTAAAGTGGTTTTAAGTGACTTTGATATTGAAGCTCTATCCTTGGACCTTGTTCCACCATAAGAACTTACCCTCTATCCACATTACAAAGCATATATATCTAATTGGTGGGGGTTCAACCACTGATACCCCAGTGATCACAAGAATGAGGTTTTGGAATCCTTGGAGTGAAAGTAGTCATGTGTGCACATTGCCAGTTCATTCAAATCTATGGGACTACTAGAGTCATTTCTGGACATTTTTAGAGGTGTATCCAGACAGAATACTAATGAGGTACATTAAGCCTTATTATATAGCCCTCAAGTGCTAAGGGGAGTTTCCTATGAATATTAAAATTACCTGGTTGTCTTTGTGCAGATTGGGTTTTGGGCACAGAAGTACTATCTTTGTTCTTCTCCTTTGAGGATGCATTACCCAAATGTTGCTTATGTCCTGTAGTTTAAATAAATATATGTATGTTAATACTTGAGTACCTGTTACTTTATCAGCTATTCGGGATTAGGATCAAGATGTGGCCTTATCTACTGCCATAGATCTCATAACTTCTAACACTGGTATGGATAACAGAGGTTCTTCTAATATCCTCATCTCAAGAGGAACACATTGAAAATAGGACCTGACTATAGAACTGATGCTACAAAACCTTCAACGGCCTCAAAGGGAACTTTTTTGAAAAATGAGGAACTAGAAATCTGAACATATCTGAGATCCAAAAAATGAGCCATCCCATTGCATTGACCTTACTCAAAATAATTACCTCAAAATAAATCTCTATATACCTACTGGGCCTCTTCACTGAGAACCAATGCCCCATCTAAGCACCATCTAAAGCAGTGATTTTCAACCAGTGTGCCTCCAGCTGTTGCAAAACTACAACTCCCATCATGCCCAGGCAGCCTACAGCTATCAGCCTAAAGAAGGGCATGGTGGGAGTTGTAGTTTTGCAACAGCTGGAGGCACACTGGTTGAAAATCACTGATCTAAAGCATCTCATGAAGCCAACCAGTACTCTAATCTGTACTGATGAGGTTCAAGAAACTCAAAACATCTGTCACCAGACGGGTCATTCTTCCTTTTGGCTGACATGAGCTAGTTTGATAATTCTTATTTTTTCCCCATGCAGAATTACCAGAAAATAGGTCTACATATACCTGCTGAGTAGAGATGAGCGAATCATCCAAAATTTGCTTCGCCGAATATTCGTCGAAGTTTTCACAAGATTCGAACGAATACGAATCTATTCGACGTAGCTGCGTACAAATTATAAGTTATTATGTGGTGTTTTGTGAACATTTGCACACTAATAACAAACGTACACTTGTTAAAGGTACGCAACTTATGTGAATACGTACGCATGAGCGTACAAAAGTGCGTACGAATCCTTAGCGTACTATTGTTTATTTCCAGTTCTGAGGGGGGGGCGTAATCTACACTTTCCCGCTCTTGCGGGGGCGGAATGTAATTTTCCCGCCGTACGCAGAATTCGTAAATTTACTTACGTTTCATATGTATCTTACGTATAGTTAGCGGTCAAATTTTTGCGTACGTTTACGAATAATACGAGAAGAAAATTTCCAAGATTCGATACGAATCTACGAAGCGGCGAATAGATTCGCTCATCTCTACTGCTGACTCTTCAACCAATAAAAAAACAGTAAAGACCTTCTTTAGAGGGTAGAAGGGGATATCATGGAGCAACCCCTGGTAGAACACCTTTCCAAACATATCCTGAGATCCACCATCACCTATACGAAAGTCTGAGCCAAGTGATTTGTCACATCCTGGTAACAGACACTAGGACCAAGCGGCAAGAAGGACAATATGAGGATAATAATATTACCAGTATTCTTCTCTACAGCTTTGTCCTTGTGGTTGGTGTCTGCATAGGTCTTCCTGTATGGCTGGTACTTTTCTGAAATAAGAACATTTCAGATAAATCCGATGCAGCTTTAGACACTTTTGTCCAACCTTAAACCGCCAGTAGCTACTTGACATTGTGTCCACACCCCTTTATCGCTAATTCACAGCTCTTTTCTGATAAGACATGCCCCCTTGTCAGAATGAGTCTAAAGCACAATAAATGTGGTGCAAACATCTATGCCAGCCTTTTGGTACTAATTAAGTCCTAATTTTGATGCATTTAGCTATGTAAATCTTTCCTACATTATACAATTATGCTAGATTATCACATTTTATAATTTTATAGGGGCAGTGACAGTATAGAAAAAATACAATGTAATTTACTTTCAGGGGATTATAAACCAGCTGACCAGGAATGGAGCAACAGACCCCAGAACAGAACAAAAAAAAAAAAAAAAAAAAAAAAAAAGAGGAAAGATTAGTGAAGTTTTACTTTTGCTATGATTATCTACAAAATTACTTGTAAAATTCATATCAGATCATTATATATATGTACCATTATTCTTCTCACAGGTGATGTTGGTCTTCCTTCGCCTTCTGCCTGAGGGTTTCTTAGCCGAATAGTAATAATCTGAAGAAAAAATATTTACATTTTAAATTAAGTTGGGCCCTTTCCTTACTCTTCCTCTTAGCTGGACATGTCTTGAGATAACCGACTCTTCAAAACAACAAGATTTTGCAATATTCGGTGACAAAATTTCTATCCCATACAGTATGTATCTATCTGCTGCAACTCAGTAATTGTGTTGTGAACTCCAACAGTAAGCAAACCCAATGAGAGCATTCATGGGCATTCTCGCCATGTTTTCTTGGCCATTCACATACTAGTCTGGTAATTTTTACACTATTTTCCTGGCCATTGTCACAATATTCTTCTGGTCATACTCACAATGTTTAGCTTGTCATTCTCACTCTCACAGTTCTCTCCATATGAATCTCGCAGTGTTCTCCTGGACATTCTCACACTATTTTACTGGTCATTCTCAGATTGTTCTTGTTCATGCTATAAAACTAATCTTCTGGTCATACTCACATTGCTAGAATGACCATTTTAACACTGTTCACATGGACATTCTCACAATGCTTTCCTGGTATTCCATATTATTCTCATTCCAACTATCAGACTATTCTCCTGACCATACTCATATTATTCTCCTGGTCATTCTCACACTAATTACATGGACATTCTCACACTATTCACCTGGTCATTCTCCAGTCTGCTCTATTAGTCATTCTCACATTGTTCTCATTTCTCATTACCAGACCACTCTCCTGATCATTCTTATACTGTAGACCTGGTTGCTCATACTGTTCTCTGGGTCATTTCACATTCTTCTTATGGCAATTCTTATAATATTCTCTCGGGAGTTCATTTACTATTGTCCTAGTCTTTCTCACATTATTTTAACACTATTATTCTCATACTATTCTACTGTTTTTTCCCTCATACTTTTAACCTAGTCATTTTCACACTCTTCACCTGGTCATATTGACATTATTCTCCTGGTCATTCTCATAGTCCTCCTGGTCATTCTATTTTTGTACTCATACTGATCTTTTCTTACACTGTTCTCTTAAAGCCATGCAATCAGAAACAAGTGGTACCTGATGACTGATCTTGTTCATAATGTGGATTAAAGGCTTTTTTCTTCTCCCCTGATCTTCTCTTTTGGTTAAACTGGTTAAAGCCTGAAAGGAACACATATGTGCTCATTAATGCAAAAATATAATCATCAGCCAACCAGCAGCAACTCAGTGTATGAATGTATGAAAGCCAGAATACCACACATTAGAATGGAGAAGAAAACATGATTGGAGTGACTTTGACTGATCTTCATGGAAAGTGGTGAGGATTACACCTGGTTCCACACCTGTCATCTATGAACAGAAAAGTGAGGCTACTGTGGACAAATGTTGGTCTCTACTGCCTTATCACTCACCAATGTGGTAATGACAGAGGTTAGAGTACATATATCCTGGGATTTGAAGCATAGTCCACAGACATCCAGTGAGGCCAAGTTGGGGAGAGAGTTTGACCAATCCTTGTGTATGCCCATATATTGGTATGTATTTATATCACTTATTGAGTTTTATTATTATTATTATTATTATTATTATTTGATTAAACTGATACCAATATTTTTCTCTTCGTTGGGATATGTTCTCCTCCACCCCTTTCCACAGGGTTTCCTGGCAGGGCAGTAGTTGTCTGGAAGAAAAACATATATATGAGTACTTATTCATTGTGAAGGACACAATGGCATAATAGGAAAAACTTCTTCCTGTCTTTCTGGAGCATGGTTCCATTAAATCCTTGCTTTCTCTTTTCTGCCTGCTGTACGCCCAACATTTGGTCGTAGACATCTCAGAATTTCACCACAGGGCAGTATTGTTAGGTCCAGCCTGACCAGCCATTGGTGTGAGAGATATTAACTACTCCAATTAGTCAGTGAGTACCTAGACGTCCTTCTGACTTAGAGTTCCTGAGGTCTTTGATTTTCTTTTAGGAGGTCCATGAGATGTTCATAGCTTTGACATTATGGGTCTCGAAGAGTCTTTTTAATTGGTCTGAAACATCTCTGATCTTTCCCAATAGTTGCTCCAGCCTTACTACCCACTGGTTTATGTGGTATTACCCTTTCCAATTAGTTAGTGAGTGAGTGCTTACACTCCCTTAGTACCTGAGGTCTCTTCTGTGAAGTTCTTGAGATTAATTTTTTATTGGGTTTAAGTGGTTTACCTAGTCAAGAAACACCATACTCCAAATTTTGTGTTAATGTTTATATCTAGTGGGAAGTTTTATTCTATGTGGGGAAAAGTGTGTGTAATAATGTCAACTACTAACCATGACGTCTATTGTCCACCTGCTGGTGATCGTTGCTGTTCTGGGGTTTGTTGCTTTGTTCTTGGTCAGCTGGTTTATAATCCCCTGAAAGTAAATTACATTGTATTTTTTCTATACTGTCACTGCCCCTATCATCCATATATAGGGGACTGATAGGCAGGAAAAATTGGTACACTATATTACAGTAGACAGTGAGAATTACAATAATACCACTAGGCTTCTCTCCATGGTTCTCGTCAAATGTCTTCCTCCACCCTTTCTTATAAGGCCTCCGGCATGGTTGGTAGTTGTCTGGAAAAAATGTGTAGAACCTATGTTGAAAATGGAACAGGTGCAGGGGCGGTCTTGGGCACCACACATCCTATGCATTTGTGTATGGCCCCCGACGTCCAAGGGGGCCCCCACGCTCCGCTCTTGTGCTGGTGCCCAAGACTGCCCACCAAGCTGTCACTTACTGCATTTGTCCGAATGCGTACGCATTAGTGTACATACTAAAATATGCGTATGAAATAGCGTGCAGATTTGAAAAAGCGCACGCAAATTCCACCCGAGCATGCTCGCTCATCTCTAGTCCCAGTCTTTGATGTGTGTGTGTGTGGGGCGTGTCATTGGGGGGGGCGTGTCATCAGAGGGCGTGTCATCAGGGGCGTGACGCGTCATTGGGGGGGGGGGGCCCGGACATAACTTCGTTTAGGGCCCCAGAAATGCCAAGACCGCCCCTGCTTAGATGCAAACAAACCTTTAGGAAAGGGCCTCTTTTACTTCTTTCTGACCCTCTGATTTTCCATTTTTATTTTTTACTCCCTGCCTTCCCAGAACCATACATTTTTTTACATTTTTGGATTCACATAGCCATAAAGGGGTTGATTTTTGCAGGATAAGTTGCACTTTGTAATCTTACGTTTTAATATTACATATGATGTAATGGGAAGCTGGAAAAAATTCCAAATGGAGTGGAATTGAAAAAAAAAAACAGAATTCGGCTAACGTCTTATTGGTTTTGTTTTATGGTGTTTCCTATGTAGTAAAACTGACCTGATACCTTCATTGTTCAGGTCAGTATAATTATGGCAATACCATATTTGTATCTTTTTCGTGTGTTTTAATAAAAAAAAAGTTTTCCTTTGCATCGCCACGTTCCAACCTCCATAACTTTTTTTATAGTTATGTCTAGAACGTTGTGTGAAGGCTAGTTTTTGATTGAACTATCCAGAGGAACTGTCATCGTGGTAGCCTTGGAGCCTTTAGAAGGGACAAGGTGGGCTTTTTTCAAGGAACCAACAGCTCCCTCCATCTTGGCACAGGTGAGCCATTCAGGTCGCTAGAAAAGCCTCTCAGATGCCATGGTCACAATTGACCTTGTCATCTGAGGGGTTAATGTTTGTGATCGGTGTTATCACTCATCACAGACATTAGCTCCAGGTGTCTGCTGTATAAAACAGTAGAAATCTGGTGGTTATGGCATTCGTTTCGCTCCAGAGACTTGACTTCCACTGTTTCTATAGAGGTTATGCAAATCCAATAAATTTAAGATAAAATTTAGAACATTGAAAATTGCCTATATTATATTATCTCTGATTGTTTTGTGTATACAACTTCTTTGCAGATGTATTTGTCTCCATGGTTACAGACTACAAGAAATCCCAAATAGTCTGATCCTGCAGTCAAACTTCCATCCATCTTTTCTCTATTTCTTGGAACCTCCCAAATGTACAGTTTGTTAGCAAGTAGTAGGGACATTTGAGTAAGGCCTCATGCACACGAACGTGTGCCGGCCGTGCCCGTGCTGAGGGCAGCATACGGCGGGTCCGCAATAAATGGGCACCGGCCGTGTGCAGCCCGCATCACGGATCGCGGACCCATTCACTTCAATGGGTCCGCGATCCGGGAGATGCGGAGTGGAGGCACGGATCGGAACACCACGGAAGCACTACTTTTTTGCGGTGCGGACCCTCGGATGCGGATCGCGGACCCCATTCAAGTGAATGAGTCCACGATCCGCATGCGGTGGCCTCACGGTCAGTGCCCATGCATTGCGGACCGCAGTTTGCGGCCCGCAGCACGGGCACGGCCGGCACACGTTCGTGTGCATGAGGCCTAAGAGTATGACTGCTAGGTCAGACTACACAGGGTTTGTTTGAAGTCTGTAGCTATGGAGACAGAAGTCTGTATAGGTGCTGTAGACACTAACGGTATGAAGAATATTTGCAAAAGCTTTGAAGCAATGGAGGAGAATACAATCCAAGTTCTATTTCATCTTCCAATTAAAAACTTTTAACCACATTCAAGGACTTTCCTGCTTGCGCATTTCCAACTCGTCTTGGGTTCTTAATCATAGCACGTGAAAGGGGTTCGAAACACACAAATCCTTGCATATGGAAGCTATAACTAAACATCTGTTGGAGGTGGAGGGTGGCAGCCTCTTTGGTTACTATGGCCTCCTATGGTAAGTATCAGGATATAGATGAGGGTGAAGTTTTAGGCTATATACCTATGTAGTGTAAGTATTTACTACATTGGGCAAGGGTCCATTCACACGTCCTGTTTTTCTTTCCTGATCCGATCCGCATCCGATCCGCAAATCATGCGGATAGGATGCGGATCCGTTCATTTCAATGGGTCCTGAAAAAATGCGGACAGCACTCCATATACTGTCGGCATCCATTGTTCCGTTCCGTTATGCGGATCCGCAAATAAGATTTGTCTTGTCCTCAAATAAGATTGAGCTTGTCCTACTTTTGTCTGCATATGCAGTCCGTGGTCCTATTATAGTTAATGGGTACGCAAAAAATGCGGATGATATGCGGAATGCATCATTATGTCATCTGCATATCATCCGCAATTGCGGATCCGTTTCCAGGAAATAGAAAGAAATACCCTACCAACATATGTTCCTCCTTCCTTTTTTTTTGCGGAAAAACGGAACGGATGCGGATGTACAATTGGTAAAAACGGAAGGTTTTTGCGGAAACACGGATACGCAAAAATTGGAACAAAAATCTGGAAAAGAAAAATACGGACATGTGAATGGAGCCTTACAGACAGTAAAAGGATGCTTAACTTGGGTTACAAATAGAAAAAAGGGCTGCTTTGCTGCCCCCTTGTGGCTCCTTTGGTGAAATACATTTCTGGATTTATTTAGGAGTATTTTGTTGCATGCATTGTGTTTATATGGCATTTAATAGCTTATAAAAACGTTATTATTGATCTCTTGTGTAAGGGATGCTGCCCCACACCTCTGTATGTACTTTATGTATCTTGGATTTGTGAACATGTACTTTTTAAATTTGATTTATTCTGGTTCTGTGTCTCATGTTGAAAATTCAGCTGTCTTTAAAACTCTAGGTTCATGATACCATATAATATAAAGGGCCTCATCTCCACACAGTGTTAAGTTACATGCAATTTAATGTCCCCTAGTCAATTATGGGATGACTAGCATGAAGTCATAGAGTCTGCCCCCATGTTCACTACTTCGTCACATGTCTCCAGAGCTGAGAACCTCCAGAAAAATGTACCTACACACAGCTTTGATTACCAGTTTCTTTTACACTGCCGCACTTTTATAAAATGCCTACTGAAGGCACAGCACAGTCACCACACCCCTAGGTGCTGTGTACATGTCTGCTATAATCCCAAGTAGTATGAATATATAGCCCACCTTCTTCCCACAATAGTAATTATAGAAATACAGTCATGGCCAAAAGTTTTGAGAATGATACAAATATTAATTTTTACAAAGTCTACTGCTTCAGTTTTTATAATGGCAATTTGCATATACTCCAGAATGTTATAAAGAGTGATCAGCTTAACAGCAATTACTTGCAAAGTCAATATTTGCCTAGAAAATGAACTTTATCCCCTAAAACACATTTCAACATCATTGCAGCTCTGCCTTAAAAGGACCAGCTAACATCGTTTCAGTGATTGCTCCATTAACACAGGTGTGGGTGTTGATGAGGACAGGGCTGGAGATCAATCTGTCATGATTAAGTAAGAACGACACCACTGGACACTTTAAAAGGAGGCTGGTGCTTGGCATCATTGTTTCTCTTCTGTTAACCATGGTTATCTCTAAAGAAACACGTGCAGTCATCATTGCACTGCACAAAAATGGCCTAACAGGGAAGAGTATCGCAGCTAGAAAGATTGCACCTCAGTCAACAATCTATCGCATCATCAAAGGTTCCATTGTTGCCAAAAAGGCTCCAGGGCGCCCAAGAAAGACCAGCAAGCACCAGGACCGTCTCTTAAAAGTGTTTCAGCTGCGGGATCGGGCTACCAGCAGTGCAGAGCTTGCTCAGGAATGGCAGCAGGCAGGTGTGAGTGCATCTGCACGCACTGTGAGGCGGAGACTCTTGGAGCAAGGCCTGGTCTCAAGGAGGGCAGCAAAGAAGCCACTTCTCTCCAGAAAAAACATCAGGGACAGACTGATATTCTGCAAAAGGTACAGGGAGTGGACTGCTGAGGACTGGGGTAAAGTCATTTTCTCTGATGAATCCCCTTTTCGATTGTTTGGGACATCTGGAAAACAGCTTATTCGGAGAAGACGAGGTGAGCGCTACCACCAGTCTTGTCTCATGCCAACTGTAAAGCATCCTGAAACCATTCATGTGTGGGGTTGCTTCTCAGCCAAGGGAATCGGCTCTCTCACAGTCTTGCTAAAAACACAGCCATGAATAAAGAATGGTACCAGAATGTCCTCCGAGAGCAACTTCTCCCAACTGTCCAAGAGCAGTTTGGCGATCAACAATGCCTTTTCCAGCATGATGGAGCACCTTGCCATAAAGCAAAGGTGATAACTAAATGGCTCAGGGAACAAAACATAGAGATTTTGGGTCCATGGCCTGGAAACTCCCCAGATCTTAATCCCATTGAGAACTTGTGGTCAATCATCAAGAGACGGGTGGACAAACAAAAACCTACAATTTCTGACAAAATGCAAGCATTGATTGTGCAAGAATGGACTGCTATCAGTCAGGATTTGGTCCAGAAGTTGATTGAGAGCATGCCAGGGAGAATTGCAGAGGTCCTGAAGAAGAAGGGTCAACACTGCAAATATTGACTTGCTGCATTAACTCATTCTAACTGTCAATATAAGCTTTTGTTACTCATAATATGATTGCAATTATATTTCTGTATGTGATAAAAACATCTGACAAACACACATAAAAACCAGAGGGCAGCAGATCATGTGAAAATATAATATTTGTGTCATTCTCAAAACCTTTGGCCATGACTGTAGTCCTTTCTCTGTTACCAGTATTAACATTGCTCACTTCCACCAGTAGTCACAGCAAGTCCTCCTTCATTACCAGTAGTCACATCGGGACCTCCTCCATTTATTCAGTAGTAAAAATAATGTCCCCTTTCTCCTAGTAGTCATAACAGTGCTCTTCTTCTTCCAGCAGTCAAAATGGTCCCACAATACTCACAGCAGGGCTACTCTCCTCCCCCCAGTAGTCACAGCAAGTCCTTCATTACCAGTAGTCACATCAGGACCTCCTCCATTCATTCAGTAGTAAAAATAATGTCCCCTTTCCCATAGTAGTCATGACAGTGTCCCTCTCCTTCCAGCTGCCAAAATAGCCCCACAGTACTCACAGCAGGGCCTCTTACCCCAGTAGTCAAAGAATTGCCTGCCCTTTTTCCTCAGTCCTCAGACCAGTTCCTCCCTTCAGAGTATGATGCCCCCCCTTTTTTCCAGTGGTCATAGAAGGCCCCAGTACTCATACTGGCTTATTCTGCCGCCTTTCCCCAGAAGATACAACTTCTCCCTTTATTCCCAGTAGTCACATCAGGACCTCATCAATTCATTTAGTAGTCAGAACAGTCATCCTCTTTTTCCAGCAGTCAAAGTAGCTCCCCATTACTCACAGCAGGACTACTTCCATTTCCCCCAGCCATCAAACCAGTGCATATAATATGTCCCCCAAGAGGTGTGGGAGTTTTTATTTTACTTGTATTTTATTATATTATTTACTTGTTAGTATATTTTTGCACATAATTGGGGTCTTTTATCAAACTGGTGTAAAGTAGAACTGGCTCAGTTGCCCCTAGCAACCAATCAGATTCCAACTTTCGTTTTCAAAAAGACCTGTCAAAAATGAAAGGTAGAATCTAACTGGTTGCTATGGGCAACTGAGCCAGTTCTACTTTACACCAGTTTGATAAATGACTCCAAATATGTCCCCCCAAGAGATCATTAAAAGCACTGTCCACATTTTTCTTTTTTTTTTTTTGCATTTTGTACTATTTCCACTGTAACTGGGTTCATCCAAAGGAGCTCCAGTTACAGTGGAAAACAGTCCCCTGTGGGGGCATTCTACACATGTAGAGCTGATCAGGGTCTGCTAAGTCCCTGCTAAGGACTGAACTGCTCTGCTAGACCTGTGGAGCTTTCATCTGGCACCATACATGTTCGGCACTCTGGATTAAAGCTCAGCACCACGCACCATACATGTCCTCCTGAGGTTAATTGCGACTAGCCGCACCTATTTTATCACTTCTTAATTTACAATGTCTTTTCTGGATCAGTGCTGTGCCTCTCTTGGACGGTTATTACTACATTTGTAGCACTTGTTTGACACTTTAGCAGCGATCGCAGTGTGGTCTAATTGTTTGCTAGCTGTTCACACCCATTCATGAAGGTTGTGTTTTCCTGCCTCGTTTTTTTCACACATTATTACGTTAATTACTACAGATGAGCAAAGTTTTAAAACATCTGATTCGCCTGCTTCGCCAAACTTCAACAAGAAATTCGATTTGTTGCGAATTACTTTGTCACTATTCACTTTCCATTGTATGAAGCGGGCGTAATGATGGGGAACCGGGATTGTGCAAACCCTCCCCCTCCCCACTTCATTTAACCCCTCAGATGCCGCGTTCAACACTGACTGCAGCATTTGTGACTCTTTCAGGGGATAATAGGGGTTAAAAAAATAATACTCACTTCATCCACTCCTGTCTTGATTGTGGATGAGGTGAGCATATTTTTTTTATTTTCTGCCACCATTTTAGGAAAAATAGATTCATTACCACGAAATTTGGAATGAAGTCCACTCCGGCTACTTTGATAAGCCCAACTTTATTAGGGCTCATACACACGAACGTATTTTTTCCAGTTTCCGTTCCGATTTTACTGGTCTGTATGTGGAATCATTCACTTCAATGGTTCCGCAAAAAACATGAAATGCCTCCGGGTGCATTCCGTTTCTGTATGTCCTATTCTTGTCCGTTTTTGGACAAGGACAGGCATTGTTACAATGGATCTGCAAAAAACAGATCCAACACGGATGTCATCTGTTTTTTTCGGACGTGTTTTAGGGACCACAAAATACATACGGCCGTGTGCATGCGCCCTTAATTATGTCAGTTCCTATTAGGGACCCTTCACACGTCACAGGTTATGTTGCAAATATTTTGTGTTCTTAAAAATTAGTTCCGTTAATCTGGATGGGATGGTTTTAGCCGGATTTTTGAAAGCCCCATTCAGGTGAAGGAAACATTTTCGCTCTTGAAGGCAGCCGTACAAGATGCACTTTTTTTTTTCAAGCAGCTTTTACTTAAAAGCCCTAACAAATACTGACACTTTTTCACTTATGTCACTCTATTAGTGGCATGCTCTCCCTATAAGGCCTTGTTCACATGTCTGTTTTTTTCCCCCAGTTATTTCTATCAGTTATTGTAAGCCAAAACCAGTTTCAGATCTTTTTGTTATACTTTATCAATGTGTAGCCTCCACTCCTGGTTTTGGGTCACAAAAACTGATGAAAATAACTAATCAAATAACTGACATGTGAACAAGGCCTAACACTGCCAGGAGGGATAACACAACATACACTTCACTGTGTGACTAGCTTCTTCTGACTTCCTGGCTTCCTTTATAGACACATTTTGATGGACAGGATCTCCAGCCAATCAGAGGCCAGATAGGCCACTTTTTGTTTTTGCATTTACATTGTTTACCTTTCCAAAAGCCGTAATGTTTTTTTTTATTTTTATTTTTATTTTTTTCACATTATTGTTTTGATTGACAGGTTGGTATTTTTTAACTGCAGCATTTAATTTACCGTTGGTTGTATTGGAAAACGGGAAAAAAATTATCTGTGGGGTGAAATAATAAAAAAAAAATTCTACCAAGATTTTTGTGGTTTTGTTATTACGACATTTACTATCCGCTCAAAATGACATGACAGCCGTAGGCCCCATTCACACGACCGTATGTATTCCGTGATCCGTATTAAAAACGGAATGGAAGACATACGGAAAGGCTATGGACGTGATTTGTGGCCATTTATAGGACACGTTTCATTTTTTTTGCGGGAGAACTTCCGTAATATACGGATGCACAATGCACACGGTGTGCATTCCGCATTTTTTTTCTCCTATGGAAAAATGAATGGGTCCGTATGGTTCCGCATCTTATCTGCAAAAATGCGGATAAGATGCGGAAATGTACATACGGTCGTGTGAATGGGGCCTTATTCTGCAGTTCGGTACAATTCTGGCGATAGTAAATTTGTATAGTTTTTTTTATTATGGTTTACTTCTTTAGAAAAACATTGACAAAACAGGGTCTTTTCAGGTCCATTTTATGACAGCCAAGCAGTTTATCTTTTAGACAGCACATACAGGGAGATGAAAGGCAGACTGAGAAGTGCAGTGGTAAAATGAAAGCTGTGCTGTGATTGGAGGCTATGGTCAACTAGCAGTTTATGTTTTAGACAGCACATGCAGGGAGATGAGAGGCAGACTGAGAAGCACAGTAGTAAAATGAAAGCTGTTCTGTGATTGGAGGCCATGGTCAACAAGCAGCTTGTCTTTTAGACAGCACATGCAGGGAGATGAGAGGCAGACTGAGAGGTACAGTAGTAAAATGAAAGCTGTGCTGTGATTGGAGGCTATGGTCAACAAGCAGTTTATCTTTTAGACAGCACATACAGGGAGATGAGAGGCAGACTGAGAAGTGCAGTGGTAAAATGAAAGCTGTGCTGTGATTGGAGGCTATGGTCAACAAGCAGTTTATCTTTTAGACAGCACATACAGGGAGATGAGAGGCAGACTGAGAAGTGCAGTGGTAAAATGAAAGCTGTGCTGTGATTGGAAGCTATGGTCAACAAGCAGTTTATGTTTTAGACAGCACATGCAGGGAGATGAGAGGCAGACTGAGAAGTGCAGTAGTAAAATGAAAGCTGTGCTGTGATTGGATGCTATGGTCAACAAGCAGGTTATGTTTTAGACAGCACATGCAGGGAGATGAGAGGCAGACTGAGAAGTGCAGTTACATTCGTGTATAAAATACAAGGACTTCAATCTGAATTTCAGGAAAAATTAGATTTGCTGCAAAGCCGAAATCCTCGCGCTTCGTGGTAAGGAACCAATTTTTTTGGTAAAAAAAGAAACATACTCAGCTCATCCATTTGCGCACAAAGAGCCCGTCATGGTTTGATTGAAGATACCGCGCAAAATCTTGCATTATGACGCCGTGCGAGATTTAGCACAGTGTCTTTAATCAAGATGGACCAGACAGGCTCTTCGCGATCTAATGGATAAAGTGAGTGATTTTTAAACTGATTAACCCCTGAAAGCCCTCATTTTGAATCTCAGAGGCCACAATCAGCGATGAACGCTGACGGGGGGCAGTGCAATACAAAGAAATTCAGAACAAATTTAACCCAGTGGCCTAGGATCTTCAAAGATCTTAGACATTCCTCTTGCACTAGTGTTCACTGAAGATGTGACTATACCATGTCTCCCCTGTACACAACTATCAAATCTATATAACAGAACATATAAAAATGCATAAATATACTAGTATATGGCAGTATATACCATAATAACCCTTGTCTCCCTGGTAATGTCGGTCGTAGTCGGCATACCAGTATTTTTTTCTCCATCTTGGCCCATCTTTCCTGTAGTCTCCTGGAATAAAATATCATCATAAATACAATTATATTTACTAGTTGCATAAAATATAAAAGATATGTAAAAATGAATATATAATAGATAGTTATCACATGCCTCTGTGATAATGCTGGGGTTCTTTCCAGTAGGAGGATCTCTCATGTTTAGATGGAGGGTCATGAGGTCTCGGTGGATTCTTACTGGCATCCCTTTCATTGGACTGTACAGAAGCCTTATTGTTCTCATTGAGTTCTTGCCCTTCATGTCCTGTAAGTGCAACAAAAAAAAAAAATCACAATCCTATAGTATATATAACACATCACATATAATACTAGAGGAAGTGTAAAAATACATTCCAAGTTATTGTCACGGACATTCTTATGACAGATAAAAGGAGGTCTGTCAGATTGGCAACACGTCGTATAATCTGACATGTTTTCCCTTTTTGTTGTTGGTATTTACCACACCCTTTTCCCTCAGGTGTTCCTGGTGTGATAATTGTCCCTCCCCTATTTATTGCTTCTTCTCCCGCTATTCCTTGCGGTTTATAGCTTCAGTGTTGTGGTGGTGTGCAGCAGTTTGGTTTCAGCTGAGATCCTGGAGATTCCATTTCTTCATTGAAAGATAAATTTCCTTTTCCCTCCTGTTGTTTTGTTATTAGGCCTTAGGGAGACTCCTGTTCGTCCTTCCTTTTGGAGGAACAGGTAGACTCATTCCTGTCATTAGTTTCCAGGGTCCTATAGGGTCAGTTTTGTGTTTAGGTTCCTGTGTATGAACTTGCCTACATTTGAGGCCTGTTCATACTGGTAGATAGACAGGATTTGAGCCAGGGTTTCCTGTAAGAGGTGTCCATCTTCCTTCCTTAGTTTCTAGGCCTAATCTCCTTTCCTTCTTACGCTTGGTTTGGTTCCTTCCCCCCACACCTGTGCGTGACAGTTATAAGGTAACTGACTCCCCCATGTAATGATGTGCTCTAGTAATGGGTGGAGCACATACCTTTCTCATCTGGGTGTGCAGTTGTCTTCTGCTCTTCAATGGTAGGGGGCTCCTGGGTAATATTGCCATCTCCTGCCAAAAAAGTCATCCCTGTAAGTAATTCTGCATTATGAATTTTTTACTGTTGTTATATTATCATCATTTGCTTTGCTTCCCCTTCCACTGAAATGCGTGGAAACTCCAGGAGAAGTTATTTGGATTCCTAGCTCCCAATTAAATTTCTGTGGGCTGTCATGTGGACATGTCTTGATAATCCTGTGAAGTGGCTCACCTCATAAACGTGCAGTAAATTTAATGCTAATCACAGAGTATCACATGTGGGCTGACTACGGTAGGAATAGATCTTCACAGGGGGTCAGTGTCCTATTTTATGATGCTGAGCTCCAAATCCTTTGCCTTGTTTCACACACTGGGTTCAATGGGAAATGTATGAATCTGTATGCAGACTGCTCCCCCTAGTGGTGGTAACCATAGCCAGAATCCAGTCATTTGTATGAAATGTTTGAATGGAAGCAGATTGTTTATAATAGGAAAAGGAAATATATTATGAAATTTGTGAGTTCAGAATTGGGGACCTATTGTGGACCAGTTTGTGCTGGGTATGTGCTGCACTGGACTGTATGCAGAGCAGCATTTTAACTTTGTCTCTCTATGTGTTAATTTGGTCATGATGTTCCTAACCATAAACAGGAATTAAAAAGATTGTGAGCAGGACTGACTTATAGGAAGGACAAAAGGACAATAGCCAAGGGACCTTCACCATCTAGTGACCTTCACCACCAAGTCCCCATCTTCCCTATCTAAAAATACTCCTTCAACCCAGCCATAGGATTTTCACATGATACAGAGTCACATAGGAAGGATAATATTAGTTAACTGGAATAAGTACGGATTGACCACTATGGACGACAAGTGGACCTCCACCAGATTCTTTGACCACAGTCCTCCACCAAAATGTATATGTCCCTGATGAACAGAGAAGATATACAACCTGAATTTGCCACAGTTGCCCCAACAATCTGCTCCATCTGTATGAATGCAAGCAACACTATGCTATATGTAAAGTACTCTTTATAGAAAACCAGCCTACCTTCTGGAGTCTCTTCTTCATGCTTTCCATTTTCTTCACATGTGGAGATCTTAAATATGTCTCCTACAACAGAAACCATACCAGTTTCAGCCTAACATCCTTAAATTTTGTTTGGTGATCCCCCGGTTATTAGGAGTATCAGCGTTAATAGGCCTTGGCACACTTGGCCTATTACCTGAATCCAAAACTTAGATCACTAGACTCCAGGGATATTATTTATTAACCTCAAGACCACCATGGCTACTATTATTAACACCTGGAGCACCTCAGGCATTTATCAACCCTTGATACACCAGAAATATACGATAAGACCACCATGGAGATCACCAGATACCAGGATTATTTTCTATAAACCTAATGTTAATTAGATTACTATCCGCCACGGTACCAGGGATATTTTACTTCACTAGGAATATGTTATGTTCCATGGTGTAATATCTGAGTCTGGAGTGCAGTGACAAGAGGTCCTCTGATCTACTGACCCTTTAGGTACATTTTCTGTGGATTACAAATGGCTGATGGTGTATATAGTTCAGCTTCTTCTTAATCCAGATATCTAAAGAAGTACCTGCTGAACGACAAACAGCTATGATGGCTTTCTCCTCCTCTTCTTCTTCTTGGGTCTTAACTCTCTCCTTCATTTTACCTGTAGTGTACAATAAAATCTAATAACCTGTAGTATATAAAGATATGTGATCACTGCAGTTAGAGGGTCATACGCTTGGAAATAAAAGAATGGTGTCCAAATGGCGACAAACAGGAACCGGTACAACTTTCCAAAAGACCTAACCCACACAGATCATGCGGGTTAAAGACTAGACTCCTTCCATAAGGTGCCCTGATATGTCGAGGGTGACTTATTCTATAACATAGGTACTCCTCAGGGGTATAACTATTACAGTTGTAGGCATGTCAACTGATATATAGGGTCCAGCAACCAAAAGACCAATGGAAAACTGAATGCAAATAACTAGGAGACCAGGCGATGTGAGTTGGTTAAAGGGGTTGTACCATAAAAACCTTTCACATAGAATGGAGTTCCTGAGCTCTCATTCCAGAGAAGTTTGAATAATGTAGTGGTCACGCATGGGACTGATAATGATGACTGACTAAAGGCTATCTCAGGAACACATTGAAGGGTGTGGAGCTCTCCATTAAATCTCCTCCAGAATAGGGACATAGTGATTGTGGGGTCTCAAATGTGCATCCCCTAGCAATCAAATATTTATCATTTATCCTGTGGGTAGGTGATCAATGTTTTTCATGGAACAATCTCTTTAACACAGAGAACACAATGGAGACCTAAAGAACCATAAACTCTCATGGCAAGAACTCCAATGCTGCTGAAAGTGTTGCAGAAGGAGAAAGACGAGGTGGCTGTTGTATAGCACAGATCCTCCTGGACATAGGAGAACACCTCCTGAATAAGAGTTCCTTGACTTCTTGACCACCAATGGCTATCCTACATACAGATCTTCCTGGGTGTAGAACATGTCTTGGATAAGAGATCCATGACTTCTTCACCACCAATGGCCATCCTATATGCAGAGGGGACCATAGTATAACACAGATCCCCCTGGACATAGGAGAACTCTTCTTGCATAAGATATCCTTGACCACCAATGGCCATCCTATATGCAGAGGGGACTGTAGTATAGCACAGATCCTCCTGGACATAGGAGAACAGTTCTTGGATAAGAGATCCATGACTTCCTAACCATCAATGGTTATCCTATATCCAGAGGGGACCATAGTATAGTACAGATCTCCTGGATAAAGGACACTTCTTGGATACGAGATCCATGATTTCTTGACCACCAATGGCTATCCTACATGCAGAGGGGACTATTGTATAGCACCACTCCTCATGGACATAGTAGAAAACTTCTTGGATAAGAGATCCTTGACTTCTTGACCACAAATGTCTCTCCTGTATGCTGAATTGCCTACTGTATAACACAGATCCTCCAGGGCATAGATCCTCCCGAGACACTTCTCACTTCATGTATGATGCATTCATTTTGTTGATCATGTGAAAGGGGTTTTCTAGTTTCAGCATAGTGATGGTATATCCTCAGGACAGGCCATCAATATCAGGTTGGTGGGGATCTGATTCTCACCACCTCTGCCAATCAGGTGTTTGAAGGGGCCACAGCTTGTGTGAGAGCAGCAGCCTCTTCATTGTTGATGTACCTTTCACTTAGCAATTTGTTCCTACTTCCATCCATATGCAAATGATCTGTTAAGTGCACCAAGAGCAGGTCTAAACCACTCTGTGCACCCTTACTCCTTGTGCTTCTGCCAGCACCTCTCTCACCTTCTTGATTGACAGGGTCAGGTTCATGCATAATCATCTTGCTTGGCCCTGTCAATCAAGAGATGGAAGGGCTGGCAGAGGAAGCAGGAGGTGCAAGGGTGCACAGAGCGTCTTGGGTACACCCTTGGTGCACTTAACTGCTCATTTGAATATGGATTAAAAGTTTTTTTTCTCCAGAATGAAACAACAGATCACCCTATCCCTACAAAGCATTGTGTCTGGTTTATCCATGAATTTCCTGCTGACACGCTCCCTTTAAAGAGGATCAATGACCACTTTGGATTTGTCTGTTTTAGTAAATAATTGTGTTCTCCATGGAACTGGGTGTTGTGTCATTCTTCTATAATTCCTCCCCAAAATTAATGAATAAATTGACAACTGAGTGTTACCAGTTGGGCGGGTGTCCCTTCACAGTGTAAGGGCTCATGCACACGGCCGGTGCCGGCCTGTGCCCGTATTGCAGCCCGCATACGCCGGGTCCACAGTACACATGCACCGGCCGTGTGCAGCCCGCATCATGGATCGCGGACCCATTCACTTCAATGGGTCTGCAATCCAAAACACCAAGATGTTGGAGGAATAACAGAGGGATGGCACATCGAGTCATAAGAATAGATGCTCCATGGTGGGAAGTACAAGTAGATACTGTCAGAAGAGGTGATGTGTCCTTCTTAAAGGGCAATTCCATGGAAGTATGTTCCCCCCAATGAATCCTCAAAATCCAAGAAATGTTGGCAACTACTTTGCTGCCCAGTGCTTTGTGAAATGATGAACATCTTGAAGCTTTAGAACCTAAAATGAAGTATCTACTGTCACCCATTTCTCCTTCCTCTTCTCCTTCCTCGTCGTCATCTTCAATGAAGTGTACATTCACTGGCAGAGGCATATGGTGTGTGGTGTCACTCCGCACCTGCAGATCTGAGCCATAGAGAATAAGAAGAAAGTAGTCGACCATCTACAGTCATACACACCTCAAATTTATGGATTAGAAAAAGAAATGACTGCTTACTTCCTAAAAACAGTGCCACACCTGTCCACAGGTTGTGTATGGTATTGCAGCTCAGCCCTGTTCAATGAACTGCAGTACCAGACACAACCCATGGTGGACAGGTGTGGCACTGTTTCGACAAGAAAGCAGGCAGGAAAACTCAGTGAAGACCTTCTCCTTCTGACATAAATCCACAGCCATTTCCTGCAGCCGCCACTAGGGGGAGCTCAGTGCAAAATACATTTTTACAGTTGCCATCACAATCAATGGTAACTGATTCAATTCCTAGGCAGTTTTATAGTATTTGAAGAGAAGTGGGGATCTGGAGCTGCCTAGAGGAGATTGTCTGAACGAGTACCATCGGGTCCAAATTTTGGGTAAAATGGAACACAACTTTTTTTTTTTTAATTAAAATTTTCTTATGGGATCTGTGGGATTGGTGAGAGTGAGCATCCCTCCCCTACCAGACGACCCCTTTAAGGTCTCATAGGTTTTTTGTGTTTCTTACAGACCCTATGGGCTGGTGACTAGCTAAAAAGTCACCCCTGAATACTTTTTTTTTTCTCTGCAGGACCTACTATTGCACCCACCTGAGAATCCTCTGGTACTCTCATGGTCTGGTACAACCCTGACTACAGAGCCACTTACAAAAAGGTTCTCATAAAGTGCCCCCCTTGTAAAGTGAATGGGGATGAGCTGCAATACCAGACATGGCCTGCGGACAAGGGTGGCGCTGTTTTTAGGAAACAAATCAAAGCCTCCCCCCTGCTTATCCCTAGTAAGAACACAGCACAGTAATAGCATAGCCACCCCGAGATGCCATTTCCTTACCACTAGTTGGCGGTATGAACAGCCCTTGTATATTTCTTGGCAGGATGTGATAAAAGCCGCATGATTTCCTCTGGCAACCAATTTGACGCGTCTCCCAGAAGCACTGCTGTACGAAAAAAATGGTATCATTATGACTGGTCATAGGAAATTTAAATGAAATTTAGAGAGGACGGAGTTTCAAGGCCAAATACCCAACTGAGTGCACCGGTTACGCAGCTCCGTACCAATCAATCAATGTAACATTTATACGGTAAGTGGTTAGTGATGGGTGCGCAGGGTCAGCACTGCTATGCAAGGATTCTCTGGACACACCTGACGCTAAATACAGGGTTCTGATTTGCTTACCTGAGAGCAGTGCATTATGGGAGCTCAGATGACAGTTACCCAGTGACAGCTAAGCTGCCGGGTCGCACGACTAACTGTAGATACTCCTGTCTATGGATAACCAGACACAGCGCCCATCTGTCCCCTTCCTTTGCATCCCTTTGGAGCACTACACCTGGTAACCCATTTTGGGGGTGGGGGCTCTATAGGGAGGAGCCCTTTGCTTATTTGGGGACCTACCAATCAGCAGACTGGGTCTGGGGGTGACAACCCTGGCGCATTCATAGGTACTGGTGAGGATGGAGAGGGAGATGGCGGCTGGCACGTGTCCTGGATCGGGGATTTCCAGGTAGGTGTTTTCTCCATACAGCTCTTTGGAGGGTGCAGCTGGTGAATTGGGGTAGTGGCATACATAGAATAAAAAAGGGTCCACCTTTACATTACAGAGATCAAACCAGACCTCCCTACTTGGATCAGTACCATGTTCTTCTAGAGGACAGATTCTCTTTACTTACAAGCAAATAGGACGGGTCCCGCTCTCCATGGGCTTCACAATGGTCATCTTTATGGTGAATATACCCTTTCTTTTATCTCTTTGCCAGAGTTTGTCTTCAATATATTGCTGCCAGCAGGATCAACCCCTATCAAATCAGATGTACTGTCCAATGGGGTCGATCCTGCTGATTGAAATGATACCTGTCTTGTGAAAATCAGTCACAGTGCTCCTAAGAAAAGAGATTTTTATTGTTCATGCAAATGAAGATTTTACTGTACTAGGGGGCGTGGCCTGCACTGGAAATCTGAAGAGCTGAGTGGCTAGGCTCCGCCCCAGGGTGCACTAAAGGCTTCATCTGCATAAAGAATAAAAGGGTTCTCAGGGCATGTGCCTGGGGGTCTCCACCTCCACGGGGAACCAGGGGTTATAGCCACAACCACATTGGAAAAACCAATGATTTTTTTTTTTGCATAGGGGTCTCCAATAACCTTCACTGGACCATCGACCTGACGGTCTCAACCTCCTTTTGACCCAGTCTGATTTTTGCGCCATTTATTTTTCTGCTTATATTAGGCCACAAGTAAAAAGAGCGCCACTCTTGTTGACAGGCGGTGTCTGGTATTGCAGCTCAGTGTTAGTCACTTGAATTGAAAAGACACAGCCCAAAATCTTTACCCAGTCCCGCCAAATGTCACAGATGAAGGAAAAAACGTTCGTTCCATAGATGGAGAGCACCAGCATGGAAGGGGTTAAGGGCGCTCTCTGCCCGGGTCGCTCATGTGTGCCAGTCTGCCAAACACCTCGGTGTTAAGACTATTTAAAATGACATAAGAAATAAAAGGATCCCGGTGCCTGATTTCAATGTCCTCGCGCGGCGGGTTCAGGGCGTTCAAGCGCACCTAATGTGTAAGTGTCACATCTGCAGAGCTTTTAAATCACTCAAGTCTTAAGGAGCCTCATATTTCAAGATTAGCGAGGCGCTCCGGCGGAAAACAGACACGGCAAGTTAAGTGGGGGGTGTGCCAAGGTGAAGAGGCGCACTCATGGGTACCGCAATGAATATTAGGCCTTTGCCTCTGACTTCAAAGAGTCATGAGAGGCTCAACATGACAGAGGAGAGACTTCTGCTCTGAATGTCTTGGGATCTAGGAAAATTAATGGTGGGGGGGCACATAATTATATTGGGGGAATTTATAAAAGCATGGAAACAGGCACAGAAAAGTCACATATTTTCTGCAAGTAGTGTTTTGCGCCATGGGTGACTTTTTCCAGCTTTAAGCCACTTTAAAAAAATATATCTTGCACAGCCTCCTGGAAAACAGCCCTCCCATAGTTGCTAATAGTCCCAGATCTGCAGGGGCAGTCCCTGCAAATTTGGGCCGTCCTGAGTTGAAAATGGGTGGGGCTTGTGTAAGCCCTGCCAATAAATGGGTGGTCCTGGGTGCTTCTGTGCCTAGTTGCCAACTGTCCCAAGTTTAAAGGGCTGTACCTGATTTTCAGACACAAATTTGGCTGTCCAAAAATAAAAATGGGTGGACCTAACAGAAAACCCGCCCATAAGTGGGGTGTTCTTGGAGGAGGGGGGCTTCCATGCCCCAAATTTACCAACTTCTTTGTTGGTAACTATGTGGCTTCCTTGAGCATTAACAGCTCCGATGCCCATATATACCTTGGGGGAAGGGGGGTCTCATGTTACAAGGGGGCGTGAATAAGTAAGGGCAGGGTCTTTAAAAAGGGGTGTGCTCCATGCACCACACCAAAAAAGTTGCCAAGTATGGTCTTAGCGAAGCAGTGAGGCCTTCCGACAGATTTACCAAAATTTATGGCAGAAATGGAAATTATTGGTGAAATCTACCTCAGATTTTCTGGGTCACAGACTGTCAGAATATGCGCCAAAATCATTGAGAGGTCTACACCTCGGCACATTTTATGCCAGTGCACTTATTAAGATGGCAGTCTTCCCCCCATTTAGCACGTCTGGGCCTTTAGCTTGTTGCCCCTAGCAACCAATCATAGCTCAGCTTTCATTTCTCCAGAGCAGTTTAGGAAATAAAAGTTAAACTCTGATTGGTTGCTATGGACATTTTTTTCTATTAGACAGTTTTGATGTCTAATGAGGCCTTGGAAAATCTTCTTGTATTTGAAGTTGGTCCTGTGATAATAAGGTGATTAAGGGGCACCATGAAGGCAGTACATTGTTGTGAGGGCAAGTGCTTCCAACCCACATGTTACCTGAAGGGGGCGTATTTACAGTAAATATGATATTGTACCTTCTTCCACCATCTCTTCACAGATGTCCACAAAAATACAGTAGAGTGGGACACATGTGAAGACCAGACCAAACTAATCAGTGAATGTCCTGGTATCCCAGTGATCAGTGTGTAGGGGAACCTGGCAGCAAGTGTTCAATTATTCTACTGGGTAAATCAGGTATTACATGAGACCCATTAAAATCAATTATTATTCACACTTTACATATGAGGATGCATTGTTTATAGGGCTTGTTGCACTTTTTCAAGATGCAAGGTGTCTACTCACCGGCTGCTAAAATGTATCTTTATAGCACCACCTGCTGTTTTTTCTTTTCCTTATTCCTTAGTCCACCTCAGTCCTGGACGGAGCTGGTTAATTAAACGGGATTAGAGCTGCAGTAGCCAGGCATGACCACTACACAGTGGACAGAGCTGTTTAGTTTCATTGTAGGATCACCACTGCCAATCCCTTCACCTTTATGATGAAGTGCTGACAGCACTTCAAAGAGAAGCTCGCTGGCACTTGTAGGAGCAGAATCTGGCAGAATAAATGTTCCTATTCACACTACTTCTTATAATAAAAGCTCCACAAAAAGTATGTGTGTACTACTTTCGCCCACCTCTACGTAGTGCGGTCAGCAGTTTAGCATGGTCAAAACTGCTGACAGACTCCCTTAAAGGAGTGCTCTAGTACTATTTGCAGATACTACAGTTGTAAATATCTAGGTAGTGCTCTGCCAAGACCTTCTTCAATACCATCATCACAGATCTACAACGTCCAGTATTCCTGATATGCGTTGCTGCTGGTAATGGAAAGACTCCTGCTGATTGACCAGGACTTGACCTGAAAAGGGACAAGTCTGTAAATATTCTGATGGTATCACACAGGCTTGTAACTTGAGTAAGGAGACCAGGAAACCAAGACTGCTTCCTATAAGATACCAATGTTTGACCCATGTTTTCTGAGTGAATAGACCTGATTAGTGTTGATCGAGCACCAAAGTGCTCGGGTAGAACACTTGATGATGCTCGAGTGCTCTACCGAGCAACCGAGCACAATGGAAGTCAATGGGAGAACCAGAGCACTAAACTAGCACCCGATGACGTGTTCCCGGCCAGCCAATCACTGTAATGCCAGTAGCTAACATGGCTACAGCATTACAGTGAATACCAGTACCTCCCCGCATGCTGATTGGCTGCATAGCAGCCAAGAAACTTGCAGGGAGGGGACTCGAGCATGGCGCTTGAGCACACGCGGTTTTCAGCCAAACACTGCAATGTGCCGAGCATAGCCATTCTCGAGCGAATACATTGTTCGGCCGAGCATGCTCGCCCAACACTAGACCTGATGGATCGATGAAGAAGACTCACAATGTCTAGCTTTGTATAGTGGGCTTTCTATACTTCTACACACGGTGGAGTAGTAATTGTTGCTTTCTCGGTCATCCCTCCTCTGTCCTGATGTTCCTCAGCTCTTAAAATTTCAATTAAAGGGATTCAACAGAGCAAACTATAATTCAATTATCACGCAACTTTATCACTTAACTTCAGTGAGCGAGCTCTGAGCGGTAGGAGGAAGGTGACCTCAGGACAGGACGTGAGGAGACGCTCAGATTCCGCGGGCTCAGAGCGCAACTGGGAATTTTTTAATCACATTCCAAGTCGTAACTTTTTTATTTATCCGTCCACATTTTAATTTTTTCCTACAGGTCGTTACATTTGTGCCAGAATACCAGATGTATTCTGTATACATTATTTTACATATTTTATTTTGCTACTTTGGATAGTCAAAGAATTTTAATACTTTTTTTTGCGTTGAAGTTGCGTTCATCATTTTGCGGTAGATTTACATTGATTACCTATTTCTTTTAGGGGGGTGTTCTTCGCCATGAGTGCTGTAATATTATCTGTTCATGTCACAATTTTTGTCCTTTTATGGGGATGTTTATTAGGAAAAATGGCTTTATTGGGAAAAAGTTTTTTTAATACATTTTTATTACTATGTTTACTCCCACTATGAAAATTGGAGAATTGACTATACCACTGTATTAATAATAGACAAATGCACAAAGTCGCTATTGAACGCGGCATTTAAGTGGTTGAACAGGCGGGATCATGCACACAACTGTATCTATTTTGCAGTCTGCAAAACATGGATCGGCAAAAAAATGGTGGCATTCGCGTTGCATCCATTTTTTTGGCGGATCCATTGTAACAATGCCTGTCCTTGTCTGCAAAGTGGAAAAGAATAGGACATGTTCTATTTTGTTGCAAAATGGACATGTGGACATAGGGACACGGAATGCACACGGAGTCATTTCCGTTTTTTTAAGGACCCATTGAAGTGAATGGTTCATTCATGTGCATGAGCCCTTAGTCTCCATAACTTTATATGACAGCCGATGCCCTCTGTGGATGATGTGGACATAGCTTTGACACAGATGTCATTGCTTGATTAGGCATATCGGTCATGGTTGCATGAGGTGACCACGGCCAAGATTCTGATCCATAGGTAAGAAGTGCTTACATGAAGCAGTCCAGAACTAAGCCATCCATGTACTGCAGCACACAAGGTCCTTGCTGTGTCATATGCAAGGTCTTGATGCTGTGTGATCTGGTGGGATCCATATTTTGGGAACATTTAAAGGGCACTTATCAGTACCTATCAAACCTATTACACCAGACACACTGCCTGGTAGAGTTGATCCTGCTGATTAAAATGATACCTGTCTTGAAGAGATCACTTGCGGCATTCCTTAGAAAAAATACTTTTATGATTTATACCAATGAGGGCATCGGTGAACTGAGGGGCGGGGCATGCACTGAAAAGCGGAAAATAGTCTAAGCTCCGCCCCTGCACTGAAACCCTTATTTGTATAAAGAATAAAGAACGGATTTTCACAAGGCAGGTATAATTTTAATCAGCAGGATAAACCCTAGTTGGCAGTATGTCCGTTTTATTAGGATTGATCTGGCTGAAAGGTGCTCTTTAAAAGTGTAGCATGGGGCCCAGCATACTCTTGACATTGTGAGTGTAATTCTAAAATTGAGGTGGACTGTAAATGGTTGAACATCCGGTATCAGAGTTAGCCTTGATACCTATGTGTGATAGATTAAGCCCACTGTGACTGATGCTAATTCCATAGCAAATGCTGGAAAAATTGCGCAGAATGCTTTATGTAATATTGTGGGCAGCTCCTCCCTTCCACATTGCCTGTACCTCAATCATGGAAAACCCCTTTAAATATTGATGACGTATCCTTAGGATATCAGATCGGTGGGGTCCTACTCCTTTCGCTCCCACCTATCAGTTGTTTGACGTTCAGCCTCTTTCTAGGCCTATGACGTCACGTCCACTGGTCACATGGCCTTTTTACAGCTCAATTCTATTCAAGTCAATGAGACAACTACTATACAATGTATGGCACTTTGCAGTGCCATGACACCTTCAAAAAACTGATTGGTGAAGGTGCCGGGTCTAACTGCCATTAAGTTAATATTGATGACCTATGCTAAGAATAGGTCATAACATAGGTCCTATCAGGTTGGCACTGACCTCTGGCTCCCTCTCTAGGGTATCTAGCAGGGTGTGACTAGCAGCTCCTTATGCTCCATGAAGGACATTGTGGGTGGTGGCATTATTAAAGCACTGTTTAAGTCTTGGTTTATCTTTTCCTCATCTTCTGTATAGTACCTATCCCTCCTTCCATTAAGGGAGATCACCTCCATGGACAATGTTTTACCTAGAGGCCTCCTCAGATGTTGATCAGGCTCTGGGAAGATGAAAGGTCTTCTCCTTGGCTTCGGGCCTATTGTGCTGCTGATTCACGATATTCATTCTCCTTTCTTACCATAATGTTCTAACATTACGTGAAACATTTCGTGCTCCACTGGACTGGCAGTAGACATATTAGTGCTCATTTGCGGCCAGGAAGACACCATGCTGATTCTCTGAAATTAGACCAATGTACGGAGATGCGAACACATTACAGGATCTGATCCATTTACATGATTCCACCAAACTCCACGATTAATTTCTACCATCCCTCATTCCCCAGGGGCTGAAAGCGAATCCAGAGTAAGATCACAGGATAAAGCGATGACAAGCCCACTCCGTACCCTCCGGAAGAAACTCTCCGCGGAGAGTTCAACCTATTTATTACAACTTTATAATTATAGAAACCTTGGTGACAACTGGTAGTGATTTTTTTTAAATCCTGCCCCTATGCTTCCCGACTTTTTCCTTTGCTTTAATTAAAGGCCTTGATGTTTGCACCGTCTCTGGAGTCATTAGGCAAGCTCAGGCTGCTAGGATAACAAGGCCAGAGGTGACAAGCTGCCATTTTGTCCCTGAGGAGAGACACAAAGCGACAGGGGCGGGTGGGATTAACCCTCAAAAGCTAATTATGACAAACTGAATTTAGCAACTGTATCTCGTTCTGCGGTGGTGCGTAATGATGAGAAAGCATCCGTGATAGCCTTCAGGAAACAGATTTCAATATGCTGTTCTGAAGTGATGTCCAAGGGACGATGATAGTGGCAGGATGACAGTGATGTCTTTCAGAAGGTGCTTCTTTCGACAGCGACATGATTAAAGGATCTGATAAAAACCAGGTGATCGGCACAAGAGAGCCATGTTCTTACAGTGATTTGTCACAAAATGGAGAAAATTTTAATCTCACATTGTGTAGCTGGAAATGTTCATAATAGTCTTCATTAGTTTTGACAGTAAAGCGTTCAGTTTCCCAGCAGCGACACTGCAGGGGAAATGAAGCATTAAACAGTGCCCGTTACAGGACAGGTTGAGTCCTCCAGAGTGAGAGACACTTTTTGTAACAGCTCTACACGTGACCAAGAAACAAAGAACCTGAAAAAGATGCCCCCTATATTAACTCATCATTGTCTTGGTTGTATGATATTACGTTTTCTAAACCAGACACCCCCTTTAAGCCATATTGTGAGTGACTGGTCTCCCTAATTTAAAGGGGTTGGCTGACATAACCCGCTCTTCACCCATTCAGCCCCTATGAAGGGAACATTGAAGTATTTCATGCTCTGGTGCTCTCCCTGGAGCACCAGAGCATGAAATACCCAGGACAAAGGCTGTTTTGCTTACGTTGACTAAGGCGAAGGTTTCCACCTAGCGGTGTTCCCAGTGACGTCACCGGCACTAAAGGGCGGTCTTTAGCGCTGTCCTAGGCTATTTTACAGTCTCATTAATATCAGTGACGTCACCGGGCTCACTGCTAGGCAAAAACCTCTGCCTAGCATAGCCTGGTATGTCACCAGATCTGAAGAGAAAGCCCTTACCCATGAAATGCTCAGATGTTCCATTCATAGGGGCTGAATGGGTAAAAAAGGGGTTATGGCCGGGTTCAGCTCTGAAGCCGGACAACCCCTTTAAGCCAAGGGTAGGCTACCTGAAGACTGGTGAGATAGACTGAGGAACTTATGACCCGGTTCCATCCCTCTGTATTGATTGATGTTTGGTAGGTTCACTACTATGATATATTCTAACCCTCACCAACCTAATCAACCCATTTTGTATTCAGTTCCTCATCCTGAACAGTAACAGGAAACATGAAATTATTCATGTTCAGGGCTCCAAAGAAGACTAAGTAGATGAACAAGGAACATTTCTGGTCACTGGGGCCTAATGTGGGGGTCACATGGGGGCAAAGTTTCTGTGTTCCCTACGTTGGTGGAATTTAGGACATATTGTATACATTAGGTCCTCTTTTCCCTCCATAGTTGGACAAGTGTGGTCAGCAGTCTAGAAGAACACACATGTGCATGTGCTAAAGGTCCAGAGAATTATCCAGTCATCTTTTTGAAAAGACTAGTGAGGGACCAGAGAAAGAAGTCACTTTCATAGAAGCGCTAGGACTGTCAAGGATTGAGTGAATTGGATAGCCAGAAATGTCAGCCAGGAGGTTCAGACAAGTCTGATATCCTTGGCTACTATGTTGATGTAATAGCACTGGTAGACAAGTGATCATATGGCAATGACTACAGAAGTCAATGAGGGACTCAATAACCCATGATATTTTTTTTCACATTTTTTTGCCATTGTGAAACAGTTTTAAAGGCCCAAAGTATTGCATTCAAATAGAGCATGGGTTTAATGGCCAAAGTAGCATTTAAAGGTAGGCTCACGCTGAGTTTGAGGCAGATTTCGTGCAGAAGTTGTATTTCGAGTGGAATAAAAAATATAAAGGAAGGTCTTCTCCTGTTTGCTAGATCCACTTCTAGTTTTGGCTGAAAAACCTGCACAATCTCCCTCGAAACTTCCTCCAAAAAACTCTAATTGAACCTACCATGAGGGGTCTACTACCTCTACTGTTATAGGTTCCTCAGAGGTTAGTGGCAGTTAGTGATCATTTCCTGAACTTACTTGCTATGCTGGTGGTCAAGATGGAGTACATCTATTTGCCCCAGACTGTATCTGTTATTTCAATAGTATTAAGTAGTATAAACCCATTTACAAATTCTCTGTTAGGGTATTCTGCAATAATAGGGGGTACCCTAGTCAGTACACCCCTGTAGCCACAGTGGAGAGTAGCTATAAAGATAGCCAGACCTCTACGGCTATAAAGGAGGTCCTGGTTCCTCAAAGGCCACAAAAAGACAACTTAATAAATAGCACATAGAAGGTGCTGATGGGGCTTGTAAGAGATTTTACATCGGGGCCCAGGAGTTTCTGGTTATGTCCATTGATTTCTATGAATACTGTAATGCTTCATTTTGCCTGCAGGGGCACTGCAGGAAAATTGAACACTAATCTAAAATCCAATCATCCAGAATTACATCCAGTATATTGAAATCCATTTTCTATTAGTTTCAGAGACTTGTAAAAAGTAACCTGCCTTACTTTAGAAGTCTTTGTTCTCATCCTAATAACACAGACCGGTGTGTATTACAAGGACAGACCGTCAGACACAATGGCAGCATTTTCTTGTACGCTTTTTTTTTTCCGAAGAACTAAATTTAATTTGTTGGTTTTGAAACCTCCTGGTTTCACACCTCTGCAGATAAACACAAATGAGAGAAAAATAACTGCAGGCAACATCATTAAAATTGCCTACGTCCCATATTCTCTGCAACGAATCTAAAATCATAGAGATTGATAACAGACAGGAACGTCATGCACCCCAGGCGGTCAGAGCTCTGTATCCTATTTGATCCTTTTGACAACTTTAATACTCGGAATACTTACGCTTTCTTACCGTAAAGCCCTTGAGAAATCTATCTATGGATCTACTACATTTGCTAGAAATACTATTTTAACCCTTTTTGTTTTGGGCCTTGGTTCCCAGAGAAAAATTTCCCCTTTTGGAATGCTGCATTTTTTTTATTTCTTAGTTAATCCCACATTTTCTCAGCTTTATTATGATTTAATATTAGAGGTGATACCAATAATTTAATATGGTAGTTATCTTTGGCGAAAAATGTTCCAAAAAAAAGAAAAGGGGTCCAAAAATGTTCCCTATTTTTTCAGGTTCTCAGAAGTTCATGTTCAAGTTCATGTTTTCAGAAGTTTTTTCATTAATAATATTAATACTATACTATTAATATTTAGAGCCATCTAATCCTAGATATCTAGTGCGAGCAAAGTAAACAATTCTTCCTGAAAATATCCCTCACAACGCTGCCAACATATGGTACAGTTTCTCGTCACGTGACCCTATAGGGCAGAGGCGAGCAACTCATCCACTGTGGTCAACGGACGCATTGATCACCAATGGTTCTCGAGTGCCTTTGGCATCACGTTCATGGTTATTCACATTCTCAGGATAGGAATGTTGAAATGAGCAGTGGAGCTTGGTAGAATCAGGTTCTGTGGCCCACCATTCATCCTTGATGGCCATCGACCACGTTAGGCCCGTGACCTAAGTTCTGAGGTGTAGCAGGCGTGTTGATGCCAATTTACCTGCCTGTGTTGTCCTACAGTATGTGTAGATAGTGTGCAGTGTGGGAATGTGGCCTGGTGAGTATTTCTACTTTTTTATTGTCCACAAGGTTAGGCACTTTGCCTACATTTCTGGACACTTAGCAGAGCACATCAGGCCACTATTAAAAGGGTTGTCCAAGTGTTTAACACTGCTGACCTATCCTGAGGATAGGGTTGTCCAAGTGTTTAATACTGCTGACCTATCCTAAGGATAGGGTGTTCCAAGTGTTTAATACTGCTGACCTATCCTGAGGATAGGGTTGTCCAAGTGTTTAATACTGCTGACCTATCCTGAGGATAGGGTTGTCCAAGTGTTTAATACTGCTGACCTATCCTGAGGATAGGGTTGTCCAAGTGTTTAATACTGCTGACCTATCCTGAGGATAGGGTTGTCCAAGTGTTTAATACTGCTGACCTATCCTGAGGATAGGGTTGTCCAAGTGTTTAATACTGCTGACCTATCCTGAGGATAGGGTTGTCCAAGTGTTTAATACTGCTGACCTATCCTGAGGATAGGTTTGTCCAAGTGTTTAATACTGCTGACCTATCCTGAGGATAGGGTTGTCCAAGTGTTTAATACTGCTGACCTATCCTGAGGATAGGGTTGTCCAAGTGTTTAATACTGCTGACCTATCCTGAGGATAGGTCATCACTGTGATTCGTGTGGATCCAACTCCAGGCACCACCAATGATTAGCTGTCTGAAGCGGCTTCGGAGCTCAGGCGAACCCTACATCCACCTCGTAGCTCACCAAGCACACCACCATCCATTGGATAGTGGCTGTGCTTGGTTTTGCAGCTCAATTGCTATGTTTTAGACAAATTGCTACGTTGAAAACAAAAAACTGCTACAAAACTGATAATAGAGCCGTGTTTCATCAGTCCGAGAATCCAACTTATAAAAACAAGTCTTAATAAATTAGCCATCATGTCTGTTAAGACCCTAGCAATACCCCTGATAACTTTCACTATGTGGTGGATTTATGCCCCAAACCCTACCTGGGAACGGCCACTGATGGACAGGATTTACATAAGCCATGCCCAGGTTCAGGCTAGGACAGGTGAATTTTCCTGCACTATGCACAACATTCCTCCCATGGTCATGTCACAATTTGGTGCTAAGGAGATCTCAAGATTCTTACATGTTGAATCACTAGATCTTCATTTCTTATAAAGTAACAGAGTAACAGTAAAGTATAAAAATATATCCAAACGTCTTGAAAAAATTGTCATCCTTTTAGATTACCCATACATTCTGTTGGGCCCTTTTAGTGAGTAGAAGTGGACACCCCAACCCAAACCCAACTGTTTTGGTTTAAACTGAGTAAATTATCCTAACCATAAATGTATTCCTTGGTCCACCATTTTTTTTCTTGGAAATTATCCATTTATGAATGGCATTTCTCATAACATGTTCCTTGTGTCATCTAGATCCATACAAGTCTCTAACAACCTACTTCAACCAACTGTACAACTGACCGCAGCCATTGGTGTAAGCATCAGGCACCAGGGGCATGTGCCCTTGGCCAATTTCTTAGTCCTATGCCTCTGACTACCACAATGGAAACTGTGATAGATTAATTCAACATTTCATCAATGTTTGTTAGGCTGCAAAGTCTAATAGCAGCAACATCAATAGTTGCGTTAGTATAAGCACCCATTAATATTATGATATTGAGCGGAAACATTTATCTATCGTATACAATTTGTCTGCTCATAAAACAAAATTCTATCCATCTATCAATTATAATTTTGAGGAGGTCAGTTCCTGAAAGACAGGAATGGCCTGAGGATTCAGATCGTCCCTTGAGGAGGCCTGGTCTGATCTTGGCCTCATGATGATCCAACATGTCAGCCAACAAGGAAGCTCTGAAAATGCTTTGATGAAATTTCCATGATAAGCTGGTCCATTAATGGGTCTCAGAAAATGTTCTCATAAATCTCTAAAGCATTATTGATCCTTAATGATGTTCAAACCGATGCCACGAAGGTGCCCGTGAAGTGCCCTGGTGGTGCCCTAATGAATAGTTTATGCTATTCTGACTTCTTTTACAAACCTAATGGTTTGCTGCTGATGTCCTTAAGCACTAAAATTCTAACTTCAATTCATCATCGGAAGAAACGATGACCTATGAATCCTTACTTAATGCTCCAGTAATAAGGTTTTTGTATAATTTAAGAAATGTGGATTACCTTCTGACTCCACTGCAGACCTCTGGAAGCAAATGCCCCCTAGGCATCTAAAGTTCAAACCAAAAAAGGTCCACCTAAAGGTCCAAGTGAATCTTTACTCAAAGGGTTTCTCCACTTTTGAACACCATGCAAAGACATAAAATATACATAAAAAGTTAACAAACTTTTTTTAAAAAAATTCATCCTAATGCTTATGAGCTACAGCCTGTATAGTACTTCAGAGCTGCATTCACAATTCTACTGGTTGTCATTGGACAGCAGAATTGAGCAGTCATACTACTAGTAACACAATGAATGTCAATCATCTGAGACGCTACCTTTTTGTAAAATCCAGAACAAATTCCCTGTTTCATTTACTAGATAAATGCAAATATGAAAAAAAAGTTTCATTTTCCTGCTGTTCTGTGCAGTTTTTTTTTTGTGACAGGTCGTATTGTAACATTATTTTCTAGGTCCCCGGTTGAATCACTTGAATATTTCCATCTGAGGCCGACAGATAGCAAGCGCCATGTAAATCATCCCAATTAGTCAGAATATTTGCGGTAGGAGCTGGAGGTAAGCAATGAAGGATTAAAATAAATCAGGCAATTATGAGCCATTTTATATTTTCCTTATTGAGAGGAGAGGTTCGCCGTCGTACATTAACGCCGTGTGAAAATGGATAGGAGGCTTTACAGATGCCAAAAGGCGTAGACGTAACAGAGCGCGGCATAAATTACAGCTGGCGGTACTGATTATCATATAAAAAAGACACAAGACAGAAAATTACAGACTTGACAAATCAGAGGCTGACACCAGTGTTACCAACGAGAGGAACAAGCCAAAAAAAAACTAAAAAACAAAGTGTACAAAAGGCAGGAAAATCTTTCGGATGATGGTGTCATTATATTATTATGTTTATTGTTAGATACTTCTGAAAATTCTGCTCCGGCACCAGGCAAACCGAGATGAATAGGAAATGAAGTCCTGATGGAGCACAAGGGGCGTGAAGTCACTTTAGGTAATACCGGCCTACTTTTAACAATAATAAGAAGGCTTGATATATGGGGAATATTGGTTGTTTTTAGGTTAACCCCACCCATGAGTACAGGACTCGCCCTCTGGTAAATTTATTAGTTGTGCCTTCAGAAGGACTCCATTAACAGTGCCAGAAATGTGTCCACTAGGGATGAGCTAATTTCTTAAAATTCGATTTGTGTCCAATCCGGCCAGTTGTCGTAATTCACTTCAAGGCCAAATAAATGTTACCTGAAGCAAAAGTTTTTTTTTCGCTCTCTCCCCCCTTACTCTTTCCCTCTCACTCACTCTCTCCCTCCTTCCCTTCCCCCTCTCTCTTTCCCTTGTCCCTCTCTCTACCTACCTTTCCCTCTCTATTCATCCCTCTTGCCTTCCTTCTCCCTCTTTCTTTCTTCCTCTGTCCCACTCTCTCTTGCTCTTCCTCTATCTCTCTCTGTCCCTCTCCCTCTCTCTTTTCCTGTCTCTCTTGCTCCTTCTTTCCCTTCCTCTCTCACTCCTTCCCTTCCTCTCTCTCCCTCTTTCTCCATCTCTTTCGTTGCCTCTCTATTCATTCTTCTCTACCCCTCTCTCTCTCTGCCTGTCTCTTTGTTCCTCTCTCCCTCCCTCCTTTCCTCCCTCTCTCTTTCTCCTTCCCTGCCTCTCTCTATTCCACCTATCCCTCTATATGTCTCCCTCCTTCCCCCTCTGTCTGTTTCCCTTATCCCTCTCTCTCCTTACCTTTCCCTCTCTGTCTCTCTCTATTCATTCCTAACTCCTTCCTTCCCTCTCTCTTTCTCTCTCCCTCTGCCACTTGCTCTTTCCTTCCCTTTTTCTCTGTCTCTCTCCTTCTGTTTCTCTCCCTACCTCTCTCTCTTCATCCTTCTCTCCCCTCTCTGTTTTTCTGTCTCTCTCCCTCCTTCCTTCCCTCTGTTTATCTTCTTCCCTCATTGCCTCCCTCTTTCTTCATCCTTCTCTACCTCTCTCTCTGCCTCTCTCTTTGTTCTTTTCTCCCTCCCTCCCTCCCTCTATCTTGCTCTTTCCCTCCCTCTCTGTTTCCTCCATCCCTCTCTCTGTCTCACCTCTTCCTCCCCACCCTCTCTCTCTTTGTCCCTCCTTTATTCTCATGAATCACAGAAAATTTAGGTTTTGTAGAATCAGAACTTTTTGAAAAATTCAGATTTACTCATATCTAGTGTCCACCCTGAAACTGTGTCAATAGAGTGACCCCAATAATGAGAAGAGCGCCCAGTAGATACGGTACATACGTACAGTATCTTCCATTATGGGGGTTCTCCAGGAATCAAGAAAATGAAAATAATGAAATACTACTTTACTGTAAATATATTTCCAAATACCTTTCATTAGTTATAATGGCTCGTTTTGCCTTGGGAGCAAGTTACTTCACAGCACTGAGGTAAAGAGTTGCCTCATCCTCCTCTCTGCTCTGCTTGTCAGGGATTATAGTTTCAATGAGTTTTTATTGAGTATTTTCAGATATTTTCCAAACAGGTACAACACTGCTTGTCAGGGATTATAATCCTGAATACAGTTCTTCAGATCAATCTCTGTAGGAATGGAGTTCATGAGGAGATTTGAAGTACAGAGAGGCGGTAGCTTGTGGTAATGACCAGCAGCTCTTGTATGCGGTCTCCAAGAGAATATATTTATAAGAAAGTATTTTTATTTTCTTAATTCCCGGAGAACCCCTGTATGTCCAAAGGAGCAGAAGAAAAACACACGGAAGAATCTACCCAGCGGTGGCCATTATCAGCCTACAATACTAGATGTTATGAAAATACAACTCTTTTCAAAAAAGTGTGTAACACCATATCAGTATGGGTTTATGAGGGATCAGTCCTGTCAGACTAATGTGATCAGCTTCTGTAGGGAATTCTTGACTGGACTGAGTCATTTGATGTTATATAAGATTAGTATATAAAATGAGAATGCTTGGACTGGGAGAGAATATCTTTATGTGGGTAAGTAACTGGCTCAGTGATAGAAAACAGAGGGTGGTTATCAAAGGTACACACTGAGATTCAACCACTGTTGCTGGTAGGGGACCACAGGGGTCAATATTGAAGGAGTCACCATTACCGGTGGAGTATTACAGGGGTCAGTATTTGAGGGGTCAAGTTAGTGATGAGATAGCATAGGGGGCAGCATTGGAGAGGTCATGGTTACTAGTGGAGTGCCACAGGGGTCAGAATTGGAGAGGTTACTGTCACTAGTGGGATACCACAGGGGTCAGTACTGTGCCCTATTCTCTTCAATATATTTATTAATGATCTTGTAGAAGACTTGCACAGTAAAATATCAATTTTTGCAGATGACACTAAACTGTGTAAAGTAATTAACATGAAAGAGGCCAGTATAATATATATATATACTACAGAGGACAGTATACTGCTACAGAGGGATCTGAATAGATTGGCGGCTTGGGAAGACAAGTGGCAGAGGTTTGACACTGACAAATGTAAGGTTATGCACATGGGAAGGAATAAAGCAAGTCACCTGTACATACCAAGTGGTAAAACAGTGACTTAACCCTAATAGACTGCTGCACTTAGTGGTGGATCAGAATTTTTTTTCTTCTAAATTTTATAAACTGAAATTTTTTCTTTTAAACACTGATTTTAAATTACACAGCAGAAGTCACAGGTAAATGAAAGGTCAGCCATTATCCCTTTGTTATACCATTATAATAGACACATTTCTAGCAATATTAGAGTCTCCAGTTTTGCTGGTGCAGCCATATATTGACTATTTTGCCGTTATCTGCAAGCATTCAGGTAAGATTTTTTTTTATTTTTATTTTTATATATTTTTTTAAATGACTTTAATGAGTGGATATGACCACTAGATGGCATAGCATCACAGTGAATTGCTAGAAGTGGATGCATTTAGCTCTGCCAGAGAAGGTAATTCTGTGCAATTACAGTGACAAAAACACCACTAGACAAGATATATTAATAGGAATTTAGTCTGCGTGAAGGTAACGTAACTCTTCTGCTGCCAAATTTTCCAGTACAGCTTATCCGAAGCGACGGTGGTACATTGTGAGTTTGGAACGTTACGTGAACTCACAGCCCATGAGACATAGTCACGAAGCCCTGCCGTGACACATCTAACTGTGATGGATGGGTAGACCACACACAGCGAGGCTTGAAGAACCATAGCTTACTTACCTCCTGACACAGCGCCTCCCTTGGCCATGGGCTGTGTCTAGTATTGCAGCCTAGCCAGCTGTAATCAAGTGAATGGAGATGAACTGTAATACCATACATAACCCATAGACAGGAGTGGCGCTGTTTATACGTTCCCTAGTCAATGGGAGTCATATGAATAAAATACAAGCTCCCCCTAGTGATGTCTGACAGCAGCCTTTGAGCCATAGGGGTGGTGGGGAGAATGAGTAAGTGTGAATTATGCCTTGCTCCTCCATGATCCATCATAAATGACTGTGCTAACCATTTCTACCACCAGGTGGCATCTTATTAATATCCGTTACATGCATGTGAATGAAACTTTTAACAGGTGGTGTTCTCGATCACAGCACTCCTTATGGCTAGGCATGGTATTGCAAGAAAATATATCAGTGGATTAATGTAAAAGGACATCATTACTGGATAATTTAATTTTCTAATCAACCATTATTTGATAATACATCCATCTGACACATGATTTAAGGTAATCCTTTTTTATTAGAAGGGTTTTCCTGATGTTAAGCTGATTATAGGATGTTCTGCTGCTTGGATGCAAAAGACTATTCATTTTAATAGCAACTCTGTAGTACTTTATCTCCCCAGCGGTGGCACAGCAGGAATTTTGAACACTTGCTTCCAGATCAATCCACAGATAAAAAGTCACCTTTAATCTGGGGATTGATCTCGCGGCAAGTGTTCAAAATTCCTGCAGCACCACCACTGGAGAAATAAAGTACTACAGAGTTGCTATTAAAACGAATAGTTTGTCCATGTCCTCTTAGGATGTGCCGGGTCCTCCGGAAGAGGAGAAACTCTTTACAGCTGCTCTCCTTTCTGCGTAATAGAAAAGGCTCCTGAACCTGGGACCTGGGTCTGAAACCAGACAACCCTTTTAAGGTTTCTGCAGCAGGTGCCATGTTGTCCCATCTCTGGGACCCTATGACCTAAAATTAATGGCATGGTAAATGTTATATGTCATGGATGTTAATTGTTGGAATACTCCTTTAATATTAATTTATTTTAATAATATCCTTTCCTGACAGCAGAGGGCAGCATTGTGGCAGATATGCCATCTACTCTACAGCAAGCCTTCAGACTGCTATCCTCCTTGCCTGAACACATGAATCATAATCTTGATCCTGTATTTTTCCTGTGCGCTACATAGTAATTGGAACACATTTCCTTCATTAAATTAAGTATAATTATACTTTTTTGCTTGTTTTTAACAAAATAAAAGGCATAATTGTGATGAATGTATATACATAATATATTAATTGTGCTCCTTTGCAGCATTCTAACATTTCTATATAATACTCTGAATAAAATATATTAAATTGTATCGAATAGTTTATTTAAACTGACAATGAACTCTGCAGCAAGTGCTCAGTTCCACTGCAGTGCCTCCGCAGGGGAAAGAAAGTATTGCACTGTTAAAATTAAACTCAAACCAATTGAAATCAGTAGTTGTTGGTGTAATGCATGGAAAGGCCAGACACATCCTGAATTACGTAGGCACCTCCATCTATTATCGTCTTTTATGATTGACATCTTTTTGAGGATCAAGTGGGCACTTCATGTCACTATTAAAGGTTAGTACCACATTACATAGATAGAAACAGATGTGTTCTTCCTTATCTTTTCTCATGGCTCAACATATCCCAAGTGGTATGGAACAAATTCACTAGCTTTTTAAAGAAAACATGATTTCATGATACTGTGTCACAAGATGTCTATCCTATGTGTGTATATGTGGGCATCCTGTGGTTTCTGTTAATGTTGATGATTACGGCTTACAGCCAAGGAAAACCCAAAATTCATTATCTTAGAAAATTAGAATATTATATTAGACCAACTGTAAATTATTTCTTTTTAAACACAGAAATGTTGGCCAAATAAAAAGTATGTCCAGTAAATGCACTCAGTACTTGATTGGGGCTCTTTTTGCATGAATGACTGCATCAATGCGGCGTGGCCTGGAGGCGATCAGCCTGTGGCAGTGCTGAGGTGTTATAGAAGCCCAGGTTGCTTTGATAGCGGCCTTCAGCTCGTCTGCATTGTTGGGTCTGGTATCTCTCATAGATTCTCTATGGGGTTAAGGTCAGGCGAGTTTGCTGGACAATCAAGCACAGTGATACTGTGGTTATTACACCAGGTATTGGTACTTTTGGCAGTGTGGACAGGTGCCAAATTCTGCTGGAAAAAAAACTATTCCATCGCCAAAAAGCTTGTCGGCAGAGGGAAGCATGAAGTGCTCTAAAATCTCCTGGTAGACAGTTGCACTGACTTTGGTCTTGATAAAACACAGTGGACCTACACCAGCAGATGACATGGCTCCCCAAACCATCACTGATTGTGGAAACTTCACACTAGACCTCAAGCAGCTTGGATTGAGACCTCTCCACTCTTCCTACCAGACTCTGGGACCTCGATTTCCAAATGAAATGCAACATTTACTTTCATCTGAGAACAACACCTTTGACCACTGAGAACAGTCCAGTTCTTCTTCTCCTTGGCCAGGTAAGACTCTTCTGGCATTGTCTATGGGTCATGAGTGGCTTGACACATGGAATGCGACACTTGTAGCCCATGTCCTGGATACGTCTGTGTGTGGAGGCTCTTGATGACTCCAGCAGCAGTCCACTCCTTGTGAATCTCCTCCAAATTTAGGAAAAGCCTTTTCTTAACAATCCTATCAAGGCTGCGGTTCTCCCTGTTGCTTGTGCTCCTTTTTCTACCACCCTTTTTCCTTCCACTCAACTTTCCATTAACATTCTTTGATACAGCACTCTGTGAACAGCCAGCGTCTTTAGCAATGACCTTTTGTGGCTTACCCTCCTTGTGGAGCGTGTCATTGACAGCCTTCTGGACATCTGTCAAGTCAGCAGTCTTCCCCATGATTGTGTCACCTACTGAACCAGACTAAGGGACCTTTTTAAAGGCTTGGGAAGCCTTTGCAGGTGTTTTGGGTTAATTATTCTAATTTTCTGAGATAATGAATTGTAGGTTTTCCTTGGCTGTAAGCCATAATCATCAACATTAACAGAAATAAACACTTGAAAAAGTTCACTCTGTTTGTAATGACTCTATATAATATATGGGTTTCACTTTTTGAACTGAATTACTGAAAAAAACAACTTTTTGATGATATTCTAATTTATTGAGATGCACTTGTAGATAGATAGATAGATAGATAGATATGAGATACATAGATAGATAGATAGATAGATAGATAGATAGATAGATAGATATGAGATAGATAGATAGATAAATAGATAGATTTTGGATTTACAGAAAAACTGGCTTCTTCTCGTCATCCAGCCTCATCCTCACAGTCAGATTGACATGTATTTCTGCTTGTCCCATTATGAAGATGAAGCCAACGGCACATTTTAACATCAGTTAACACATAGAAGTAAAGCTGTTACAATAAGAAAAATGGTGTGAACCGTGGAAGGATAGATAAGTGCGTATTCTATTCACATGCAGTCGGTGCGAAGTCAGAGACTAATGAGCAGGTTCACATCTCATTCATGTGGGCACTATTGTGTGGTGTACTTCAGTTCACAGCTGTACTGTATCCTATACCATTATACCATCTATACCATATCTACACCATATACCATACCATGCTTAGAACATGTCAGCTGAAAGCATCTGCATCTTCTATCTTTTATTAAAGTTTCTGATTTGTTTAGTTTTATTCCATAAATCATTAGTGTATGCAGTTGCACAGATTATAAACTTCATAATACTATATATCCTGTTAAACAAAAATACCTCCTTCTCCACTTATGAACTGCCTCCCTTCTCATGTATATGGCTATTATACTGTAACTGTTCAGAATCTCCGCACTCACTGAAAAACCAAGACAAAGTCGTTGAAGCTGGATCAGTACTCAGAGCAAAGACATGGTATGAGAGTGGAAAGAGACAGGCGGAGAGAGAGAGGCTCTATGCACACTGAATTATTATTATTATTTTTTGGGGGGTGAAGGGAGGGGCTGTTTGCACACAGACTGCCAGTTCATGTGTCTTCATGTATCAGAGGATGAGAACAGAGGGAGCATTAATCAAGGACTTCTTTTATTTCATGAGAAGCAGGCACTGAATTGTGGACAGAGTGCAGTACTTCTGAGTTTCAGAGAACATCATAGCAGGCAGTAATGAGAACATGGCACAGGTGGCAGTGCGGTGCTTCTGGGTGAGAACATCATAACAGGCAGTGATGAGAACATGGCACAGGTGGTAGTGCGGTGCTTCTGGGTGAAAACATCATAACAGGCAGTGATGAGAACATAGCACAGGTGGCAGTGCGGTGCTTCTGGGTGAGAACATCATAAAAGGGCAGTGATGAGAACATGGCACAGGTGGTAGTGCGGTGCTTCTGGGTGAGAACATCATAACAGGCAGTCATGAGAACATGGCACAGGTGGCAGTGCGGTGCTTCTGGGTGAGAACATCATAACAGGCAGTGATGAGAACATGGCACAGGTGGTAGTGCAGTGCTTCTGGGTGAGAATATCATAACAGACAGTGATGAGAACATGACACAGGTGGTAGTGCAGTGCTTCTGGGTGAGAACATCATAGCAGACAGTGATGAGAACATGGCACAGGTGGCAGTGCGGTGCTGGGTGAGAACATCATAACAGGCAGTGATGAGAACATGGCACAGGTGGTAGTGCAGTGCTTCTGGGTGAGAATATCATAACAGACAGTGATGAGAACATGACACAGGTGGTAGTGCAGTGCTTCTGGGTGAGAACATCATAGCAGACAGTGATGAGAACATGGCACAGGTGGCAGTGCGGTGCTTCTGGGTGAGAACATCATAACAGGCAGTGATGAGAACATGGCACAGGTGGTAGTGCAGTGCTTCTGGGTGAGAATATCATAACAGACAGTGATGAGAACATGACACAGGTGGTAGTGCAGTGCTTCTGGGTGAGAACATCATAACATACATTGATGAGAACATGGCACAGGTGGTAGTGCAGTGCTTCTGGGTGAGAACATCATAACAGGCAGTGATGAGAACATGACACAGGTGATACTGGTTTCAGGAATACTCTCATTACTCAATGCTCTCATCCACAAACAGTGCCACTTGCTGTCCACAGGTTGCATGCAGTATTGCAGCTGCCATACCGTAATACAACCCATGGATAGGTGTTTTTTTTCTTTCTGGAAGTAAGCGTCCATGTTTTCTAATGTTATACAACCACTTTAACGTCTATGAGCTCTGCACTTTTGTGTTAGAGGCCCTTTAATTATATAAATTAATAGCAGGCAAAGAATATTAAGCTTTTTTTTTACCCTTTATTAGAAGTGAGTCTGGAGGAAAACAACATTAAATCCCGAACTGCAGTAAAACCTGCTCCGTGTTCTAAGCATATATTACCTGATTATGTTTTCAGTGCATTTCTCTGGTGAAACATTTGCAGAACAAGTGCTTCCATTCTCACTTTTCATGCCCTGATATATCCAAATGTTGTTATTAGAGCACAATTTGTTATATCGGGTCTGTTAAATGCATTGCGCAGAAAGATAAAACAACACGCCTTTAATGAACAGGAGAACCGCCAAGGTAACTTCACTGAATATTTACATCCCAGGCGCTATCAAATTACAGAGAAGTTTACGATGGTATCGGCACCGTCTACCGGGTTATTACTACAACTAGTTCTGCTGTCAACAGCTGTCAAGAGTATAGATGGCATAAAATGAACACCAGAACAACGTATCCATCGCCAAACAGTGTAATCAGCCTGCATGGGTTAACTATAGCTCCAGAAGGGGGCGCTGCATTGTCATCTATACATAAAGGGTGCACTAAATGTCAGGTGCCACAATGGTGGAGAACTTGGCGCATGTCTCTGTGACAACCTTAAGCTGCTAATTCCCATAGAAGTCAATAGGAGAGAGCAGCGTATATGCAAGCATATGTCCTAGAGGTGGGACCCATATTTATCAGACATATCAGGCATATCTTGTGGATATTACAGAGTAAGCCTGCAACAGTGTCCCCCCCCATAAGAAACCAGTCTGTAACACTTCCAGAAAAAAAAACAAAAAAAAAACAAATTACGCTACTCTACCTATAACACATCAGGCCTGCGGCCATCACCCGCAATAAAAGCCAGGCTTGAAACAGAATCAACCTGCACCTATCTGAATATTACACCTATAACAGAACCAGCCTGCAACATTACACCTATAACAGAGCCAGCCTGCAAAATTAGACCTATAACAAAACCAGCCTGCAACGTTACATCTATAACAGAACCAGACCTGCAATATTACACCTATAACAGAACCAGCCTGCAACATTACATCTATAACAGAATCAGCCTGCAAAATTACATCTATAACAGAACCAGCCTGCAACATTACACCTAAAAAAGAACCAGCCTGTAACATTACACCTATAACAGAACCAGCCTGCAACATTACACCTATAACAGAACCAGCCTGCAATATTATACTTATAACAGAACCAGCCTGCAACATTACACCTAAAAAAGAACCAGCCTGTAACATTACACCTATAACAGAACCAGCCTGCAACATTACACCTATAACAGAACCAGCCTGCAATATTACACCTATAATAAAACCAGCCTGCAATATTACTCCTATAACAGAACCAGCCTGCAATATTATACTTGATACAGAACCAGCCTGCAACATTACACCTATGACAGAGCCAATCTGCATCATTACATCTATAACAGAACCAGCCTGCAACATTACACGTATAACAGAACCAATCTGCATTATTACATCTATAACAGAACCAGCCTGCAACATTACACCTGTAACAGAACCAGCCTGCAACATTACACCTATAAGAGAACCAGCCTGTAACATTATACCTATAACAGAACCAGCCTGCAACATTACACCTATAACAGAACCAGCCTGCAATATTACTCTTATAACAGAACCAACCTTCAATATTATACTTATAACATAACCAGCCTGCAACATTACATCTATAACAGAACCAGCCTGCAACATTACACCTATTACAGAACCAGCCTGCAACATTACACCTATAACAGAACCAGCCTGTAACATTACACCTATAACAGAACCAGCCTTTAGTATTATACTTATAACAGAACCAGCCTGCAACATTACACCTGTAACAGAACCAGCCTGCAATATTACTCTTATAACAGAACCAACCTTCAATATTATACTTATAACAGAACCAGCCTGCAACATTACATCTATAACAGAATCAGCCTGCAAAATTACATCTATAACAGAACCAGCCTGCAACATTACACCTCTAACAGAACCAGCCTGCAACATTACACCTATAGCAGAGCCAGCCTGCAACGTTACACCTATAACAGAACCAGCCTGCAATATTACTCCTATAACAGAACTAGCCTTCAATATTATACTTATAACAGAACCAGCCTGCAACATTACACCTAAAAAAGAACCAGCCTGTAACATTACACCTATAACAGAACCAGCCTGCAACATTACACCTATAACAGAATCAGCCTGCAACATTACATCTATAACAGAACCAGCCTGCAATATTACTCCTATAACAGAACCAGCTTGCGACATTACACCTATAACAGAATCAGCCTGCAACATTACATCTATAACAGAACCAGCCTGCAATATTACTCCTATAACAGAACCAGCTTGCGACATTACACCTATAACAGAATCAGCCTGCAACATTACAGCTATAACAGAATCAGCCTGCAACATTACATTTAGAACAGAACCAGCCTGCGACATTACACCTATAACATAATCAGCCTGTAACATTACACCTATAACAGAACCAGCCTGCAACATTACACCTATAACAGAACCAGCCTGCAATATTACTCTTATAACAGAACCAACCTTCAATATTATACTTATAACAGAACCAGCCTGTAACATTACACCTATAACAGAACCAGCCTGCAACATTACACCTATAACAGAACCAGCCTGCAACATTACACCTATAACAGAACCAGCCTGCAATATTACTCTTATAACAGAACCAACCTTCAATATTATACTTATAACAGAACCAGCCTGCAACATTACATCTATAACAGAACCAGCCTGCAACATTACACCTATTACAGAACCAGCCTGCAACATTACACCTATAACGGAACCAGCCTGTAACATTACACCTATAACAGAACCAGCCTTTAATATTATACTTATAACAGAACCAACCTTCAATATTATACTTATAACAGAACCAGCCTGCAACATTACACCTGTAACAGAACCAGCCTGCAATATTACTCTTATAACAGAACCAACCTTCAATATTATACTTATAACAGAACCAGCCTGCAACATTACATCTATAACAGAATCAGCCTGCAAAATTACATCTATAACAGAACCAGCCTGCAACATTACACCTCTAACAGAACCAGCCTGGAACATTACACCTCTAACAGAACCAGCCTGCAACATTACGCCTATAGCAGAGCCAGCCTGCAACGTTACACCTATAACAGAACCAGCCTGCAATATTACTCCTATAACAGAACTAGCCTTCAATATTATACTTATAACAGAACCAGCCTGCAACATTATACCTAAAAAAGAACCAGCCTGTAACATTACACCTATAACAGAACCAGCCTGCAACATTACACCTATAACAGAACCAGCCTGCAATATTACACCTATAATAGAACCAGCCTGCAATATTATACTTGATACAGAACCAGCCTGCAACATTACACCTATTACAGAGCCAATCTGCATCATTACATCTATAACAGAACCAGCCTGCAACATTACATCTATAACAGAATCAGCCTGCAAAATTACATCTATAACAGAACCAGCCTGCAACATTACACCTCTAACAGAACCAGCCTGCAACATTACGCCTATAGCAGAGCCAGCCTGCAACGTTACACCTATAACAGAACCAGCCTGCAATATTACTCCTATAACAGAACTAGCCTTCAATATTATACTTATAACAGAACCAGCCTGCAACATTACACCTAAAAAAAAACCAGCCTGTAACATTACACCTATAACAGAACCAGCCTGCAACATTACACCTATAACAGAACCAGCCTGCAATATTACACCTATAATAAAACCAGCCTGCAATATTACTCCTATAACAGAACCAGCCTGCAATATTATACTTGATACAGAACCAGCCTGCACACATTACACCTATGACAGAGCCAATCTGCATCATTACATCTATAAACAGAACCAGCCTGCAACATTACCGTATAACAGAACCAATCTGCATTATTAACATCTATAACAGAACCAGCCTGCAACATTACACCTGTAACAGAACCAGCCTGCAACATTACACCTATAAAGAACCAGCCTGTAACATTATACCTATAACAGAACCAGCCTGTATTATATTACAGAACCAGCCTGCAATATTAACATAACAGAACCAACTTTCAATAATTATACTTATAACATAACCAGCCTGCAACATTACATCTATACAGAACCAGCCTGCACATTACACTATAACAGAACCAGCCTGTTATAGTATTATACTTATAACAGAACCAGCCTGCAACATTACACCTGTAACAGAACCAGCCTGCAATATTACTCTTATAACAGAACCAACCTTCAATATTATACTTATAACAGAACAGCCTGCAACATTACATCTATAACAGAATCAGCCTAAAATTACATCTATAACAGAACCAGCCTGCAGACCAGCCTGCAGCATTAGCACCATATGCAACGTTACACCTATAACAGAACCAGCCTGCAATATTACACCTATAACAGAACTAGCCTTCAATTATTTATACTTATTAACAAAAAGAACCAGCCTGCAACATTAAACAACATTACACCTATAACAACCAGCCTGCAACACCTATAACAGAATCAGCCTGCAAACATTACATCTATAACAGAACCAGCTTGCGAATTACTATAACCTAGAATCAGCCTGCACATTACACTATAACAGAATCAGCCTGCAACATTACATTTAGAACAGAACCAGCCTGCGACATTACACCTATAAATAATCAGCCTGTAACATTACATATAACAGAACCAGCCTGCAACATTACACCTATAACAGAACCAGCCTGCAATATTACTCTATAACAGAACCAACCTTCAATATTATACTTATAAATAACCAGCCTGCAACATTACACCTACAGAACTGTAACATTACACATAACAGAACCAGCCTGCAACATTACATTACAGAACAGAGCCATAATTTGCAACATGAACCAGCCTATAACATGAACCAGCCTGAAACATTACACCTGAACCAGCCTTAATATTATACTTAGAACCAGCCTGCAATTACACAATATAACAGAACCAACCTTCAATATTATACTTATAACAGAACCAGCCTGCAACATTACATCTATAACAGAATCAGCCTGCAAAATTACATCTATAACAGAACCAGCCTGCAACATTACACCTCTAACAGAACCAGCCAACATTACGCCTATAACAGAGCCAGCCTGCAACGTTACAGCCTATAACAGAACCAGCCTGCAAATATTAACTCCTATAACAGAACTAGCCTTCAATATTATACTTATAACAGAACCAGCCTGCAACATTACACCTAAAAAAAGAACCAGCCTGTAAAATTACACTATAATAGAACCAGCCTGCAACATTACACCTATAAAGAACCAGCCTGCAATATTACATTACAGAGCCTACAGGCCAATCTGCATCATTACATCTATAACAGAAGCCTGCAACATTACACGTATAACAGAACCAATTGCATTATTACATCTATAACAGAACCAGCCTGCAACATCACACCTGTAACAGAACCAGCCTGCAACATACACCTATAAACAGAACCAGCCTGTAACATTATACCTATAACAGAACAGCCTGCAACATTACACCTATAACAGAAACAGCCTGCAATATTACTCTATAACAGAAACCAACCTTCAATATTATACTTATAACATAACCAGCCTGTAACATTACATCTATAACAGAACCAGCCTGCAACATTACACCTATTACAGAACCAGACTGCAACATTACACCTATAACAGAACCAGCCTGTAACATTACAGCCAGCCTTTAATATTATATTATATCAGAACCAGCCTGCAATACTCTTACTCTTATAACAGAACCAACCTTCAATATTATACTTATAACAGAACCAGCCTGCAACATTACATCTATAACAGAATCAGCCTGCAAAATTACATCTTAACAGAGCCAGCCTGCAACATTACACCTATAACAGAGCCAGCCTGCAACGTTACCCCCTATAACAGACAGCCTGCAATATTACTCCTATAACAGAACTACCTTCATATTATACTTATAACAGAACCAGCCTGCAACATTACACCTAAAAAAGAACCGGCCTGTAACATTACACCTATAACAGAACCAGCCTGCAACATTACACCTATAACAGAATCAGCCTGCAACATTACATCTATAACAGAACCAGCCTGCAATATTACTCCTATAACAGAACCAGCTTGCGACATTACACCTATAACAGAATCAGCCTGCAACATTACATCTATAACAGAACCAGCCTGCAATATTACTCCTATAACAGAACCAGCTTGCGACATTACACCTATAACAGAATCAGCTTGCAACATTACAGCTATAACAGAATCAGCCTGCAACATTACATTTAGAACAGAACCAGCCTGCGACATTACACCTATAACATAATCAGCCTGCGACATTACACCTATAACAGAATCAGCCTGCAACATTACACCTATAACAGAACCAGCCTGTAACATTACACCTATAACAGAACCAGCCTGCAACATTACATCTATAACAGAACCAGCCTGCAATATTACTCCTATAACAGAACCAGCTTGCGACATTACACCTATAACAGAATCAGCCTGCAACATTACAGCTATAACAGAATCAGCCTGCAACATTACAGCTATAACAGAATCAGCCTGCAACATTACATTTAGAACAGAGCCAGTTTGCGACATTACACCTATAACATAATAAGCCTGCGACATTACACCTATAACAGAATCAGCCTGCAACATTACATCTATAACAGAACCAGCCTGCGACATTACACTTATAACAGAATCAGGCTGCAACATTACACCTATTACATAGCCAGCCTGCAACATTACACCTATAACAGAATCAGTCTGCAACTTTACATGTATAACAGAACCAGCCTGCAATATTACTCCTGTAACAGAACCAGCTTGCGACATTACACCTATAACAGAATCAGCCTGCAACATTACAGCTATAACAGAATCAGCCTGCAACATTACAGCTATAACAGAATCAGCCTGCAACATTACATTTAGAACAGAACCAGCTTGCGACATTACACCTATAACAGAATCAGGCTGCAACATTACACCTATAACATAGCCAGCCTGCAACATTACACCTATAACAGAATCAGTCTGCAACTTTACATCTATAACAGAACCAGGCTGCAATATTACTCCTATAACAGAACCAGCTTGCGACATTACACCTATACAGAATCAGCCCTGCAACATTACAGCTTAACATAACAGAATCAGCCTGCAACATTACCTTAAACAGAATCAGCCTGCAACATTACATTTAGAACAGAAACCAGTTTGCGACATTACACCTATAACATAATAGCCTGCGACATTACACTATAACAGAATCAGCCTGCAACATTACATCTATAACAGAACCAGCCTGCGACATTACACCTATAACAGAATCAGGCTGCAACATTACACCTATAACATAGCCAGCCTGCAACATTACACCTATACAGAATCAGTCTGCAACTTTACATGTATAACAGAACCAGCCTGCAATATTACTCCTGTAACAGAACCAGCCAGCAATATTACACCTATAAAAGTACCAGCCTGCATCATTACACCTATAACAGAACAGCCTGCAACATTACATCTATAACAGAACCAGCCTGCAACATTACACCTATAACAGAATCAGGCTGCAACATTATACCTATAATAGAATCAGCCTGCAACATTACACCTATAACAGAACCAGCCTGCAACATTACACCTATAACAGATCTAGCCTGCAATATTACACCTATAACAGAATCAGCCTGCAACATTACTGCTATAACAGAACAAGCCTTCAATATTATACTTATAACAGAACCAGCCTTTAACATTACACCTATAAAAGAACCAGCCTGCAATATTACTCTTATAACAGAACCAACCTTCAATGTTATACTTATAACAGAACCAGCCTGCAACACTACATCTATAACAGAACCAGCCTGCAGCATTACACCTATGACAGAACCAGCCTGCAATATTACTCCTATAACAGAACCAGCCTGCAACATTACATCTATAACAGAACCAGCCTGCAACATTACTCCTATAACAGAACCAGCCTGCAATATTACTCCTATAACAGAACCAGCCTGCAACATTACATCTATAACAGAACCAGCCTGCAACATTACACCTATAACAGAATCAGCCTGCAATATTATACTTACAACAGAACCAGCCTGCAACATTACACCTATAACAGAACCAGCCTTCAACATTACACCTATAACAGAGCCAATCTGCATCATTGCATCTATAACAGATCCAGCCTGCAACATTACACCTATAACAGAACCAATCTGCATCATTACATCTATAACAGAACCAGCCTGCAACATTACACCTATAACAGAACCAGCCTGCAACATTACATCTATAACAGAACCAGCCTGCAACATTACACCTATAACAGAACCAGCCTGTAACATTACACCTATAACAGAACCAGCCTGCGACATTACACCTATAACAGAACCAGCCTGCAACATTACACCTATAACAGAACCAGCCTGCGACATTACACCTATAACAGAATCAGCCTGCAACATTACACCTATAACAGAATCAGCCTGCAACATTACATCTATAACAGAACCAGCCTGCCAATATTATTCCTATAACAGACCAGCCTGCAATATTACACCTATAACAGAACCAGCCTGCAATATTACACCTATAACAGTACCAGCCTGCAACATTTACTGCAACAATTACACCTATACCCAGCCTCTTTACAGCTATCTAGAACCAGCCTACTCCACAGAACCAGCCCTGCCCATCAAAAAACAACCATTCCCTGTACTACAGAACCCTGCAACATTATTACACCTATTTAACATACATACATGCCATTACATTATAACAGAACCTCTGCATCAACAGAACCAGCTGCCTATACAGAACCAGCCTGGTAACCTATACTGTAACATTACAAAGAACAGCCTGCAACATACACCTATAACAGCCTATATTAGACCAGGCCTGCAACATTACATCTACTCAGGTAACATTACATCAACCCCTGCAATTACAGGGAACCAGCCTGCACATTGAAATAGAACCAGCCTGCCAGCCTATTGCAACGATGGCAGAATTCCTGTATAAAGTAAATATTATACATAACCACATGCCTGCATTACAGTATAAAAAAGACCAGCCTGTACATGATCCTGCAACATTACACCTTACAGTAATCAGCCTGCAACATTACACTTATAACAGAACAGCCTGTAGCATTACACTCTAACAGAAGCAGCCCTATCATTACATCTATAACAGAACCGCCTGCAATATTACTCATATAACAGAAACAGCTTGCGACATTACACCTAAACTCCTATAACAGAAGAGCGCAACATTACCGCTATAACAGAACCAGAATAGTCCAGCCAGCCTGCAACATTACACCTATAACAGAACCAGCCTGCAATATTACTCTATAAAGAACAACCTAATAATTAACTATAACAGAACTGCTGCAACATTACACCATAACAGAAAGCCTGCAATATTACCTCGAGCCTAAAACATTACCCTATAAACAGGCCTCAATATTAAACCTAATAACAGAACCAGCCTGCAAGAATAAGCCGCCAATTACTCCTATAACGAACCAGCCTGCAACATTACACCTATAACAGAACCAGCCTGCAACACCTGCCTACAACAGAACCAGCTGCAATATTATACTTATAACAGAACCAGCCTACAATATTACTCCTATAAGAGAACCAGCCTGCAACATTACACTTATAACAGAACCAGCCTGCAACATTACACCTATAACAGAACCAGCCTGCAATATTACACCTATAACAGAACCAGCCTGCAACATTACATCTATAGCAGAGCCAGCCTTCAATATTATACTTATAACTGAACCAGCCTGCAATATTACATTTATAACTCAACCAGCCTGCAATATTATACCTGCAACAGAATCAGCCCGGAACAGAATATCTGTAACAGAAGCAGCATGCATATTTACTTTTAGAGCCAGTCTTTAACTTCTACTACTCCTACGTACTGCACCAAATGACAACCTCATCCCTGCTACAGTACATCTGTTTTGAAAGCACATTTATCAGGTACTGTGTATGAAATCCTGCCCTGTACATGGTTAATATACTTTTCTTTGCACTATTACCTATTCCACATAGGTTGAGGACAGGGCCCCCTACAGGATGCTGCATAGAACGAAGCTAAGTATTGGCTTTCCTGTAAACACGACCATCTTGCTGGATCTGCAGTTTTTTAATGGATCGTTGTCTATAATTCATGTTTTTAATACCAGAGAAGAGCTTCGGAGAATAGTCCGCTGGATTCCCAGTCTCCATATAAAAGGCTGTTTAACTCAATTACCTCGAGAAAGTCCCGGCTCAGGGAATAACGAGCTCAAACGCCAAGAACCTGACCATTAAGATTCTAAATGAACGGTCAAAAATGATGCCCGTCCACCGTATGTCTCCACAATGTAGAGATGATGAAGTTTTATGTCCTCCTGCAGAACAATGATGGAAACGCAGAAAAGTCTGGCAACGTTCAGGCTGCCTGGCCTGTGGACACTGTGCCAACTGAATGCTGGGTTTTCCGCTGCTCTTGTGTCTATAGATATTCATGTCTCTGAGTAGCAAATCTCGTCTGGCTGATCTTAAAGGGGTTGTCCAACTGTAATTATTTTTATATATGGCTTAACAGGGAGTTAAAAAAAAGCCATGCTCATCCTCGCTGATCCCCCGCTGCTGCTATTCCATTGCTGCACCAGACCACATTTCTTTTCACTTCCTGTCCTGGCTTGAAAATCCAGGAATACCAGGAAAGACCAGCTTGGCCAAACACTGGCGGAGGTGGGTCACCACATGCCCAGTGATTGGCTGAGCTGGCCAATCCTGGTATTTTTGGTGTGTCAGGTTGGAACTGGCTGGCTCCACCTCCACCCTGGTTCCAGAGGGTTCTGGGAAGTTGTAGAGAGAGATTGAGGTAAGGAACAGACACTATCTGCTCCTCGCCTAAGGCTTCAGCTTCAAGAATTCGGAGACTAACAGATGTATCTGGGATCCTCTTCTTCTGCTACTGCAAAACAGAAGAAGAGACAAGATCAGAGAATTTGCATGGCCAAGTGAGGAGTCAGTCAGCAAGGTAAAGCTTTCCAGATCCTGCTGCCATGGAGGGGAAACATGTTAAGACAGATTGCACACTTCAGGAATGACTTGGCTAGTCATACAATTTTGATCTTCATGCTGGCATCTGAATGGCTGACATTTTAGTTGCCAGCCTGAGATTTTAGAGTGAGAGACTTTAGAAAGAGAGTAGAGTTTCCAGAGGTTAGAGTTTCCAGTATTGCCTAATCCGTACATTGCCATCAGGGAAAGGTCCTGCACGGACTGTTGTTGGATGTACTACAACTCCAAAGAAGGACATTTGTTGTGTTAAAGCTGACCATTGTACTACTACACCTCATGCCAGGCACTCATACAACCACGAACATCAGGGGGACCTAAAACTACTGTTCCAAATACAGGGAAAAGCTCCAAATACAGGGAGTGCTGTGAAGGAATAAAGGGTGTGCTCTCCATTCATTGCACTGGCCCTAGGGAGCAACGGCCTGAGGAAAACCGCTGTGACACATCCTATAGCCAGAGCCACAACCACGCCCAACCTCCGCTCAGGCTCCTCAAGGGATTGCTGCACTAAATCCTCACGATATATCTGGCTGTCTGTGGCTGGTACTGGGTGGATATTGAGGGTGCAATACATTGTAGCTGTCGCTGTAAGGGCATTGTGACTGCTACTGTGGTGTAAGGTGGCAGAGCAACCCCTTCTGGACACATTAGGGACTACTGTAATTTTTTCAACTGTTCTAGATCTCCACAGGTCTTGTGGCTGATTTCGCCATTGCAATGGTTAGTAACATGTTGTTCATGTATTTTACTGCTACTGCTGTTCATGATCCTACTGCAGGCTCGGACTGGCCCACAGTCCCACCCCCTGCACAAGTGGCACATAACACTGTAGACTTACTGCCCCACATACATATATACAATGTACAGCACCTCAGCCTGCCTATGTTCCAACCTATATAAAACACCTGATAGATCATTAAAGAAACTCCCCAGTTTATTATTATAGACACAATCAGAGCTGAGATGACTTCTTGGTATGAGGAAAGCCACCAGTGTCCTCTTCTCCCCAGGACCTACCTTCTCAAAGTGGCTGCAGGGACCCCCATATTCACTCATCTGTTAGCATCTTGCTGCTGTGTGAGCAGGTAATATTTGAATGTATCTATACGGTGGGCCCCCAAAATAAATTTTACTGGTGGGCCCTAGCCACCCCAGTCTGACACTGTCCTACTGGATATGCTCTGATGGTTAGTTTTCCCTTGCCATGGTGGCGATGGGGAAGTACAACCCTGGGCACCATGATTGATTGGGAGTGACATGGAAAATAGGCCCTAGAGTCTTGAGAATGCAGGTGTAGGGATGCCATGTTACTCACGTGGGCACAGCAATTAGTACTGCCCTTCCTGCCAACAGGGGTTATGTGTTCACCTTCAATGTCCATGAACTGTGCCTTTCTCATTTCAGAAGACTGTTTGTGCTCCTTGGGGGTTGGACTGTTGCTGTGTTACAGTAATATCTATTTGGGGTTGTCCTACAGCTGCCTAACTTCTTTACAACCTTTACAGACCTTGGGGCTGGCACTCTTGGTGGCACATTGTGTTTTACACAGTATTAGAGCATGCTGTAAATTGCACCCTTGTTCTCTAATTGGGAACAGATTCATGTTAGTATTTAGACAAACACACAGTAGTATAGAAAAATACAGTGGCTTGTTCTGAACAAATGGTCCACAAATTATGCTGCCTGTCCATATTTACATACATGCATGGTAGTAATGGAATAAATAGTAGCTTGTTCTGAGAAAACTGTCCAAAGCGTATGGCTTTATCTGGGCAATGCCTGCCTCTGTTTATACACACACAAGGTAATATCAGAAGAAGCAAAAGCTTGTTATGAAATTAATCCAAAAATTCTCCCTTTTTAGGAGCAGTACAGTGTGGATATAGAACCTTATGTACAAGGCAGGTGATTTGAAGCTGTGTAGGGGTAATAGTAGCGGCAGAGTAGCAGTACAGTATGGAACCTGACAGACAAGAGTTGGAGATGTGTGGCTGTGTAGGGGTAGCAGCAGTGGCAAGGCAGAAGATGTGAATCTGTGTAATGGTAGCAGCAGTAGAGGCAAGGCAGTAAATGTATAGCAGTGTAGTGCTATCTCAACATACACTGCTATTGATGCTTTAGAATACATTTATTTATGTAGAAAAATTGCAAAGGTTTTTTCTAAACAGAAAAAAGGTGAAATTGGATGTCCCTTGAGTGCGACAAAGATATATAAATTCTGTTGCTGCTGTGCATTAAAATATGATTATTGCTCATGTATGAACGGCAGAAACTTTGCGATGAATTTTTGGAAAGAAAAAGGCACAATTGTACAGCGTATGCAGGGAAATTATGCTGCTGGTGATGCTACTTATGTGCTTATTGCCGAATTATCAACTGTAGAAGCGTTGTAACAGGTCTCTAGAAATAAGGCTAGCTCCTTTATGTAAAAGCAAACAGTGGACTGTCTCTTTAAGGATCTCTCTGCAGGAGATCAGCTCCCACATGGAGTAGCAAGAAAGAGGCAAGGGGTTACAACCCATGAATCTCAGCCTGAAATACAGAAGCATCCCCAAATGGAGTATGACTAAGAAGGTAAAGGTGTGCAGCGGGATGCAAAGTACTAGCAACCTCATATAAGCGGTGGAGCAGATTTACATTGCAATCCACCATCACGTCTTACCTGCATTTGCTTTCTTTGCTAAGATTTGAAATGTACTCTTTTGAAACCATTTAGCCACTACTAGACCTGACAGAGGAGCAAAGAAGGTACACAGGGGAAGAAGTGAGTTAATGGGGGCAGAGAGAAGAGGAAGGGAGTTAAGGAAGTAGAGATAAAGGGGCACGGAGAATGGGGTGGATCAGGAGATAAGGGGTGCAGATGGGTGAGGTTCATTTGGAAAGTAGAGTAGAGATCATAAAGGGAAAATGTGGGTGCATGTGACTTCATGGGGAGTTCAAGGAAGATTAAAGAGTGGATTGTTAAGTGTCCGCCTCCTTATTCTTTCACCCTTTCACTTTTCCCCTGACTCCCATTTTGCTGTCCCCCCATTTTCCTTCACTCTTATCCACTGTGATCCACTTTCCCCTGACCTCTCCCCTTACCTTTTACTCTACTACTCCCTGATGTACTTTTCCCCTGCTCTCTCCCCATCACCCTGAGCTGCTCTTCCCCTGCTCTCTCCCCATCACCTGATCTGCTCTTCTTCTGCCCTCTCCCCATCACCTGATCTGCTTTTCCCCTGCCCTCTCCCCATCACCTGATCTGCTTTTCCCCTGCCCTCTCCCCATCACCTGATCTGCTTTTCCCCTGCCCTCTCCCCATCACCTGATCTGCTCTTCTCCTGCCCTCTCCCCATCACCTGATCTGCTCTTCTCCTGCCCTCTCCCCATCACCTGATCTGCTCTTCTCCTGCCCTCTCCCCATCACCTGATCTGCTCTTCTCCTGCCCTCTCCCCATCACCTGATCTGCTCTTCTCCTGCCCTCTCCCCATCATCTGATCTGCTCTTCTCCTGCCCTTTCCCCATCACCTGATCTGCTTTTCCCCTGCCCTCTCCCATCACCTGATCTGCTCTTCTCCTGCCCTCTCCCCATCACCTGATCTGCTCTTCTCCTGCCCTCTCCCCATCACCTGATCTGCTTTTCCCCTGCCCTCTCCCCATCCCCTGATCTGCTCTTCTCCTGCCCTCTCCCCATCACCTGATCTGCTCTTCTCCTGCCCTCTCCCCATCACCTGATCTGCTTTTCCCCTGCCGTCTCTCCATCACCCTCCCAGATCTGCTCTTCTCCTGCCCTCTCCCCATCACCTGATCTGCTCTTCTCCTGCCCTCTCCCCATCACCTGATCTGCTCTTCTCCTGCCCTCTCCCCATCGCCCCATTCCGATTACCCCTACTTTTTCCCTGCTCCCCATTCCCCACCATCAACTTTATCCACTTTTCAGCTGCCACCTTGATCCACTTTTCAGCTGCACCATCATTCCCCCTCCATCAACCTGATAGACTTTTCTATGCCATTACTAAAACAGACTGCACTTTTTTTTAAAAGCCATAAATGCTAAGAATCTACAGCAACTAAAAAAAACAAAAACCTCTAGTAGGTTTTTGCATATGTGTACTTCATTTCAAAATTCCCCTAGACCTTCAGCTAACATCTGCAGGTAGTGTTCTTTCTACAAAAAAAATGCATGTTAAAAATGGGAAAAATGGCAAAAACACTATAAGAAACTATGTATAAAGAATCACACATGCAGTTTTTTGGGTGCAGTTTTTTGAGTCAAATAAAGGAGTGGATCATATGGAATGGGGAATATAAAGGAAGAACTATGTCTCCTTCCTGCTTGGCTTTGGCTCAGAAAACTGCATCAAAAAACTGCTTGTGTGATTCCAGTCTTATAGCGGTCGGCACAACATCCTGCTTTATTCAATCACTCGACTTTGTAACTAGCTGGGATACCTTGTGGCACACTGTGTTCCAAATTCAATTGCAGTATAATTTAATTTACTAATCTTAATCTAAGATTGGATTTTCTTGACGTTTGCGCCTATAGGGATTCGGTAACTGCGTTACTAAAACTGCAGAACAGACTTGTACCGTGGACTGCAAGCTAGTGGGCGGATTCTCATAAGTACATAGTATAGTATAGTATAATTCTTATGATGCGGCACACTCAGCAATCCTGTTATATATGATATATACAGTATATGCTGTTTACTGTTAATATGATAGTGTAGTGCAGGGAATAGCAGACAGAGAAAGGGAAACTAACTTTAGTGAATAGTTTATTTTATGTATTTTCTTCAATTATTTATTTCAATTGAATTAATTATTTTATTTTACTTACTTATTTTTCATTTATGTATGTATTTATTACTATTACCTTATTATTTTTTTACATTTTTATTACTTTATTTCATTTGTTTATTTCAATTTAATGAATGATTTATTTTATTGTATTTACTATTTAATGGTTTATTTTATTTATCTTCATCAATTATTTATTAACTGATTTTGTATTTATTTATTATTATTTAATTATTTTTTCAGTGTAATGATTTTTTTATTTATTTATTTTACTTTTTTATTTTGTTTAAATGTAATCATTTATTTAAATTTAATAACATATTTATTTTTTAACACTTATTTTACTTATTTTTTAACTTTATTTTACTTAATCATTTCGTTTTAATTTATTATTTATTTTATTTTTATTTATTTTACCTTTTTTTTATTTTATTTGACTTTATTTTAATTTAATGAATGGTTTCTTTTTATTTATTTGTGTTATTTTACCTAATAGTTTATTTGATTTTAATTAATAATGTATTCATTGTTTATTTATTTTACTTAATAATATATTTTGACTTAATGAATTGTCTTTTCAACTTAATTTATTTATTTGACTTTATTATTTGGCTTAATGAGATTGAGATATGGTGTGTAGCAATGCTAGACATAGCATGAAGCTATCTGGAGCACTATAGTCCCTTCGTTATGCAGGTGTACTAGGAGCAAGACCACAGCACAGACAAATATTGATGGACTATGCTAAGGAAAAGTCATTAATATTAAATGGATTATTTGGGCTACACATATTGATGACCCACCCTCAGGATAGGTAATCAATACTAGATTGGGGGGAACCACGGCTGTTTTTTGGGCCACCGTAAAGCCAGAAACTATTCAGTGTATGGATATGAAAGCAGGCAGGTCCGTACACCATGTGCTATACCAGGGTACTGCCACTCAGCTCTCATTCAAATAGACCAGCATATAATTTGGCATTAGGTAGGAAACTCACCCAAACATAAGAACCTAAACTCTATGGACATGATGCCCTTGGTTAGATTTGAACTTAGGAACCTTATGCCGTCAATAGGTGTGTGAAAAAGGCTTGGGGTCTAGATTACTCCATGAATATAGTGACAACTCATTTAAAGCAAATGTTGCCTAATGTTTAATGTGTCCATAATCTGAAGTATGATATATGAGGGATATATGCATAACAACATAACAATTGAGGTTTTGGCGTAGTTAACATCATAGTCAACATCTAGGATCAAAGATGTTGGTTTAATCAGAAGAACATCCCAGGGTCACCAAAGAACTGAAGATCTATCCAGACTCAGCTAATGGGATTCCATATTAACAAAATTCTTAAGACAATGCCGTGGTGGATAACCATTGCCTCAACCTCATGAAAGAAGACCTAAAAAACCCAGATAACAAAGGCCCTAGTTGGGTTACATTAGCCAACCAAAGTCCATGAAGATCCTCCAAAGGTCCAGCAGAAGATAACCCCATCCATGGTTTATGATCCATTGAGCAGCACATTTCCTGCTTGGACGTAGGATACCTAAAGCATTTGTTTCTAAGAATTACTTCTATTATCAGGATTTAGTGATTTTTCTAATAACCATGACAATTTGTCTAAAATATCTCATTTGCTGTTATAATTTCCTGGGGTATTGACTTGACTCCCCTCTGTCTTCAGTATTTACAGGTCCAAGCTTTCAAGAGCAACTAGAGAATCAATAGAGAACAGACTTTTTAAAGATTCACTTGTCTCAAGTTAAATTGATCACTGCTAAGAAGGTGCCACTAATGATTACGTTACTTTTTGCATAGACAAATGGTTAAAGGCTATAGACACCTGTAGGGGCATTTTTTTATTATTAATTTACATGTACTTTGGATTAAAATCCCCAATCCATGTCTCTCCTTTTCTCGACAATCTTCTAGGCTGATTTTTGCCCATCAAAAACACAGCTTTGACTTCAGCATGAATCAGTTTAACAGGTTGTCCAGGAGAAGAAAAAGAAGGACTGGGGAATTAGGAGTCTGACCATTTTACTGCTGAAGACCTTCATATAATACACAGTAGTGAAAAGGTTGATGGCAAAGGTGTGCCTACCAAGGGAGCAACTAGCAAGCATAGGGGCTCAACACCTAACGGGGCCAATTTCGAACAAGGTACAGTATATGGGACAGTTAGTGAAGACTATAGATGATAGAAAGGAGTGTGGGAAGTAAAATGCAGCCCTTTTCTAACTTTTACTGTGGAGCTCCATGATTCCTGTGCTATGATGTAACCGCATTATCCTTGTACTGTGACCTCACAATTAGTGCCTGTGACATCATGTTTTTTCTTCTGCTGTGATGTCACAGTGTACATGGTGGCCTTTTTCTGTGCCATAATGTCATAGTTTGTGTCATGCCTGTACTGTAAAATCACTGTGTGTTATTGTAATGTCACATTACATGGGTAACACATCGTGATGTCACAGTACATGGATAACATATAGTGATGCCACAGTACATTAATGGGTTATCTACATAATGTGGCATCACTGTAGACATTATCCCTGTTTTGTCACATCACTGTGTGCATTGTCCCTATACTGTGACATCACTGTGTAGTATCCATGTACGGTGACATCATCATGTTTATCATACCTGTGCTATGACATCACTGTGTATAATATGCATGTGCTATGACATCACTGTGTTTTTTATCCTGTACTGTGACATCACTGTGTTTATTATTTCTGTACTGTGACATCACTGTGTGCATTATCCCTGTACTGTGACATCACTGTGTGTATTATCCCTGTACTGTGACATCACTGTTTATTATTCCCATACTGAAGCATCACTGGGCTATTATGCCTGTGCTGTGACATCACTGTGCCTATTATCACTGTGTGTATTATTCATGTACTGTGACATCACTATGTTTCTGATCCTGTACTGTGACATCACTGTGTTTATTATTCCTGTACTGTGACATCATTGTGTGTATTATCCCTGTACTGTGACATCACTTTGTTTATTATCTCTGTACTATGACATCACTGTGTTTATTATCTCTGTACTGTGACATCACTATGTTTATAATCCCTGTCCTGTGACATCACTGTGTTTATTATCCTGTACTGTGACATCACTGTGTTTAGTATCTCTTAGAGATGAGCGAATCTATTCGCCGCTTCATAGATTCAATATGAATCTTCGTTTTTTTCTACACCAAAGCGAATCCGAATCTTTTCACTTTCACTTCGGATGATTCTTAAGTCTTTGTATGCTAACACTACGTACGCATGATATAATTTGTACGTTAATGCTACGCATCTAATAATTTGCACGCTAATGCGTAGGTATTCACTTAAGTAGCAAACTTTTACTGTATACTCGTTATTTTTGTGAGCCTAGACAATAATAAACTAAAGCTTCGTACGCACTTTGTACACTCATGTGTACGTATTTGCGGGAATGTTCTCAGAACACAATTATTTTTAACGTAACTTGAACCGAATCGAATCTTATCCGAGGCTAATTTTAATCCTGGTGGTCTAGGATAGTGAAGGGATTAATGGTAAAGTCCCCAGTGATTTAGGGGACTGTATGAGACGGAAGCGGCTGCCTGCGCCCATGCGAGCGCAGGGGAGCCGAGCGGTACAGTGCTCGTTACGAGCACGTTCGCTCATCTCTAGTAAAGACCCTTTTGTCCAAGTGTAATGATGCTGGTTGTTCACAAGACTGCAGAAATGGGCTTCACCTTTAGAACTTACCTTACCCAGCTGTTAACTGTGTTTCCTGGTACTCAGATATCCCCAGGGCTTACTGTAGGGGCAAATTGTATAAAAGCCAGAGAATCACAAGGATATACTATGAATCATACATCACCACTGACAGGTAACAAATATACAGAAGTAGAAACTCACTGTTGGAAGATAGGGACTAAATGATAATGGTAAATGGATAGCACAGATGGGCGAAGGAGAGCTGAGTCAGGTAATGAAGCAGACAGATGATGGAGACAGTCAGGTAATAAAGCAGACAGATAATGGAGACTGGTGATGAGCAAAGTATTCCAAAATTCGATTTGGCTGCTTCACTGAATTTTACAAAAAAATTTGCTTTGTGATGAATTACTTCGTCATAAAGTGCAATGACAGGGAGTAGTGGGTGCAATGACAGGGAGGGGTGATTGTGCCGCTCCCCGTCATTGTACCCCTCAGATGTTGTGTTCATAGCTGATCTGGGTTTCTGATAGCGTTAATCCACTGTTCAATAAAAAATATATATAAAATCACACTTACCTCATCTATTTGATCGCGAAGGACCAGTCGCCGCCATCTTGATTGAAGATCTGGAGCAAAATCTTGAGTGATCTGTGACTATGTCATCACGTCAGCTGGGGTGGTGACGTCATATGTCTACGCGCATGGGATTTCGTGCAAGATCTTCAAGCAAGATGGCAGCGGCCCGCCCATCGTGAGCAAATGGTTGAGTTAGGTATGAATTTTGTTTGTTTTTTTACACTATTTCATTTAAAATCGATTCGCTACCATGAAGCATAAGGAAGTTTGGCTTCACTGCAAAACGAATTTATCATGAAATTCAGATTAAAGTCCACTTAGTGGATTTCGATTCACTCAGCACTAATGGAGACAGTCAGGTAATGAAGAAGACAGATAAAGATATAACAAAGAGACAATAACCAATCCCGATTCTAGCTTTCCCTAAATCTTCCTTATATCTATTCCTGAACACTAAACCTTAAACCAAACACGACTGTCGATATCCCTTGTAGAAATCCTCATCTGATATACTGACCTTAACATGAATGTATACCTCCCAACCGTCCCGGATCCAGCTGTCTCACTGTCTCGGTACGGGGGAGCTATGTCCTGGTTTCTTGCAGCTGTCCCTGCGTCCATAGGATGCAGAGACAGTTGCCTGTTATATGAAGAAGCAGAGCTGACATCGCCTGGCTGCTTCGTCCATCCCCCCTGCCGCGCTCCATACCTCTGGTCTGTGCGGGGGGCGGGGCCGGCCGGCAGTCAGCCTTGGCTCCGCCTCCTCCAAACTAGACCAGACGATGTTCTGATGCTGCTAAGAAGAAGGTAAGTATATGGTGTTTATTTTTTGTAACTTTTTCTGTGAGGGGCACAATGTGAGCATCATACTGGGGGCACAACATATTACTGGGGGGAGGGTACAATGTGGGCATGTTACTGGGGGCACAACATATTACTGGGGCCACAATGTGGGCATATTACTGGGGGCACAACATTACTGGGGGGCACAATGTGGGCATGTTAGTGGGGCACAACATATTACTGATGGGGCACAATGTCGGCATGTTACTGGGGGCACAACATATTACTGGGGGGCACAATGTGGGCATATTACTGGGGGCACAACATTACTGGGGAGCACAATGTGGGTATGTTACTGGAGGCACAAACTATTACTGGGGGGCACAATGTGGGCATGTTACTGGGGGCACAGCATATTATTGGGGGCACAATGTGGGCATATTCCTTGGGGGCACATAACTGGGCATATTCCTGGGGGGGACAGCTGGGAATATTACTGGAGGCACATAACAGGGCATATTACTGGTGGCACAGCTGGGCATATTAATGGGGGCACATAACAGGTCATATTACTGGAAGCTCTGCTGGGCATATTACTGGGGGCACATAACAGGGCATATTACTGGGGTACAGCTAGGCATATTAATGGGGGCACATAACTGGGGAATAATTACTATGAGGAGCAGTAAGGGGACTGGGTGGGATTAGGTGTATAGTTATGTTTTGGGCGGAGTTAGGGGTTTGGCCTAGTGCTGAAAGAAATTAGCTGCACACAATGTGTCCCTCTTTGTCCCTTTACGAAGTTGGGAGGTATGTGAATGGCAGGAGATGCTATGATTCTGAACTGGAATCAATGCAAGAAACAGATGCAAAGAAAATATAAGACTCAAAAACAAGATTTGGATTAAAATAATGCAAGACCCAAACTAGGTGGACAAGAAGCAGCTCAGCAACAAACTAGATTTGCTGAATACTATCAAACAGGGCTTACGCTATCACCAGCAACTTTTACAGCAGACACCAGAAAAAATTTAAGTAAGGATATCCAATCTGGAACTCTTTCATCAGTGAGATTGGCCTGTACCAGTAATTTTTTTCTAAGCCCATATTTAACTTTAATATGTCACTCATTGACTCCAACCTATAAATACAAATATATAGGAATCGTCAGAAACCACATCTACTGCTCAGTGTTAAAAAGTTCTATGGAGAATGATCTTCTGTGCTGCGCTTTGACCTTTTTGGAGACAATTATCGGGCGCACTCCTCTCTTTTCAGGAATATTTCATTTGATTGAATGCAGAATCCCGAAGCCATTTTTCAACGCACAATTTTGTTCATCGCCTCGCCTCATCTATTATCTGCTCCCTAGAATTTTCAGAGACATTAACCCTTTCCTCCCAGGCTCTGCTGATGGATGCGATTGATGCTCCTCCGCCAGTTCAAGGGATAGAAGAAATGTGATTGAAAGCGGGGCCGCACTACTCTCCTTTCATTTGGGGAGAATTGATAGATGTAATTAGGTGCTCTTGTAAGAAGCATTGTGACCGCAGCACCTTTCATCTCTCTCCTAATATTCCTTAGCTAAACACTGTGACTCACTGTGATGAATATCAATTCTCACTGTAGCCTGGGGACATATGGAAAAGCGAAAGAGAGCGAGAGAGACGAGACGAGCCTTGTCAGTCCTGCTTAGATTTAACTACCGATGCCAACTCATTGGAATATCAAGCAGAATGCAGAAAATTTGAGCAGTCACCCTCCCCCAATCTCCTTCTCCGTATCTTTTATTTGGAAGTTCTATAACCTGAAGAAGCCTTCTATCCCTTGTTCATCTCCATTGACTCTACTCGTCCTGAATTGGCAGCTCTCCTTTGATCAACATGAAGACGCTTCCAGTTGTCCAGGGTATCAAGAGAGAAAGGGTCAGATGGTCCATCAGAGTACCAGAGGATCCTCTGGTGGGCATAGGCTCTGATTAGAGATGAGCGAGCATACTCGTCCGAGCTTGGTGCTCGTTCGAGTATTACGGTACTTGTAAGTGCTCGCTGCTCGGACGACTATCTCGCCATGCTCGAGGAAATGGCAACTTCCGCATTGTGCATTTTTGGCGCCTATAAACTCAGCCAATCACAAGCCAGGAGACTCTGCGGTACACCCAGCATCACGTGGGGCCCTTACATGTTGATAGCAGGGGTTGGCTGGCCTGATCAGGTGACCCTGGAATATACTACCGACTGCCCGCGGTGCTCGGCTCAGATGCTGTCTGGATGTCGTTAGGGATAGAGCTGCTGCGTTTCAGGGAGAGTGTTAGGGCCTGCATTTAGTTCTTTGTTAGGCAGGAGTGATCTCACAAGAACCCAACAGCCCTTCTAAGGCCTACAAGAAATTTTTTTTTTTGTCTCCTGCCTTGGCTGGCTGGCTGGCACTAGTAGTGCAGCTATCGCCATATATAACCCTTTTTTTTTTTTATTGTTCTATCTCAGTGATACAAATCCATTTCTCACAGCTGCGTGGAACCATTCTGTGTGTCACAGCTCAGCTGTCCACTCACCACAATCCATATTGTCTGTCCAGGTGACACATTCTGTACGTCACTTAATTAAACCAGGTCTTTTGCTCTCACGTATACAGCTAGATCACAAAAATCTCTGTGCGACATTTGTCTGGGTTGCAGTCAAAATAGCCACCAACAGCAGGGGCTGAGTTAGGTCTCTGATAGTTTCTGCACGTCATGTTAAAAAAAAAAAAAAAAACTAAAAAAAAAAATATAAAAAAAAAAGATATAAAAAAAAATAGTTTTTTTGTTGTTTTATCTCTGTGCGACCTTTGTCTGGGTTGCAACTAAGCAGACCAAGTATGCCTAATCTAATAGTTTCCATGTAATTGCTCCATACTGCACGGTACGTAATAACATACGTAATTTTGATCTAACTTATCCACCTATATATTCACTTGTTCAGACTGAACAAGTTTGTGGGTTTCAGTACTGCAGGCCCATTTATTTATTTATTTTTTATATAATACACTTATATACAGAAAATGTTGAACCCCACGGCTAAGGGTCGAGGACGAGGGCGTGGGCATTCAATTACTGCAGGGGGCAGAGGCCATGGTCCTGGGCAGGGTGAGACAGCACCTGCTGATGAGGGAGCAGGGGAACGCCGCAGAGCTACACTCCCTAGCTTCATGTCTCAATTTACAGGGACACGTGGTAGAGGACTGTTGAAACCACAACAGTGCGAACAGCTGATGTCGTGGATTGCGGACAATGCTTCAAGTAATTTGTCCACCAGTCTTCCACGCAGTCCACCCACGTTACCCAAGGGAGCACTCCTCTGGCTCCTCCACCTCAACCTCCTTCCCCCCAGTCTGCCCCCTCCCAGGAAAATTTGGAATGCGATCCGGCATACTCTGAGGAACTGTTTTCTGGACCCTTCCCAGAGTCACAAACCACTTCTCAGGTTGCTGCTGATCTCGTTCCCGATGCCCAAGTTTTCCAACTGTCGCAGTCTGTGGGTGATGATGATGATGATGACAATGTTGAGTTAGTGGAAGAAGTTTGTAAAGAGGTGTCGGACGATGAGGAGACACGGTTGTCAGACAGTGGTGAAGTTGTTGTCAGGGCAGGAAGTCCGAGGGGAGAGCAGACTGAGGAATCGGAGGATGACGAGGTGACTGACCCAAGCTGGGTTGATAAGCCGAGTGAAGACAGTGCTTCTGAGGAGGAGGCGAGTGCTGCACCAGAACAGGTTGGAAGAGGCAGTGGTGTGGCCAGAGGGAGAAGCAGGGCCAGAGCTGGTGCATCAGCAGCAACTGTTTCACGTAGTGAAGCTCCCGTGGCGAGGCCTAGATGTTCGCAAGTCTGGAGGTTCTTTAAAGAAAGTGAGGATGACCGACGGAATGTGGTGTGCAACCTGTGCCACACCAGGATCAGCAGGGGTGCCACCACTACTAGCCTAACCACCACCAGCATGCGCAGGCATATGAGTGCTAAACACCCCACTCAATGGAACCAAGGCCGTTCACCACCTCCTGCGGGTCCCACCACTGCTCCTTCCCCTGTGTCACTCGCTGCCTCTGCTAGTCAACCCCCTGCCCAGGACCCCGGCATGAGCGCCTCCCGCCGGAAAACCACACCTTCGCCTCCACGATCCTCCACAGTGTCCACCAATGTGTCCCAGCACAGCGTTCAGCTGTCTTTACAGCAGACGCTGGAGCACAAGAGGAAATACAGTTCCACCTACCCACATGCCCAAGCCCTCAACGTCCACGTATCCAAATTGCTGAGCCTGGAGATGCTGCCCTATAGGCTGGTAGAGACCGAGGCCTTTCGCAATCTCATGGCGGTGGCTGCCCCTCGGTATTCGGTCCCCAGCAGCCACTATTTTTCCCGATGTGCCGTCCCGCAGCGCCGCCTACAACTGCCCGCTCACCGACTGTTGTGCGACGTGCCCACGAGATGGAATTCAACATTAAACATGTTATCCAGAGTTTACCAGCAGCGCAGAGTGATTGTAGACTGCCAGATGTCAACTTCCACCAGAACTGGTAGTCAGGTCAGTCAGATTCCTCAAGTCTACAATGAGGAGTGGACGTGGATGTCTGATATCTGCCAGGTGTTGAGCAACTTTGAGGAGTCAACACAGATGGTCAGCAGCGATGCCGCCATTATCAGCCTCACCATCCCGCTGCTTTGCCTGTTGAAAAACTCACTGCTCAGCATCAAGTCGGATGCTTTGCGCTTGTCACAAGAGACGGTGGAGGAAGATACGTCGCTTGATAGCCAGAGCACCCTCCGGTCTGTTTCTCAGCGTGTATCGGAGGAGGGGGATGAGGATGAGGAGGAAGAGGAGGAGAATGTCTGGGCTGAAGAGGAGGAGGAGGAGGAAATGGAGAGTCAGGCCAGTGAGGAGATTCCCTCTCCTCACTGGCCTGACTCTCCATTTCCTCCTCCTCCTCCTCTTCAGCCCATACACAATCAAGAGTTAAGAAGGACTGAGCACTGGTACCCTCTTCTGTCTCGCAGACATTCTCCTCCTCTTCCTCCTTCCTCCCTTCTTGCGTGTTGGGACTCTGGCGCACATGGCAGACTTCATGTTAGGCTGCCTATCCCGTGACCCTCGTGTTAGAAGCATTTTTTCAAACACCGATTACTGGGTGTTCACTCTCCTGGACCCACGGTACAAGCAGAACCTTTCCACTCTCATCCCTGCAGAGGAAAGGAGTCTGAGAGTGAATAGATATCAACAGGCCCTGGTGCACAAGCTGAAACAATCCTTCCCATCTGACGCCGCTAGCGGCAGAGGGCATGGTTCTGTGGGCCAAGTAGCGGGGGAGAGGAGGCGAGCAGGCAGCTTGTCCAGCACTGGCAGGGGAATGCTCTCCAAGGCCTTTGCCAGTTTTATGTCACCCCAGCAAGACACTGTCACCTGTCCCCAGTCTAAGCAGAGTAGGGGGGAGCTGTACAGAAAGATGGTGAGGGAGTACCTAGCTGACCATACCAACGTCCGTAGCGATCACTCTGCTCCATACAACTACTGGGTTTCAAAGCTGGACACGTGGCCTGAACTGGCGCTGTACGCCTTGGAGGTGCTGGCCTGCCCTGCCGCTAGCGTGCTGTCAGAGTGGGTATTCAGTGCAGCTGGTGGCGTCATCACTGATAAGCGTACATGCCTGTCAACTGACAGCGCTGACTTTTTGCAGGCAACGTAAAATGAAACACGGGAGAGAGCGCAGCATAGGGTAATAACGTACGGATAATACGTAATAATTAATACAAAGGGAGGCTCACCTTGTCAGGTTGTGCATACAATAGGCACAACACTACTGTAAACTTGTTGTGGGGAGAATGAACTCCCTTAAAGATAATGGTATGCTGCCCGGGATCGTGTTCAACTTCTGACACGGGGCGCCTGGAGACCCCACAGAAGATGAATAAGCCTTAGACGGAAAAATGTGTAGATCCCACAGCGCAAGGAACCAGTCGAAGGTGAGTATAATATCTTTCTTCTTTTTTTATTCGTAATAAAAGGGTACAACGCGTTTTGGGGTCAAAAACCCCTTCTTCAGGTACATATGTGATATGATGTGAAGTAACACATGGACAGAACATCATTAAATAGTCAAAAAAAACGCCAAAAACATGGGGGGTGGGAAGGGGAGGGACAGAGGGATGGGATGAAATTAGCATATTCATTGAAAACAAATTGAAATCACAATAAAATGTTACTAGTAAGAACTATAAAGGATCACCTCTAATAGGTGTTAAAATACTGTTGAACCGACAATGTATAAATAAAACCTAGCGGAGATCTTTATATGCATATAAAAGCGGTGGTCACGTGATCCGGGCCCGGCAAGGGGCGGAGATACACGAGTTTCAAAAGTTTCAAGTTCCTGATCACGTGATCAGAGATGCCGGGCAGTCACTCTGGAGACCGAGACGCCTGTACTGTGTTCCCGATCACGTGATCTCAGAGAAAACCATGTGATCGTCTGCTGCGGTCTGGTCTCTGGACACCTAAGGTACTGACTTTCGTGCCGATCCAGGAAAGAAATGCCGGCACATAGTTGAACCCACAGATAAGGATTGTCAGACGTCACATCTGGGGGGATTGATGAACGGATGTTACTCTTTGGTAGATGGCTAATGGGTACAATGGCCATAAAAATAATCATCAATACCAAGAGATAAATATATATAAACATGAATAGTAGAAATATATCATAAAATGCAAAGAGCATGTCTATAATTATATATACACACAAGATTCTGCGTTACCAAATGTGGCTCCTATAACAGGCTAGTGAGCATAAATATAATTATTATTAAAAATTATTAAAAAGGAATTGGAGCTAATATGATATAATTAATAATGATATGATAATACAATTGATGATAATAATATATATAAACACATAAACATATAATTACATAAAACATATAAATACATAAATATTTCATGATGAGCATCATGGGCATAATTCAAAGAAACCAATTACAGGTTTATCTCAAAGGCTTCATTGAGGACAAAGGGGTTTAGACAGTTGAGTCTGTATATCCAATACATCTCACGTCTATACGATACGCTTTGATACGCTTTGTAGCATGAATCGTTTTTTTACGTTAGACCTGTGTTTATTTAATCTGTTGCGTAGGGTCTGTATAGTACGACCCACGTAACGTAAACCGCATGGGCATTCTAGTAGGTATATTACGTTGCTGGACCCACAATGTAAGTCCCCTTTAATGTGAATGACTTCCCCCTTTGGACCAAAAAAAGAACTAACCGTGCGTATAGTATTGCAACATAAGCATTTGGGTTGATGGCACTTGTGGCTGCCCCGTAAGGATGAGGATGCAATGGATCCTCTAGGTGATCGTTTTAGCTTGCTTGGTGCTAACAGACTCTTCAAAGTTTGTGATCTTCTAAAGGTCATGGGTGGTTTGTTCGGTAAAACCTTACTGAGGTACGGGTCCCTCTTCAGGATAGACCAATGTTTCAATAGGATCTCGCGGATTTTTGTGTGATCCTTATTGAAGGTCGTGACGAAATTGATGTCGAAGGTTCTCCCAGGAGGGGATATAGCTGTCTTATCCTGGAGGCATTCTAATTGTGTGAGGGTCAGTGCTTTATTGAAAGCAGCCTTCACCACCATCGGTGGAAATCCTTTTTGTAGGAATCTCTTTTCTATCAGTCCCCCTTGGGCAATGAAGTCATCATTAGTGGTGCAGTTGCGCCTAATGCGCTTGAACTGCCCAAAAGGGATGTTGGTCCTCCATTTTTTATAATGTTGGCTTGAATAGTCCAAATAGCTATTTGCATCCACTTTTTTAAAAAAGGTTTTCGTAGTGATTGCATTATTTAATATATTGACTTCTAGATCAAGAAATTCAGCTCTGTATGGGTCATGCGTGCCTGTCAGGCAGATCCCCCAGGAGTTGTTATTTAGATATTTAATAAAGTCCTCAATTGAGGGTATATCGCCGTCCCAGATGAAAATCAGGTCGTCGATATATCGTCGAAAAAAAATGATGTTATCATAGTATTCAGATTTGTAAATAAGGTCTTCCTCAAAAGCACCCATAAAAAGGTTTGCAAAACTAGGCGCGAAGCGCGTGCCGGTGGCGGTCCCTTTAACTTGTAAGTAGAACGTATCCTCAAAGTTAAAAGAATTGTGAGTTAAAATAAACCCTATGCTCTCAAGGAAAAAAGATCTCTGCTCTTCAGGCATGGAAAGATCTCTATCCAAAAAACGTTTGGTACAAGCTATCCCCAGATCATGTTCTATATTAGAATAGAGTGCAGACACGTCCAGAGTCAGCCACTGGTAGGTGTTTTTCCAGTGTATGTCTCTCAATAGTTGAATTAATGTAGTTGAATCACGGAGATAAGAGGGGAGGTTTGTGACATGCTTCTGTAAGAAGATGTCAACGTAATATGAAAGGTTACAGGTCAGGGATGATATTCCAGATATAATGGGTCGTCCCGGTGGGTTGGTTATATTTTATGGATCTTTGGTAAGTGATAGAAAATAGCTGTTGCTGGATCGGATACTAAAAGATATTCTTTCTCTTTTTCATTAAGGATAGTAGAGGCAGATTCAATTAGAGTTTTGAAAGCAGCTTTGTGTTCTATCAGCGGATTCTGTTCCAGAACTTCATAATAGTCTTTATCAGACAGAATGCGCATAGCTTCCTTGATATAATCTTCCCTGTCTTGTAGAACCACTCCTCCACCCTTGTCTGCACTTCTAATAATAAGATTAGTGTTATTTTGTAATTGTTTGATGGCGACCCTTTCTGTTTTACTGAGGTTATATTGTGTGATAGAGGATTTCCGAACAGTCCACCAAAAACCTAAGACTAGGTCATAAAATGTATCAATAAAATCACCTTTGTGATGAGTGGGATAAAAATTTGACCGTGGTTTGAGGCCAGAGGGTACGGACTTTACAGAGATGACAGCGCTGACAGGCTGACGCTTATTAAAATGAACAAAGCCTGGATTTCACCGGAATTCAAATCTCCTCCGGGGGAAAGCAGCTAAAGATTTACATTACTTATGTATCCGATTCCTCTTCTCTACTCCTCCTACTCCTCCTCCTCCTCCTTGTCGTCTTTGCCTAATGCTGACCAAAAAAACGCCATTTTTTTAGAGGTCCAACTGGCACTCTTTTACCACAATTTTTCAGGAGGGCCCCCTACAGGCCCTCTCTTCAAACAATTTTTCCGGAGGTCAACCTACAGGCCCTCTCTCTAAATAATTTTTCTGGAGGTCCACCTACAGTCCCTCTCTCCAAACAATTTTTCCAGAGGTCCACCTACAGGCCCTCTCTCCAAAAATTTTTCCGGAGGTCCACCTACAGTCTCTCTCTCCAAACAATTTTTACAGAGGTCCACCTACAGGCCCTCTCTCCAAACAATTTTTCCGGAGGTCCACCTACAGGCCCTCTCTCCAAACAATTTTTCCGGAGGTCCACCTACAGGCCCTCTCTCCAAACAATTTTTCCAGAGGTCCACCTACAGGCCCTCTCTCCAAACAATTTTTCCAGAGGTCCACCTACAGGCCCTCTCTCCAAACAATTTTTCCAGAGGTCCACCTACAGGCCCTCTCTCCAAACAATTTTTCCGGAGGTCCACCTACAGGCCCTCTCTCCAAACAATTTTTCCGGAGGTCCACCTACAGGCCCTCTCTCCAAACAATTTTTCCAGAGGTCCACCTAAAGGCCCTCTCTGCAAACAATTTTTCCAGAGGTCCATCTACAGGCCCTCTCTCCAAACAATTTTTCCGGAGGTCCACCTACAGGCCCTCTCTCCAAACAATTTTTCCAGAGGTCCACCTACAGGCCCTCTCTCTAAACAATTTTTCCGGAGGTCCACCTACAGGCCCTCTCTCCAAACAATTTATGTCTTTTTCCTCTCTTTCTCTCTCTCCAAACTATTTTTCCGGATAGCTGCCATATACGGTATTAAACTGAGTAGTATACATAGAACACATGCCACACTTGATCGAGCTCATAATTTACAACTGTACCGGTTGATGCTAAATTTTTAAGTTGGGGTCCTGCGTCGTCATTCTAACTACATCCGGCTGTTGTCACCACCACACACGCTAGCCCAGGGGGCACTCCTCTGGCTCTTCCAGCTCAACATCCTTCCCCCCCAGCCTGCCCCCCACCTACAGGCCCTCTCGCCAAACAATTTATGTCTTTTTCCTCTCTTTCTCTCTCTCCAAACTATTTTTCCGGATAGGTGCAATATACGGTATTAAACTGAGTAGTATACATAGAACACATGCCACACTTGATCGAGCTCATAATTTACAACTGTACCGGTTGATGCTAAATTTTTAAGTTGGGGTCCTGCGTCGTTATTCGAACTCCATCCAGCTGTTGTAACCACCACACACGCTAGCCCAGGGGGCACTCCTCTGGCTCTTCCAGCTCAGCCTCCTTCCCCCCAGCCTGCCCCCCACCTACAGACCCTCTCTCCAAACAATTTACCCGGATAGGGGACGTATTAGATATTATACTGATTTTTGTTTGTTCCTCTTTTAATTGGCTCCTGAACTGTGATAGGCAGAGCATGGACACGTCCCCTTAGCTGCAGTAGAAAAGACACTCCCCTGGCCAGAGCAAGCTCTTTTTCCTTTTCCGTGTTCGAAAAATCCATGAAATATATGGTCCCAAGATAGGGGACATATATGATTTTAAACTGAGAAGAATCGATACCACACATGCCCCACTAGGAGAATTTGGGGTAATGGTGGGATAAGGCAGTCTCAGAGGCAGAGCCTTGGTCCCCTGCAAAAATGCTCGAGTCTCCCATTGACTTCAATGGGGTTCGTTATTCGAAACGAGCACCCGAGCATCGGGAAAAGTTCTACCTGAATAACGAGCACCCGAGCATTTTAGTGCTCGCTCATCTCTAGCTCTGATGCAATCTTGAGCCTTAGAGATCCAGGAGAATAAAACACATTCGAAGATGTATTTGAAGATAATCACTTGCCACTAGGATATATTCCTTTGATTCCAAACCTATTAGACATAACTGATAATATACGAGTTGGGAGTGAGACCCAAGAATAGTTTCTTCTGGTTGGCCCAAAGAAACCCAGTATAAAAGCCACTGGGGAGCCACTTCATAGTGTAAATCCAGGAATAACATCAAAATTTAATTTAGTCTTAAAGGGGTATGCCATAAATATGGGACCCACACTTGGATGCATCTACCAGCGAGGGTCAGACCTACAGAAACAACCAAGTGAAGAGGAGTTATGGGAACAGCCTAGTGCTGTGAGCTAATGTAAACCATCTCAACATCTCATGAGTTACAGAAACCACATAGTTCACTGCGCTACTTTTCCTACTTCACTTCACCAAGGATGAAAAACTTTCATGTTTATTTCTCCCACTATGCCATTTTCCAGTTGTCTTTGGCCAATTCCTCACCCTGTGGAAGTTGCACTGGACAGCATAGTCCTGGCACCCTTTAGCAGAGGGTATGGGGCCAACCACGGCATGACCCTCTCGTGAGCCTCATACCAACCACATGGCTTGCCTCTTTTATATATACCCCATTGCCCTTGTGGCCAATAAACAAGGGTTGTGGGGCTGTTCTCATAATCGGTGGGAGTCCAAGAGGTAGACTGTTTACTGTTTATCCCATATAATGTAGAAAAATAATGGCCAGGGATCCAGAAAAACTGTCAAGGAGAAACAATTGGATATTTAATAGAGATCTTTATCCATGACATGCTACCTAATCATGTAAGGTATCAAAGTATATGTACCCCGCAGGTGATTTGGGTGTACAAACCTTTATAGACTGCAGAATCTGACCAGGGCAAGATCAGCATGGAATTTAAGCAGTTCTCCTCTAAAAGATCCAATTTTCTTCCTTTCACTGGTAAACAAGGACTGGTGTAGGAATGCAGATTTTAGGAAAATAATCCAAGGATCATGGAACTGGATATGGGGCAACCAAGCACCAAGAGGTTCTTCTACCCCAAGTGGTAAAAGGAAGGGTCGTTTTCTTCAGTATCAGATGTATACCCTTGCTTAAACACTTAAAAAGCAAGGGTATACATCTGAGCGCTGTGGTCAGTTTTTGGCTGACATGATCACATGTGGAGATCACTTGTCGTTGTTGAAGTAGACAGAACAAAGTTTGGCGAAGACCAGGAAATGTTGGATGGGAGGTTTATAGTTTGAGTAATCAGTCTTTCGTTATTTTAGCTCATATCCTGCTTCTTTTAAACCTTTTAGTAAAACATTATTTTATAAATGGATTACAGAACAAAAAGTAGAATTTTTCAAGTACTATAAAACTTTTGATGAGTCGCTGCCCGTAAATCTGAAGAAATGCAAACTTGCCATTCTGAGAAACACGGGTGCCAGGTTTTTATTAGCCAAAAAATGCTGAATGTGTCTGCAGCAGCAACTTTGCTTGTCTTATCTTATAAGATAAATGAATCTATATGGGGACGAGGATTATTATTTTAATTTAATGGTAATAAGTCTACATCACTTAGGCCGGCTTCATATCTATTAAATTAGCTCTTGGGACATTAAATTTGTCTCACTTTTTGTTATTTGGCGTACGTTTGTATTTTGATCCAGGCGTATTTATAAAGGGTATAAAGGTGGCAGTTGTATCCAGGCTCTGCAAAAGAAGACTCCACTTTTAAACATGGCATGTGGTAGATCGAAGAACCCTGCCACACATTTAGTACTGCAGTGCAAGCATTTCAAGATACGCCTTTGATTGTGGTCGATGTATCTCCTCACCTTGCCATGAAGCCAAGTTTCATCATCTCTATGTTAGGGTGGGACAACTTTGAAGGAAACAAAACTGCCATCACACCATGATACATTGCCTGACAGTCTATCCACGGATGTCCCCATCTGTTTCTTTCAGATAGAGTTACATTATTTAATGTTCTGTGCGCTTCGCTGCGAAGAGTCTAGTGAGTGTATGGAAAAGCCCGACAGTCCATCTCCATCCCACCAGTTTTGATTGACATCTTACCAGCCTAGAGATGACCATAGAAGGTCAGAATTGGTGGGGAAGGGTTGGACTCCAATCAGCATGATTTTCCTGTAGACCTAGGAGACCTACTTTTCTCTACACTGGGTCAATAGCATACAGTGCATGGCATTTAAATTGATTTAGAAACAAAAAGTTCTTAGAGGCTTCAGCCTTATTCTGCAGAAATAAGATATTAATTAGTTAAAGAGTCACCAGCTGATTAAGACTTTTATGGCTCGTAATTGTATAAAACCGTAAAATAAGTAGTACCTTCCCAATTCCCCACCACTCCTTTTCCACTACCCAGTTCACCCATTAATCTCTACTTCCTGGTCTCTCATGACAAAAGAAACCGGGCTGATCAGGTAATCACTGTCTATATCACATTTGCGTGCCAAGAGGAACCTGGAGGTACCTGCGCAGCTTTAGAATGGGAGTGGCAGGGTATTGGTGAAGGTCAATATTGCTTATTCAGAAACATTTCTATAAAATATAATTGGCTAGAAAACCCATTTTAAGGTGGGATCTTTCTTTGTCAGCAACCCCCATCTTTTATCCAAAGAGGAGAACTGCTACAAAGAGGGTCTGTCAGTTTGGAGAACCCAGTCAGGGCAATAGCTATAGGGGCGCAAAAGTAAAACTCCCACCAAGACTTTGGTGGTTGTGGAGGCCTTAACCACCTTGCCACATAAGAAGACACCATATTATAAATGGCACATGATAGGGAGCCATGTTATAGTTTTTGCACTGGGGCTCAGGAGTGTAAGTACCTATTCAACCACCCATTGGAGGTCTAAAACAAAAACTGTAGAGGACAATTATGAAGACTTGTGACTTAGACCCCAGTCTTGATCCTCCTGGGCTGGCGCAAGCTTCTACATAACTTAGGCGGACTTTACACTTGTCTAAATGAGATGGGCCTGATGGGCCGCCCTTTTCCCCACCCACACCACAACTTCTTTTTTCAGACCTGGCATGAGTGGTGGAAAAGGGAAAAAAGTTGCAGATTGCGGCACCCATAGTAACAAAAACTACTGAAATAAAATGATTTCTTTAAAGTTATTTTTATGGGAGGCAACTGTCCACTTGTGCATTTTACTGTATCTTTTAAGACCAATTACAGATGTTCTTGACTTGCCAAAAAATTGGACAGCCACAAGTTGAACTTTGCTTAGCAATCATAAGAATAAAGAACGTGAAGGCAGAATTTCTTGATGATTGACGACGCAATTTGAAAATTATTAACTACGAATAGTCTTCCTAAGCTGAGGCTCTTCACAAAAAAGACCTGACAGAAAGCTGTCCTCATTTTTCACTTCAAAAATGAGAACAATATGATCGTTTTAGAAATGGGGAAAAAAATCTATGAGAAAATGTCTGCCGTCTTTCTTTAATTTTTATAAGACATTCTTGATCTCGGGAAAGACAGATATAATCTGGAGTCTGTTCATGTAAGAGCTACTAAAATTGTACTTGGCCCACATCATAAAACTTAACAGAAATAAAACTGAAACACCTTCAAATTTACAGCACAGAAAGGGAGAGAAGCTTTCAAATGCATTAAGGGGTTCAACAAAGCTCAGAAAGGAAGCATATTTTCAATAAAAGGTAAGTGACAGGAGAAGTAATGAGCACAAAATACCGGAGTTTTCCACAATTCGGAGAAGCAACAACTCTAAATGTTGTCCTCAGTTTAAGGATGAGTTATTTTTGTAATATGTTGATTATTCTTGGGTTACGGTGGTTCTTATGGAAATCAAATGAAATATCTCCTTGCTCTGCCTAACCAGGTCTACAGATGGTCATTAATCGACATTCCTGAAGTTGAAGCTGGAAAAATGGACAAGCATAAGGATCTGAGGTTGGAATTGTGCTGATAAGACAGCTACTACAGCTTCTGTGCTACTTATACCCATTCTGTGACTATTTTGGAAGACCAAGGAGTCTTCCTATAGAATATGCAGCAAGTCCTTAAAGGGGTATTCCCATCTCACAAATGTGTGTGGGACAATGGAAATACAAATAGGCAAATCTTCTAAATGGTACATTTTATATAAATACATTCTATTAGTAATAATATTGGTATAGCTATATCTAACTATACAAACTACATCAGTCAGGCCGTTGCCCCTAGTTAAGGCCACTGTGGCCATGTAGTAGTGGTGGCTGGCTTGCTCCTGTTCAAACCCGATCTGAGGTAACTGCTATATTGTGAAAGCACATTGCATGAGCGCAGACACGTCTTAGGGTTGTAGGATTTTTGTCTGCACTTCAAAAACGCAGAGAAACGGATCCTGTTGCAAGATCAATTCATCTCTATGGAGTGGGATCCGTTTATAAAGTCCTGACCATTGTGTTTTGGACTGGTAGAGTCCAAAACGCAGATGTGAAAGTACCCTAAGATATGCCTCTGCATGCTCATGCAATGTGTGTTCACAATACAGCAGTTACCTCAGAGCAGGTTTGAAAAGGAGCAAGCCAGCCACCACTACTACACGGCTGCGGTGGTCGTAACCGGGGGCAACGGCCTGACTGATGTGTGTGGGACAATGGATATACAAATAGGCAAATCTTCCAAACGGTACTTTTTATATAAATACATTCTATTAGTAATAATATTGGTATGGCTATATCTAACTATACAAACTACATTTGTGAGATGGGAATACCCCTTTAAGGACCCAGAGCAGAGTATGGGAATGATAGTGGGTTTGACTATAGGATGTGTCACAGTGGTTTCCGTCAGGTTGTTGCTCCCTAGTGCTAAAATAGTTCCCTTGGGGCACTTCCTGTAATAGGGGCTCCTGTCTGATGGTAGTTTGTGGTGCCTAGCAGGAGGTAGTAGTGCAATGGCCAGCATGTTTAGTGGGAGTCAGTAATCAGGTCAGGTTTAGCACAAAATATGTCCTTTTTTACTTTAATACAAAAAAGGAGTTGTAGTACATTCAAAAACAGTCAGTACAGATATCTGCGCATAAGTTATGAAATGTTCAACGTAATGGCCCTCTGGTGGCACTCTGTCTTACTAAAGTCTCTCTCACTTGAATCTCTGGCTGGTGACTGTATACTATCAATAATACCTGAAATTTGCATGTGGTGTACAGGTTCAGTGATATGACTGGCCAAGTCATTCCTGAGGTATATAGGGTGTCTTAATTTGTTACCCCTCCACAGCATAATGGTCTGGAAAGCTTTATACACACTATACTTCGGGTAATGGGGCTGGGGTAAAGAATAAGGATCTAGAAAAAGTAACATCTACAGTAGTCCTCAAGTTACAATATGAATTGGTTCCAGGACGACTATTGTATGTTGAAAATATTGTATCCTGTGGCCAATGTATATTGAGGGATCACTGTACTCTGTGACGTGTATATGGATCAGTTCCTGTTGCAGGGTGCAATACGGAGACATTCAGTCTAGGGTTTTTTATTCTCTGCCACTAGCTTCTGAATCTTGAGCTTCAGCTTGGATGATATAAGGTGTGTGAGGCTGTTCTGTCTCTAATGCTCCTAGTATGTCCTGTCCTACTGCTGGGAGGTGTGTCTCTCTATCACTTTGTATAGTTTACCATACCTACATACCAGTAGAGGAGCTTCTTGGACGTGGTCCTTGCAGTCACCTTGATAACAGACCATGCTTCTGGCCAGCCTGAGAAGAGATCCACACAGACAAGCACAAACTCATACTGTTCCACCTTTGATAGTTGGATGAAATCTGTCTGCAGTCGCTGGAACGGGTATGATGGTTTTTGGGGAGCTTAGAGGAACCCTTAATCACCTTTCCAGTGTCATGGCAGAGCACAGATCAGGCACGTCTGAACAAAGCATGTAGCCACATTACTGAATCCCGGGGCAGAGGGCTCAGGGCAGGCAAAGTTTGTTCTCTACTACCGAGATTTCTTATTGCCTCTTCTCAGCCCCTTATCCCTTCCATCCTCTCATTTCCTCATTGGAAGCCTAGTTGTGCATTTAGGCCAGCAATGACTTATCCACCTTCCCTATTGCTGCTGTAAAGTGGCACTCTGCCATTATGGGAAGGGGAAGTAGAGCGGCAGCCTTTGCTGCTTCATCAGCCCTGCAGTTTTCCCTTGCTTCTGCAGAGGTATCCTTCTTGTGCGCCTACACTTTGATAACAGCAACCTTTGTTGGCAACTGCAAGGCCCTGAACAATTGGGCTTTCTTCGGTGTTAACCTGAGGATTCAGCAAAGTTTCTACTTTTCCAAATGGGTTGATAATCATGTGCTATGCCAAAAACATACCTGGAGTCAATAAATGTTAGTGACCTGTCCTTCCGCCATCATACACGCTGCAGTGAGTGCCTTCAACTCCACCGCCTGTGCTGACATCTCAGGGGGAAGTGGTTCTTGGAGCAGTACTTCATGTAAGGTGGTGACAGTAAATCCTGTCTGTGGTTCTCCTTCAGGGTAGTACTGGGATCTACAAAAAGCTCAAGATCTGCATTAGGTATTGCACTATCTTCCGACTCCTATAGCACCCCAGTTGTACATCTCATTTGTACATCTCTGCCCTCGTCATACTTGTTTTCTATTCGCTCTGCCCATTCTTCACTCCCCTCTTCTGGACCCAGTGAAAGTAATGTAGCTGGGTTCAGAACTGCTCAGCACTGATAGTTATATTTGGAGGGGTGAGAAAGGCTACTTCATATTCAGTGAGTCCTGCAGCAGACAGATATTTGGTGCTAGCCTGGGAGAGTATGTCCCTTCTTATATTTGCAACTATTAGAGAAGAATGGGTGTGTGGGGGGTGGGGAAAGCCTGGAGGATGCAGGGCCTCAGGCATGGCAGATTGGGATACCTCTGAATAGCTGGGAGATAGTAAGGGGGGGGTTAGATTGGAGCAATTGGCTCTCAAGACAGGCTATTGTAGCTGATCGGTGGCTGTGGTGTGACAGTGACTGGAAGAAGTTATATAATGGGAGCAGAAGGAGACGGCGGCGCCTGTGGTTGAACTGCGATTATCTGGGGAAGGTTAATGGGATTCCCAGGCTGCGGCGAGGTGCTCATCATCAGAGTCTTACTACTCTATCACTTACATTACCTCTCCTCTACCTTCTTACCCCTTCTACTCTTCGCTTACTCAGACACCTCTATCAATGCTTTCACCTTTATCCTTCACTTTTTTCTTTTTCTATCCTTTTCCTTTCTTTCTACTGGAACCCTCACAATTTATCCAAACACCTGGTCATTTTCACCTCTTTATCACCTCCTTTATACCTTCCACTGCCAATCCTCTCTTAAGATCCATAGCATTTACTCCCTGGGACTTGCTTACCTGCAGTTCACCCACCTGAGTCTTTTTGCTATTACTTAAGTTCCCTCACAAAAATCCATAGCATTCACTCCCTGGGACTGAATTTACCTCAGTTCACCGACCTGAGTCCTTCTGCTATTTTTGTGAGCCCATGATCCCCTCCTGATAGGGTAGCTACGCCTACTCGCGGGATCAATTTTCCTAGGGACCTCCCTGCCCCTTTTGGAGGACTGGATTCCTTAACACTGGTCCATATGCCTTACAACGGTACCCCACCGAGTCACCACCGCCAAGAGAGTCCCGAGATGAGTTCAACCACACCGCAACCCTCAGCCCACCATGAATATTCACAAAAAAAAAAAAGATATCACTGTCTCACACAGCCACCGACGGACCAGATATGCATAGGTCTATGCTGATTGTCTGTTTCACGTAGTAATCGCAGGGCTTATCTATACATATATGAGCATTATGGGTCTCTCATCACTCAATCACATACTCCATGGAAGACAGGGTTCTGTGTTCACTCCACATGCACCATCTCACAGCAGTCTCACACTACCTTGAGTCCTGTACTGCCTATCTCTCGCTCCTGGCTGTTTGCGCCTCACTCGGTCACAAATCAGTCTCGCAGGAGCGCTATCCCGACTCGTGGGCGGGAGTGGATACCCGTCACTTCTGCAAGGATCAACTTCTGATCTGATTTCAGTGGACCCAGAGATCAGGGGCTGGAGGGAACACCTCGGACAATGCCGTTTGGATGCTATCTCGGTCTTTATTCTGGGTCCACGTATTGGAATCACAACAGAAACGCTCCTGTCATTCACTCTCCTTTCAAACATGACAAATAACATGAGGACAGACAAATGAACCTTGACAAGTTCCCTGAGATTCCCCGTTTCCCACCCAGACTGAAAAGAGAACTTACCCAAAGAGGGAAGGAGAGAAATCAGTAAGACAAGGGCTTACTCACCGCGGTTTTTGTCTCTCCTTTCCTCTCGGGAGCTCTCTTCTTGCTTCAGTCAAGGCAGGTGTGATAGGGATCCTGGACGAGCCCCCAAATACTGTTAGAGTAGCTTTCTCTACTGAAAATGAAGTTGTCAAGGTTCAAGCGATTCACTGGCCAGGGGACAGAGTTGGTGTACAATCGAGTCCGGGTTTCCCCTTCCTCAGTGTTTATTTATACACAAATACACAAACACAAAGCAAATCAAAGATTTATGATATAGGACACTGACCAATCAGATTACAGATGACAGGGCATGATAGCCTCATGTCAGGACAGAACGAGCAGGTTGTGGTGGAATGTGTGGACGAGGTTTGTGTGGTCTCGCCTTTAGCCCTTGGCAACCTAAACCAGTATTGTTGCCCACCACCTCCCTCCCATATACTGGAATGTCCTTAAGCAGTTTGGAAAAGCTTGCTTAGAGACAAGATGGAGTCAGCTACATTAATAATTGTGACAAGATGGAGTCAAAGACATACTGAGTATAATGCATAGCACAGAATAACCTTTCCTTACATTAGAAACAAATTGCAGATACCCCCTGTACTAGGTTACTGTACAAAGTTCTCATTTCCTTGTGACTAATCACAGGTCCTCAACTGGCCAAAAAGTTGGACAGCCATAATTCAAACTTTGCTTAACTACCATAAAAATAAAGAACACGTAGGCAGGATTTCTTGATGACTGATGATGTAATTTGAAAATTTTAAACTTTGACTAGTCTTCCCGAGCTGAGAATCTTCACGAAAATGATCTGACGGAAAGCTGTCTCCATTTTTATGGTCCAAGGAAGGACAATTCGAACAGCTACTACAGCATCAGCACTACTGCCTCTCAATCTGTAAATATTTTGGAGACCGTGACCCGGTAATCTTTCTGTAGCAAAGTCCTCACTTCCTTGTGAGGTTTGAAGGACCCCTTAGACAACACACCCCAATCTAACCTGTACCAAATGGACTGCGGCCTAGAGAATCCACATTATGGTATGAGATTGTAACAAGGCCTACCTAACACATAACTTTTCTAATGCAAATTTTTTTGATTGGAAAGAATGCCTACACTATAAGTGTTTCGAAGACCTTGACCAGAAGATAATACCAACAAAAGTTATTTCTTTTATGGTAGGTAGGAATATGGTAGTTGTAATTGTCCCTAAAAAATAAAACTGTTACTGGATCTGATATATAGTAAAAACGTTTGGGAATTATTGGTCTTACTTAAAGAAGAACTCCCGCAAAAATATCAGAGACTGTATTTGTGAGTTATCCCCTCTCTTCTTATTGTAGCTGGGTCATGTGACCAACTCCCTGACCTCCAACTGACCCAGGACAGGAAGCCAGTACCTGCTCTATTCATTCCTATGAGACTGAGAGTGAGGCTCCCATAGGAATACATAGATAAATAGACTTCCTGTCCACACATAAGATGCTGTGTTATCTGGTGAGTCTGATTGCTGGTCACATGACTCAGGGGAGAAACATCAGGGAGATATAGCTCAGAAGTACAGACACTAGTAAGAAAATGACATTCAATACAGATTACATCGTATACATTTCTAGCAGGACATGGAATAACATTTTTTGCGGGAGTTCTTCTTTAAAGAAAGTTCTTTGTTCTCCACATTGCTTGAAGAAATAATCTCTAAACAGTGCCCTGTGTGGCTAGGAGTGGTATTGCACTTATTAATTATAAAAAAGAATAAAACATAGGAAGTAGCAGGATCCCAAAGTGCTAATTCTAATGTTATGGTTAATCCCATTAGTTTCTTATGTGCATTATGTAAATTGTTCTGTCTCTACTTACTATATAGTGTGCCATGTGGTGAAGCAAAGCTGTAGCTCTGGACCTAATATATAGTCCTCCATAATGTATTGTTCTGAGGTGCTAATGTTCACTAAACCGCAGCAGCCTGGTGCAGAATGCTTTATAACATTGTCAGCTTGTTTCATACAGATAAAAGCTAATTGTCTAGGACAACAACATAACCCAGTCCATTTAGCTAGGCATGGCCACAAGTGAAACATTTCCATTAGAATGGTGATGACCACATCGGTTCACAGTAAACAGATTACACAAAGCTTAAAATCATGCCTTTCCTTGACTAAAAACAAGTAAAAGTTCACAAAGGTTACATAAAAAATGATTAGCTAGTAAAACTTTACGTCATAGGTAGATGTAAACTAAGGTACTGCATAAATCTGCAGTTCCTTCTATGACCACCAGGTTCTTCTACAAATATTTTTTTATTACAACTTATTTATTTGGTCCAGGATCCTATTAATTTGGGGCAGTTGACTGACTTTTCTGGGAACCAAAATAATAGTTAGCTGACATTTAGGAGCCTATCACAATCATGGAAGTACAGATGCACCTACTTCAACGTATAAAGATTTCTACCCAACACTAACCATACTTTATAATCCTGGCTCCAAAATCAACCGTGTTATCTAAAAGGGGTTGTCCCATTAGGACTACTCATGCGCATATACCTTATTATGACATATGACTATCATGGATAGAAGTCTCCGAGCTCAGGACCACCCTCTATTAAAGGGGTTGTCCAAGTTATATTTATTGATGACCTATCCTCAGGATAGGTCATCAATATCAGATCGACGGGAGTCTGACACCCGGCACCCCCGCCGATCAGCTGTTTGAAAACGAGACGCGCGTTGCAGCAGAGCTGCCTCCTCTTAATTGTTTACCTGCTCGTCGTAACATAAGTAGTGGTGAGCAGGTGTAATTACACCCAAGCAGTCCCATTCATTTCAATGGGGTGGATCGCTCCTATACAAGTGTATGGGAACAATCAGCCCCATTGAAATGAATGGGGCGGCTTGGGTGTAATTACACATGCTCACCTCTGCAGATATTACAGCGAGCAGGTAAACAATGAAGAGGAGGCACCACTGGCACGGCACGCGCCTCCTCTTCAAACAGCTGATCGGCGGGGGGTGCCGGGTGTCGGACTGAGGATAGGTCATCAATAAATATAACTTGGAAAACCCCTTTAACCAAAGTTAAGAGCTACTACAAACAGCAGCTCCATCTCTGGATGAGTCACCATGACCATGACTATGGGGACATGGTCACCTTTGATTGAGAACAGTCATCTGCTGCTTCCCCAAATGATAATGGTTGATCCCTTTGGTTCTCAGATGCTGGACTCTTTGCAATCAGCTGATTACCATGTCTTCGTCCAAAGATGGGGTTGTCCATTTGGAAATCATCTTTAACCTGACTGCAAAACAAACCCCTTTATCGTTCTGAATAGTAGTGCTCAAAGCAGATTGTGTCCACATAAGGCTACAAATTTCCTATTCATTGGTGCCATTTTGTAGACATTTCCTACCGTATTGTTACATAGTTGATAATGTTGAAAGAAGACAAACATCTGACCTATAATTCTACTATGGTGATGCAGAAGAAGGCAAAACCCCTATGAAGAAGACACTAAATGCCCCATATTAGGTAGATAATTGTATGTTTACTTGGCCCAAGCACATGGACTTACATTTATACAAGCTGTTGAATCCAAAAGTAACATGGAATCGCTCATCGAGTACTTTAGTGCCCACAACATAGAACAGGGTCACATAGCAGTACCAATAAATTAGTTTCAATCACACTGAGTTCTCAAGTCTAGAACAATGTCTAATACTCAACCTGCCAGTCCTGACCAAGAGGACTCCCTTTAAAGGGGTATTCCCATCTCAGACACTGATGGTATATCACTAGGATATTCCATCAACGTCAGATAGGTGTGAGTACCACCTTTGGGACCTGCTCATATGTCCAGAATAGGACTTCCAAAGTGAACAGAGAGTCCATGCTCTCCATTCACTGCTTTGGGAGTCCCAAAAATACCAGGGTGAGCACTCTTGGCTATTTCTGGCAGTCCTATAGTGGTACTTGGAGATGGAACTGTGCATGCGTGGTGACCTCATCATTCATCTCATTGGGATCGTAGGTAATAGTTGAGCCAGCGCTTGGCTATTTTGGAACTCCCATAGTGATGAATAAAGGATGGCCACTCACATCGTGCTCCTCTGAAATGGGAATATCCTTTAAGCTGCTAGTCAGAGCATATGATGCTGACTTAGACATCGAAGACTACAGTGGGTGGAAAGCCCAGCAGTACCAAAATCTGGACATTTCCTGCAATTTGTATGCACTGGTGGATGCACTAGCAGTTGTTGGTAAAGAAGATGATCCTGTCAGTTCAGGTCATTAGACCCAAAGTTCCATTGGGAACCTCATGGACCTCGTTTAAGCCCCTGTTTTTCTATCTAGTGCTGAGTGTTTGGTCCAGTGACCTTCACCTGATGGCAGACTGAAGTAAGTGGAATCGTAGATCTTTACAAAAAGTAGCTGAATACCCCTTGTTTGAGAAAGCCTTGCGTTACTGTCTACTCCTCTAACCGGAACTTACATGTCAGTAGCCACCTAAATGTAGAAATCTGTTACAGTCTCTGCTGTCAGAGATGATCATAAATGATCACGGATGAGCTATGTCCATGACTTCTATACTGAATCCTACACACTTGTTTGGCTACGTGTGGTGGGTTGGGAATCTCATGAAAGCCCTGAGCCACACGGTGACCCCCCTAACTACTGACTGTATCTGTGTATTTATAGCATAGCATACAACACAGTACATGCCGCATTTTGGACGCCATCCATATGAAATCCTTTGCGTGTCTTTCTTTTCAAAGATAAAATTCCACATTTTCTCTGCAGGCGCAAATGAGCTGTAAAGAGTCCTCCATAAAGCCCTACATCTTGCGAGTGAGGCGAAAGTACATTCCTTTTATTTATTTATTTTCGCCTTTTTTTCTCCCATGTGTGACTGCTAATGGAGGCAATCCAATAAATAATTGATTCTCTGTACATTTCTAATAATGAGAGGAGGCCAACTTCTGTTCTAGTATTGAGATGATCCCTTGATTCTGGACTCTCTCGGATTTCTAGACAAATATGATTATGAACAGTTGAGAAATGGATATGTTGTATTTCCTTCATGGAAGCCTTGTTCTGTGAAGCATGCACCAAGCTTTGTAAGGCAGGAGTATGTAATTGTCATGATGTGTGTGCATCAAGAACCTTACAGATAAATGCCTTCAGGCCAAAACCTAAAGGAAAAAAAACCTAACATGGTCTTGTGTGTGAAAATCAAAGGTAAGAATAAAGATCCATATCAGTAGAACATTTTGTGTTCTCTGCTCCTGTTTGAGGCCTCTATGTGATTTCTTTGGAAGTGGGTCTTATAAGCCATTTAGCCCTCACAGAGAACAAATAAATATTGAGGGCATAAACTGAATTCTTTCATCCTGCCAAGAATAGGAACCCTATAACTGGAGGATCCACCAAGAGGACCTTAGTTCATTCAGGTATCTTTCTGAATACCAGGATTTTTCCTAGTCCTCCAGCCAGGACCAGCAGGGATGGACAACAAAAAACTATGGCACTAAACCTTTATAGGGAGTCTGTCAGTAGTTCTGACCCCTCAAAATGTCTGGCAGCGACAAGATAAATGACAAGGATAGCAGTCTAAAAATAAAAGTGGTGGTGGTCACGATAGTAAACTCTAGTCTTGGAAGTAAGTTGTTCACTTCCCTGCAGCACCCCCGCAGGAAAAATAAAACATTACAGTTTCCAATGACCTACATGGGTTGGCTTGTAATGCTGCAGATGGATTCTTTGTAGTCACATTAAATAATAGATGAGGGCATTTCCATGGTATTTGAAAGTAGTTTTTAAGGACAGTGTACCAAGTCTCTTTGAAAAATGCAGTCTTTTGATATTTTTTTCAAAATAAAGTCCATGCCTCATCTTTGTGTTTGGTCTGGGAGAGTTCTGGGAGCTCATCAACCTCCCCCACCCCAAATCTGGTCACATACTCATTCCTCCATGTCCCCAAGCTCACCTTCCTCCCCCCACCCAAAATCTGGTCTATGGGCAACATCTGGGGCAGCTAAGACAGACATGTCAATATATGCACATTTCTCCAGGTATAATCACACAGTTACAGCGGAGCGGCATAGTACAGCGTATGAATGAAGCTCCCATGAATTCCTCCAAGGCCGATTTCTGAGCCTGGTTGTCTGAAATAGCAGATGATAATATGCTACCCTGTACTATACCATATGCTCTACTCTCTTGGCTATTCTCCGACCTGATGTATTTGTAAGTGGAGAGAAGATGTGAGCTCAAAGATAGAGGGTCATTTGACTGGCAGTACGATATAAGCAAACGCTGAATATTGCAATCATTCTTAATTATATTCTGATCCCATCACCCCGCCACACCATGACAATGTGTGCTCGCTCAGTCAGATGGGTTTTTAGTTATTATGAGTGTACCAAGTTCGGCTGAACTGTTACATGGTACCTACAGGCTTTTGATGGACCCTACTGGAGGTGGGAATTCCATGCCCCAACACAATTTGGTGCCCTTTTCTGGCCCCCATCACAGCCAGATCATTAGGCTCAGAAAAGCTAGAATTGTTCTCTTACATCTTCCAAATGCCTCTTCGTTTCGGCTCTCTTGGTCCCTGGCTCTTCTCTGTGGTCTTCTGGTCCCTGGATGGATGAAGTTACTTGCGCCCTTGCAGCCACGGCCTGGCCTTAGCAGTGACATATCTTCAAGCAGTAACGTGCCACTTGGGGACATGTCATCACTGAGGCCAGTCATTGGCTGCAGCGATGCGTGTCACCTCACCCATACTTAAATTTATAGGGCGAGTTCCAGCAGGTCACAAAAGAGAGCTAGGGACCCAGAGAGCTGGAAAGGACTGGCAGAGAGCAGGTATGTTTTTTTCATCAAATACAATAAGGTGGGATTGAACTTTAAAGGGCAGAAGTCATTAGGTGCAAACCTATTAAACCAGACATGCTGTGTAGAGTTGATCCTGCTGATTAGAATGGCACCTGTCTTGTGAAAATGGGTTGCAGCGTTCCCGAGAAAAAAGACTTTCAATTGAGGACTTCACTGCACCAGAGGGTGTGGCCTAGTCAGTCGATACGCCTCAGCTTGCCAGTGCTGGCCACGCCCTTCAGTGCACTAAAGCCTTCATTCACATAAAGAATAAAAGCCTTTTTCTCAGGAACCCCACAACCGATTTTCACAAGATAGCTATCATTTTAATCAGTGGGATCAACCCTACAAAGTAGTATATGGGGTTTCATAGGTCTGATTCTGCTGCCAGGAGCTCTTTCAGGACACAACCTAATTTGGTAATTAAAAAACATCAGTATTTTTCCTGTTTTTTTGACATCTATATTATTCGGCTTTGTGACCTAAGAAATCAGTAGATTTTTTAGGATTAATAGTTTTTAATTTAGTGAAATTGAAAATTTAAGGAAAAGTCACCAAATATTCTAAAAAATTATGTTGAAAATTAAAACTTGGTTTAAACAATAGGTCATTTTCTGATGGCGCTTTCCCTTTAAGTCAAAAACACATAAAAAATTCATCAGGTTGGTCACTTGAGAAAAAGTTTTTTGAGCATCAGATGTGTTAAGAAAATGCATCATTTGTAATGGGGTTATTCCATAATTAATGTAAAAAAAAATAAAAATTTAGGCATCTATAGTACATTTAACAAAGCTAGGACCAGGCCTGTACCTCACATGGATCCAGAGATCTCACCAGTCATTGCTCCGAGTGCTCTTCTAGATCATCTTCAGGCTGGAAGAGTTTTCTCCTTGTAAATGTCAGTGTAGATACAGTATGGCTGGTGGGAGCTGAAGGATGGAACTGAGCATGTGCGTCCACCTCAGTTTATAGGTGGTGCTATGCAGCTTTTATTGAATTGCTAAATTTTTAATTACATGCAATTACAAAAGTATTCAGATTCAGGCCCCCGTTTGAAAACTCCTTTTAATATTTTGGTATTTACAGGTTTTAGGAAATTTCTATTTTTCCTAGTATTTTTTTTTTTTTCAACCAAACTTCATCACACAATTAATTTTGTCTCCGACTAATGAAGAAAAAGTTGTCTGTCAATATTTTGCAGGAGAGATTGAAGTTCTATACTGTGTAATACTGGCGATGAAATGCCAGGTTGACAGCTGGTGCCCATCATTAACTGGCCGTGAATCAGCAATTACTCCATATGTAGCGTTTTCATCTCCCGAGTCTCATTAGTACATAACCTCCCCCCTTTCCCATACAGTCATATAAATGCAGTACGATTCCATTTCCAAGGCGGTGTTACCATAGCATTGATGCCCCTGGTGCTGAAACGGGAAGAATGGCACTTTTCACCCTACACAATCCATGGAAGGTAGAACCTTCACCGTACTCCTCGCCCTCCCCTCTCCGCTAAAGAGCTGAAATAAATTGTGTGCGTCCCAAAAGAGCCATGTTAGGTTTTAAGATGAGGAGTGCTGATACCAGCAGGACAGATATAGGCTTCGGCAGAAGCCAATCACTCATCTAAAGGATTATCAGCTGGGGATGAGTCTGCCAGATCAATCTCAAAGTATGGCTCTCCGAAGGATTAACTCTTTCATCCAGTAATCTCTGCTTGAGTCTTGAGTTATAGGGTGGATGCGATCGGGTGTCCTCACATACACTCTTGTATCCAGCTGGTATATGTACCTTGACTATTTACATAGCTACGCTCTAAGTTCTACCAAGAAAGGGTCAGTAGGCAACAACCAGTTGTTGTCTAGATACGCCTTGGCGGCATTCATGATGGTTAATGACGAGGGACTCGGCAGGGGAGCTATCATTTCGAAAGCAGATTGAGACCGGAATATGCAAGGACTGTTATTACCTCCAGCTGTAAGGAGCCATCTTGGAGCTAAAGAGTAATATCATATCATTTAAATTTACATTCTAATATGCCTACAGTTAGCTGAGTGAGTAAAGGATAGATGAGTATATCTCTGAAATGAATAAATGGTAGACACACCAAAATAGCTTTGTTTAACCCCTTAAACAATATCAACCTGGTTAAACCAGGCATACGACCTGGTAGGGTTGATCCTGCTGATTAAAATGATACCTGTCTTGTGAAAATAGGTTGAGGCGTTCCTGAGAAAAAAAGGCTTTTCTTCTTTATGCAAATGAGGGCTTCACTGCACTGAGGGGCGGACTGTGTCCCTAGTGTCGGCCACACCTTTGGTGTAGTGAGTCCCTACTGTCCATAAAGAATATAAATCTTGTTTCTCGGGAACGCCACAACCAATTTTCACAAGACGGGTATCGTTTTAATCAGCAGGAGCAATCCTACCAGGAGGTAATAGGGTTGATCTGCTTACAGGTGCTCTTTAAAGGATGCAGTCTAGTTTAGTACTTAAGGCTCAAGTGACATTTTGGATCTCTGCTTTTTCAAAAGCAAGAATTATTTTATTTCTCAGTTGACATGGCTGAGCCAACGGCGAACCTAATCCTGTCAATCAAGAAGAAGAAGGAGGGTTTCCCCATCTGCTTCCTCTGCCAGCCCCTCCCTTTCCTCCCTGATTGACAGTGCCAGGTTCCTGCATAGTCATCTCAACTTGCTCTTGTCTATCAAGAAGGAGAGGGAGGGGCTGGTAGAGAAGCAAGGTCCACAGAATGGTTTGGGTCCACCCTCAGTGCACTTTACTGCTCATTTGCATATGAATTAAAAGTCCTTTTTCTCCAGAATGAAGCAATAGATCACTGAAATATATAGTTACAGTTAAATATTATGTTCTTTATGTTTGCTGTTGCTTTTGTGAGCATGGCACTAGATTGCCCACCCATTAGTGCCATGCTACTGCAGAGACCACACAGCAGGCATGTCAAGGGACAAACAGAGATGGGAAATGCAGAAAGGATGAAATACAGAAACTGAGAAGAATAAACTGCAATAAGGATGGTAAATTGAACCTGGAGGCACAGGCTGCTGCAGCAAATGGAGGTCTTGATATACATTATTGGCACCGAACCCCAAGACAAAATACTCTGGCACCAAACCAACCTCATCCTCACAGTGGTGATTGTCCGCAGCTTCCCCATCGTGTCACTTGTCAGATTATCCTGCTCCGTACCTACTCTCCGAATCACATCTACACTGTCCTGATGACTAGCTCTGTAATACTCATTCTCCTCTCTCATCTATTCTCCCCGTCTTACCTCATCTCATTGCTCTTACTTTAATTTCCTTTCCTCAACAGTAGATATCTCACCTTAAAGGGAACGTTCAGGAGTATCTGCAGTGTTTTATATGCCATGTTATGTAATGTGATGCTAAAAGTTGGCAGGAGCAGGGCTAATCACCCTGTTCCTCACCTGATTTTTACATTTTCACTACACCGAACCCTATAGAGCGACGGCCTGTGTGTACTCAGGGCCACTACCACTCCCATCCTCTGCACTGGCTCCTCAGATAGCACATGGACCAAGAAAACTCCCTATTCATTGAGCCAATTGGTCTGCTAGATTTTCTTCAGGCTAGCAGCTCAGAGTGCATGTCTTTTGTGCTGCAGCTCTTTCCTTATCGCAGCTCAGGGGGCATGTCTTTTGTGCTGCAGCTCTTTCCTTATCGCAGCTCAGGGGGCGTGTCTTTTCTGCCGCAGCTCTTTCCTTATCGCAGCTCAAGGGGCATGTCTTTTGTGCTGCAGCTCTTTCCTTATCACAGCTCAGGGGGCGTGTCTTTTCCGCTGCAGCTCTTTCCTTATCCAAGCTCAGGAGATGTGTCCTTTCTGCTGAAGCTTTCTTCCTCTATTATAGCTTAGGCAAAACCTTTCTGCTGCAGCTCTCCCACTATCACTGCTCAGAGTGTCTGTCCTTTCTGCTGTAGCTCTTTCTCTATGACAGCACAGGGAGGATGTCCTTTTTGCTGCAGCTTCCCCCTATCAAAGCTCAGGGGGCATGTCCTTTCTGCTGCAGTTCTCTCCCTATCATAGCTTTAGGGATGTGTCCTTTTTTCTGGTCTCTCCCTAGCAGAGCTCAAGTGGTGGGTCCTTTCTGCTGCAGCTATCTCTCTACCACAGCTCAATGGGGGTGTCCTTTTTTCTCCAGTTCTCTTCCTATCACAGCTCAGGGTTTGTGTACTTTCTGCTGCAGCTCTCTCCTTACCATAGCTCAGTGGAGGTGTCCTTTTTGCTCCTGTTCTCTTCCTATTACAGCTCAGGGTGTGTGTCCTTTCTGCTGCAGCTCTCTTCCTACCACATGCAATTACAGAAGTCTTCAGATCCAGGTGCTGGTTTGAAAATAATATTTTTCACAGGCCAACTCCTTCAAGTGAAACTTGCTTTCAGTGTGGTTCTTCCTCCCACCTCTCACATGCCTCTTTTTTTTGTATGGGCTCCTTTGTTGTAATTCCCTCTCTGTGTTCTGCTGTTGTCCTCTTTGCCCCCTCTCTCACATCTCCTCTCTCTGTAGCATCCCCTGTCTCCTCTGTCTCGCTCTGTTCTTTCCAGTTCTCAGTTTTTTTGTCTCACCATGTTTTCATTTTTCCTTCTCCCTCCATTTCCCTGCTCACTGCTTTCTCACTGCCATCGATCCTTGCTATTGATTGGCACAAATGAATGTAAGTGATTTTACCAGAAGGAGAACTAAGGACACCAGAAATCTGCAGCTGCGGAGATGAGATTATTAATAATAGATCAGATTTAGTTAGGCCCTGTAAAATAAAGACACTACCTTCCTTTAGGAGCCGTCTCTACAGTGTGATCTTCCCCCTTAGAGTGGACGTCATGTCCATACACTTTCAATGGTTGGCATCTGAGCACTAGTTTGGGGACAGCCATTCCCCTCAACCCCCTATATACATATGCAGCGAGCCCCAGGGGAGCTGGTAAAGAGGATAGGAGTGGTAGTGACACTGATGAAGTGTAGTGCCATGGTTTACTACCTCAGGTCGATGCTCCCTGGGGATCGGTGTAGAAGAAATGTAGCATTGAAGTATGAAGCCAGAAGTGAATGTATAAAAGTTCAGCATAGAACTTCAGGTACGTTCAATAGCAGCTGATTTCAGATGCAATTTCTATGGAGGCAGGCTGGAAGGCTGCAGTTTTGCACTTGTACTGTCCTAGTAGTTATCTGGGTGATGGGTGTCTTAGGTGTAGTCCCTCACACTACAGAAGTGTCTTGTTATGCTGATCGTAGCTTGTTGGTCTGCTGTCTTCTCAAGGATTTACTTAAGGCTGTCTGTAGCTGTTGTTCTCTTCAGAGAATCCTTGTTAGGAGAAGGAGCTCAGCACTGTGCTTCCTCTCCTCCCTCAGGTTCCTCTGGAACTCCCCCTACCGGCAGGAAGCAGGACCAGCCCACTTATACCAAGAGGGGAAAACAAGGTGGTTAGCCCTGCTCCTTGCCAATCATTGCCATCCACTCCTTAACTGGTAGATACAGCTAAATAAATATAAAAATACATAATACATAATACATAATAGAATAACTTTATACAATAGTTCACCCGAGCATGTATGAGACGATTAAGTCACTGGCACACATCTTCAGTGTGTTGAAATTCAACATGGCTGATACTTCGGCCATGTGTAGGAAAATCGGCACTCCCGATATGCGTAAGTCAGTTGGCCCATCTTAAGTCCGCTGGTTCAGCCGACTTTGCTCCTGTTTGGGGTTTCCGGGATTTTAACATGGATGGTCTCTCCTCAGATCGGGGGGATCTGATACCCCACGCGCCTACCGCGCTTTTATGCAGTAGCTCGGGTGCTGAAACTACACAACTCCATCTATTATGTAGTGGACAGAGTTGGATACTGCTATACAATGGATGGAGCTGTGCAGATCCAACGCCAACTTTTACTACCGGAGCCACTGCAGAACAGCTGATCGGTGGTGGTCCCAGAAGTTGGAGCACTATAGAACACTCTTAGAGATATGCCATCAGTGTAGTATCTGTTCTTATCAGTGTCCTGGTGGTAGGAGCCACTGCTGCCATGTAGAATAAAGAACCACATGGTTGTACCTAGGGTGTACCCTTTGGCCATTAGTGTCATTAGTAGGTGATCAAGGACCACCGGATCAAAGCCATGGTCCAAGATGTGCTTGAAAGCCCGAGCCGCAGAAGTGCCCCAGGTGTGTTAACCCTGGGGTGCCTGAACCTACTGGGATGGCACATTTGCACGCACTTCATTTTTGCAATTTTGAACACACTTAACTCTAATCTTTGACTGGCTTTCCGGACTGGCATAAGAGGAGGAATTTTTACAATTTGTGCCGAATGTCCGGGCCATAACTGGCATATATTCACTCTTATTTATTTTTTATGTTCACTGTGTGTTCTGTGACTTTTCAGGGTTGGGGGCGCCCTTATGGGTTCCCCTTCCTGTAGGTCTGGGGGGTTGTGAATTTGACCATATTGGTTCCCCCTGCAAACCCTTTGGCCTCTCCCTCTTTGGAGAGGCCAGACCTCGACCTGGGCTGGCAGCTCAGGTGGAAGCCAGAGCAACACTTCTCCAGCTTTGGCAGTGGGATGTCCCTGGTCCAAGACTCTTGTTGGAGCCTTATGGTCCAGAAGGTCTGGAAATGGTTTTGGGGGGCTCTTCTCCTGTGGAGATGGCCTACGATAGACTGTCATCTAGTGCACAGTTTTTTTGTGGCACGCTGCATGGGTGTAGAAAGCACGTATCTTTGGGCTTTTATTAAAAGAAAAATCACTTTACAAATAAGGATAACCCTTTAAATTATCAAGACAGAAAATGTCTAGAGGTTTGGTAAATCCAAGAATTATCTAGATTAACAAAATTTTACTCTGAATGTCATTTGCTAAAGTACTACTGCCAGCAAACATAATTAAGGTTGAAAAAAGCATAACAACATATCCATCTGAATATCCTGGCATACAGGAAATCAATGGCAGTGATAATACAGAATATTTCCTTCCATAATGCAGTAAACCTTTTACATACTAATTTATGGAAGGTCTGCTAAGCCGGCAAGTAAGTTTGTGTGGTGAGTTAGAAAGAAACTATATCATAATGCGGCTGATCAATTGAGCGTTTGAATATCTATTAGCAGTATATGTAACCTGTGAAGAAGGCCAGTTAAAGAGAAAATGGAACAAGCAAAAAATCCTCTCTCCTTGTCTGCCATATTTAGACAGGTCTTTTTTTACTTTCAAAATTCTTGGTGATCTAGATTAGTAAAAGGGTTCATTGTAAATTATTTGGTGGTCTAGGGTAGTGAAAGGGTTCATTGTAAATTATCTGGTGATCTAAGATAGTAAAAGAGTACATTGTAAATTTCCTAGTGGTCTAGAGTAATAAAAGGTGGTCAGTGCAAATTGCCTGGTGGTCTAAGGGAATGAAAGGGTTCACTGTAAATTCCATGGTGGTCTAGGATAATAAAGGGTTCATTGTAACTTATCTGGGGGTCTAGGATAGTAAAATGGTTTATTTTAAATCTAATGGTTGTCTAGGGTAGTAAACTGGTTAATTGTAAATTCCCTAGAGGTTAGTAAAACATTTCACTCTAATTTTCCTGATGGTCTAGATGTTCATTGTATGTTTTTAGTGGTGATGGGGAGTGAAAGGGTTCATTGTAAATTTCCTGGTGGTCTAAGGTAGTAAAAGGGCTCACTGTAAATTCTCTGGCGATCTTGTGTAGTAAACAGGTTCATTGTGAATTCCCTTGTGGTCTAGCATAGTAAAAGGGTTCATTGTAAATACATTGGTGTTCTTGGGTAGTAAAGGGGTTCTAGGGTAGTAAAAATGTTCATTGTGAATCTGCTGGTGGTCTAGGGGAGTTGAAGGGTTCATTTTTAAATTCTCTGGTGGTCCAGGGGAGTTAAATGGTTCTATGTACATTACCCAGTGCTTTAAGGCAGTGAAGAGGTTCATTGTAGATGCTTTGGTGGTCTAGGACTATGAAGTTTTTTTCCTAAAGCCCTCATTCTCAAGGGGGACACTTATTTGTTACCACATTAATCCAGCTCTGGACAGTTAGCACATCCAATAATGTAACATTTTAAGCAATGTGAAGCAAATGACTTCCAAAAAAGACATATGTATGAGGTAGTTTCTACAACACTTGATGTACACTCTGGTCAGGGGTGTACCAGAGTTAAGGCTATTCTCTGCTAAAGCCTACAGAAGACATGCCAATTTCCATACAGGTGATCTTTAGGGTAACGTGATTATGATACCGAATCAACCCCAATGCAATATAATGGACAACTTACGCATAATGATAATGAATATGGAATTTTCTTTATATCATCACGTAAAAAAACGTAACAATCATGTAAAATGTATTCGTAGTAGCACAATGTACAGACAAAGTGAGAATATGGTCACATTATCACCAAACAGAGGTTAATATAAAGTCAGTATATGAATACAAATTCCAAAGAACTATCAAAATTATTACCTAACAGTAAAGTGCCTAGTGCAGATGTACCGAGTACTCCATTCACGGTAAATATGAACAGTCAATAAGCCAAAGTAAGACAGACAAACTAACACATGAAGTGTGAGGATACAACGCACGTTTCGCCCGCTGGCTTCCTCCGTTTCGTCTGAGGAAGCCAACAGGCGAAACGTGCGTTGGGGCTGAGATATACTGGTCGGTATTCTCACACTTCATATAAATAAAATTCCATATTCATTATCATTATGCGTAGGTTGTCCATTATATTGCATTGGGGTTGATTTAGCAGTAAGTTTGGATACCTAATTGGTAACATTGAGCCAATTATATATTAGTGTGGATGATTATGATACCGGTATAATGATGCCAGCATGCCTGGTGCCACACCATCTGAATTTTTCCATGCTGGAGTGGGGTCTCTGCACTATCCTTTTGGCTACATGGTATAGACCTTTATAGGTGACTATCTTGGCACTGTAGTAATGTTATCTTCCTGGTGATCTACTGGGACATACCTTTGACAATTAGTAGGTCTAGTCTCAAGTATTTGAACAAGTGTGGTTTCAAGTATATGCTCCATTACTAGCTCTACCTGTGTTGACTCCCACAGTTTAAAAACAACTGGTGTGCTTATGATTCAGTCGTGTTGGTGCCAACTTATATGGCATGTCTCTGCTTTTCGTCCATCTCTTGTCTCAAAATAGCTCATGATAATGATGATTTACAATACTTTGACACTGAAACGCAAGAATAGAGAAGCATCAGTTACTATGGTGGAAAAGTCCCTCTAAAAAAAAATGGTCCTCTAGACTTAGACCCTTAGTTGCCACAGTCACAACAAATTTGGGCTGTCCTGGGACAAAAACAGGTGAGATTTATGTAAGCTCGTGTCAAATGTGGATAGTCCTACTGGGTTTGGGGTGTTCCCAGGGGTGGGGCTTATTTCCCCAAATTCACCAACAACAATCTTAGCATGTATGCTAGACCCCTAGTAATAACCAGAGGTTTAACTTAAAGCTTCTAAAAATCTGTGCTGTTGATTATAATGGTATCTTCTGTGCCTCCTATACCTACTCTCTATAACCAAATATGGTCTCCATTCATGGCAAAAGTTGGCTGTAGCTGTTGAATGTGCAGAGCTTCCAGTGGTCCCCTGGTTCCTGAGGCAGGACAACTCTTTATTTAAAAAAATAAATGGTAAATTAGGAAAAAAGGAGTGAAGGTCTGGTAGAGAATATACATCTGGACCCAACTTCTGAATGTTGGCATCTATAAAAGGCGTTAAAGGGAACCTGTCATCAACTTTATGCCGACCTCACTGAGGGCAGCATAAAATAGTGACAGAAATGCTGATGTCAGCGGTGTGCCACTCATGAGCTTAACAGTAAGTGGTTGCCGAGAACCAGCATCATAATCATTGTAGCCCAGGCCTTGAAAAGAGTCAAATCTACTTGAGAAGAGTCATGGTTATTCATAATCTCCTGCTCTCCCCGACCCACCTGCTGATGGTTGGCAGTTCTCTCCTAGAGAGAAAGGGAGAAAACTAGGTAGAAGACTGTCAGTCATCAGCAGGTGGGCGGGGAGAGCAGGAATTCATGAATAACCAGGACTCTTCTCAAGTAGATTTGACTCTTTTAAAGACATGTGCTGCAATGATTATGATGCTGGTTCTCAGCAACCACTTACATTTAGCTAATGAGTGACCCACCGCTGAAATCAGCATTTCTGTCACTATTTTATGCTGCCCTCAGTGAGGTCACCATAAAGTTGATGACAGGTTCCCTTTAAGGTCAGGACAGAATAACTAGCAAAGTAGATAACTTCAGACGAGTCAGTACCACATTTTTTTGTTCCACTTTGTTCTTTGCTTCGTATATTTCAAAACATATTTTTGTTTTTCTGTCTTCTACAAAAGTGAATTATTCATACCATGAGTCACATAAATTATTCCGAGCATGTGTCACTGAAAAGACGGATTTCAAAGTGTTGACTGACATTATAAGTGCACTGCTACTGTTGACCTTACCAGAAGTATTGCTCCATTCTTTTTATTTAAAGGGGTTGTGTAAAAAACTGTGCGATGACTTTTAGTGTTGAGCGAATCAAAGTACCTGAAGTGGACTTTGATCAGAATTTCAGGAAAATTTTGATTCGTGACAAAGCTGAATTTCTTGACACTTCATGGTAATTAATCAATTTTTCCTAAAATGGTGGCTGAAAATAAAAAAACAAAAATTATACTTACCTAATCCACTTCCTTGTGGAGAGGCCATCTGCTCCCATCTTGATGGATGTCTTACTTGAAAGTCATAATATCACAAGTTATGGGTACTAGAGATCTGAAAATGTGGCACTGATCAAGTGATTTCTTCTGATTGCGAGATTTGGAATAGAAAAGCATTCACTTTTTACCTGTAATATGAATTACTGGTAAACAAATCATGTTTTTTTGCCTTCTTCTAGATCAACATAGTAGAATTTTTGTTATGCTCTCCATTCACTATATCTGTTACCACTGACTAGATACCATGTTTCAAATTCATCTCCACTGTCTGTGCTCACTGATTATGCTAAGTGACCTTACTACATCCAGTTTAGCAACTGAACAGCCCTTACCTCTTTCAGTACTAGTCTCCACTAGTAATCATGTCTTTTTACAGACTCTTCTCCTATTGTTCCTTGCCTGAACAAACAAGTAAGGGCTCGTTCACATCACCGTTAGGGCTTCCGTTCTCCTGCTCCGTTATAGGAGCAGGAGAACGGAAAGGACGGATTCGGGGCATAACTGAGCCCAACGGAGCCTAAGGGACCCCATAGACTATAATGGGATCCGTTAGGTTTCCGCTCAAAAGATGATTTTTGAAGCGGAGACAAAAGTCCTGCGTGCACAACTTTTGTCTCCGCTTCAAAAATCAACTTTTGAGCGGAAACCTAACGGACCCCATTATAGTCTATGGGGTCCCTTAGGCTCCGTTGGGCTCAGTTATGCCCCGAATCCGTCCTTTCCGTTCTCCTGCTCCTATAACGGAGCAGGAGAACGGAAGCCCTAACGGTGATGTGAACGAGCCCTTAGTTAGTCTATCAAATTAGTCTCTTTATTGTTTGAATTCACTTGGACTGCAGTTTCCCTTTGATCTTACCTGTGTGGATTATTGTAGTACATGAATTCTGCCAGTCTTGACCTTCCACTTGGATTATCTTATTGCATGAAGTATGCTGGCCCTGACCTTCTGTTTAATTGACTACATACTCTGTCTCCTGACTTTTCTACTGTGAACTGGCTCTAATTTTTTTCCAGCTGTTGTCCATGGATTGCATACCAGAGTCAGACCTCCACAGGATCCACTATTCTGGTATGCCATGGGTCAATTATATGTTGGGCCTGATGGACCTGTGTCTTTTTTAAACCCTCTATTGTATGTTATTATACATTGTTCAAAATATAGTAGTACGACTTGGATGGTTACGAGTGTGTAGCTTCTCACCAGTAGAGTGTGTGTATAAAGGATCCATTGATTTAAGACATTGTAGACTATGTAGTAAAAGTTTTCACCTGGACAATGCATGTTTTGTAGCCAGAGACAGAGGTTTGTGTAACAAAACTAGCATAAAATCCTATAATGTTACCCACTATGGGCAAGAACGTAGACAGAAACCAGTAGGTTTGCTCTATTTTAGGACAGTGGCCCAAAACCAGGCCTACAGCTCACAAACCAATTGATTTTTGTATAATCTGCAAGTAATGTGAGGCACAGATGTAAGACGCTACTAAAGACGTTGAAGGAACCTACTGTGACAGTTCCCTTAAACTTTAGCGTGGTAAGCTGCATGGAGATGAACCTTATTAACATTTACTTTTAGATGTTCCATGGGAGGACACACAGGTAAATCCTTCTTCTCTGGCTTCAAAGGTGTTAAGGGACAAGAATTTGGGAGGAATTAATGAAAGGCTGCTACTAGTGAGAAAATGCCTAGCTTGTGCTAAGCTTCTCAGGGCTTTAATCAAACAGCACGCTGTCAGTGTGAGACGTGCAATCCCAACCTCTCATTTCACAGCTGGAAATAGCTAATGTACTGGATGGCTTTCTTTGTACAAAGTACAAACTGGAAGTTGAGGACATGCTACCATGCTGAGGGTGTCCAGATGAACTTGCAATTAAAACCAAAAGACATATGTGTACCCATATTGTACAAGCACACATGTACATATAAATACAGAATGTGTATCACATGGTTTCTATTATGGCACATTACGTTTTTCTTGATGCTCTACTGCTTTGAGGTTTCATGTCCCTTGTGGCTCCAAGGGGAACGAATGCGATGAACCTTGCTAACATTTTGGTTGGCCTCATGATTCCAATAAACTCTGCTTCTCCCAGCCTAAAAGTGGGTATATTTATTACTCCAGCCAAATACGATGCTTTACAGTAGCAACATTTCGAGTCATAACATGATTCGGCCCTTTGTCTAACCAGTTTGTCTTTGAACCCTTCTGAGGATCAGCTGGAGTAAGAAAGAAATAATTATTTGCAATTAGAGTGCTGTCTAAAATCTTTTTTATGAAAAATTACAAGGTGGAGTAGTACCAAAACAGGAGCAGCACCCCAAAAAAGCCCCAAGATGGATGAGTGCTGTGGTTGATATATTTACTAAAAAGGGTGTGGCTTAGGTGAACCCTACAGAACGGGGCATTCCATAGCACGTTTGAATGTGGTCAGGTCAGAGTTTAAATATTACAAATTTGCCAGCATAAATGTTGATAGACATGAAGGCAATGGGGACTGGACCAGGGTCGGAACTGCAGAAAAACACGTTATTGTACTAAGTAGGACATAGGCCATCGGACCACCAATGATTAGGAGTAGGTGACTGGACTATTGATTATAAGTCTGATAGCCAAACAAGACTACAGATCCACCAGAGATAAAAACAAGTTTAGATAATCTTACTATTGACCTCCAGGGGTGAGAACATTGTTGTCCTGCTATGGACAGATAGTAAAGGGGTTGTCCACTTTGGACAATCCCATCCAGTTGTTGGTAGAATAGGTTTGTTCCCAGGGTTGGACAGGAGCACAGGAGCATCCTTAGGCTGTTCCACACATTGACCTGTTAATGGGTCCATGCCACAGGACCCAGAAGAGCTCATGATGATAATAAAAGGAGATGCATCCCTTCTTCTTAGCTAGACTATAGGCCCTCAGTCGCATCACTGTTGGTGGGTTCTAGGTAGTCATGTCTAATTCGGACTGTTCTACTGAATTTAGGACAAGGTTGTGCGCCAGGCTGAACCCAATATGGAAACCATGCACATTATGAACCCCAAATGTCTCCACTGCCTTTTGGTTATACTGTGTTTTTTGAAGTACCGATTCACTACCAACACTCAGAATACTGTGTGACTACTATGTTAAGTAATACGAATTTTAGTCAATGTGTAGAGTATAACAACGCTAGATGTCTCCGAGGCCTGCCATAGGCCTATGTGTATTCATTTGTCACCAGTCATGCTTGTAGAAGGAAATGTTATTCTAGTATCCGGTGAGGCTCCGGCAATCTCGCTGCCTGGTCTTGTCTATGACAGGAGCGACCACATGTGACCCTCAGGGTTTGCTGTCAGCTTGGAGGCAAATGAATGAGGAGGCTTTAGCTTTTCTTGCTCCCTTTTATGCAGTCGAGTGGTTTCCTTGGTCTTAGCGGCTCATACAAGCGATGAATTTATTACATCTGGGAGATGGATGGGACACGTACTGTATGTATACAATCCCGTGACAGCCTTATTATGCGTATTAATCAAATTCACAGGCCTGCTTACACCGGGCCGCTGTCACCTTCTCATTGTGTGGGAAAAATAGAAAGGTTTATATCTGTAAAGCATGTGAAGATTGTGGTGGAGATCCCGTGTAGGTCTATGTATGCTGTACACGGAGAGAAAATTAAAGGGGTTTTCCAGTGAATAGAGATGAGAGAAGTTTTGATTCAGTCGATTCACTGAGGCTCACGGAAAAAATTTGATTCATTGCAAATTCATTTAAGAATCACTACAAATCAGGTATACCCAGACCACTCTGCCTAATCATATTCTTCCCACTTGGTGGCCCAACATCAGTGTCAAGGCTTGGAATTTAATCCTTTCTTGGCCGCCGACAGTAGATTTATGTCAGCGCCCAGACATTTAAAAATGGGGCCCACTGGCGGATGCAGTAGACGCCATGGCCACCGGGTGTCTGCAATTTTAATAAGCAGACACCTGACATTAATGTCCATGACCAATGGCAATGCCCATCGCAGACTTTTAACCCTTCAGATGCCTGGTGTGCTCTGGCTCTCCCAAGCGGGGATTGAGGAGCCAAAGCGTGTATGCAGCAGAGCCTGTCCTCCTATGTGATGGTACCAGAGATGATACACAGCATTGAGGCAGGAAAACCTTCCTCAAAGCAATAAAATTGAAGGATCCACAACAAGGATGACCTCTAATCCTATGTGCATCCATCTATAAGTTCCGGGATTCCTCTCTACCATGAACCTAGCTGGATTATTGCAGCAACACTGTCCCTAGTGCATGAGTGCTTGCCACATCTCTCCCTGTGCTCAGCTCACAGGACAATGGCAAAGACCATGCAGAATGAGGTTTTTATTATACAGCATTATGGGTGATCTCGCATTTTCGGGCTTCTTACTTCCAATTAATAACATGTGCAGCCGTCATTTTAGGAAAACCTGGTTCATTACCACAAAGGGAGAGGAAATTCGGCTTTGTTGGGAATTGAAGTTTTCCTAAACCGAATTCCGATTCGAATGCTTTACTTCGCTAGACACAATTAGTAAATATAAAAAAAAGGAAAAAAGAAAGGGGACAGAAAATGTGAAAAATAAAAACACAATAACCTCCGCCAATCCATTACAAGGTTGTTCTAGTCCCCTCTACTCTGCACTTGGCTGAGTGGAACCAGGAGTGCAACCAGGACACGAAGTGGAGAGTAGTAGGGACCAGCAGTGACGTATATGTGGAAGTGAATAATACTTCTTTTTATATTTTTTTTTACATTTATGGTCTGTTTTTCATTTTTAAAACCCTTCTCTGAAGACAACTTTAACTTCAGCCTGGTCTCCAAATCTTACAATCCACCAGCTGATAATCCAGAATGTTGCAAGACTTTTCCTCTATGAAAAGGTCTTTTTTCAGAACCATTTGCTAAAAAAGAGGACTGAACCAGTGACAACCAGGGACATGGGTGGCACTATTTCTTAAAAAAAGACTGTATTTTCTAATCCCAGACAACTCCTTGGCATTGCACGCAATGTGTTTGGTTGTGGGCTCGAAATGGGAGGAGGAAAAGGAGAACTTGGTACACCAATAAGGCTCGAAATAGTCAAGGTAGTTCTGTAACTTTTGAACCCCTCCATAAAGGTCTCCTCCAAAAAATTATGGACTTTCCTGGTCACATGCCCAGATGTTGGTTACCAAGCAGGTCCATCAGCAGAGGTGGACACAGAAAACATAAGAGCCCCTGCACATTAACAATATACAACTGCTTGATGAAAGCAAGGCACAATGGATCAGTAATAGCTAAGACATTCATCACTGGTGCACCAATCTATTGGTACTGGTAATGGGCTTGCACTGGAAGTGTTGAGGTGGTAGTGGGGAAATTTATCAAGACTGGTGGCTCTAACCAACCTAACCAACGAGAGCAGCGGAACACACATGTGTGATCACTGGTCCTCCACTTCTATGGTATTACCAAGTACAAAAGTACAACACTCTGTCTCCATCAGTCTTTGTGATGTGAACACTGCTGCAGCATTCACACAGGGGACTCCAGTTCTCATGATCGACTGGATCCCAGAAATCAGACTCTAAGCGATCATACAATGAAAGGCCCCTTTAATAAGGAATGCTGGTAGTCCAAGGTGGCTTAGAAGTTATAGCTGAATATTCCAAGACTGGCTGAGAATTTGAGGTGATATAATTAATCTTGGTGGATGACATCAGTTAAAGGATCTAGGCTACCGAGAAGGTTCATATCATATCAGCATCTTAGTTGTCGTATGTTGTAGTATGAAATGGGTTGATTCATACCTGGTACTCTCTCATCTTCTATAGCACCCACATATTGTGCAGCATTCATTCACATTACAGAGTAAAATTTCACATTAAAACAACTGATTTTTTTTTACATGCAATACCTCACCTGACCACAAGGTGTGCTGCTGTGGGAAACATGACCATGAACAACAAAGAGAAGGACACTCTTTCACTTAAAGGGGGATTTTTTTTATGACCATGAACAAAAATGGGTGCAAGACGCTCTTAAAAGGGTTTTCCAGGGGAATTTTTTATGACCATGAACAACTAAGAGCAGGTCACTCTTTCATTTAAAAAAGTTTTCCAGGCAAATTTTTATTTTTTATTGGGGCAGAAAAAGAATTAATTGTTGTACGCTTCATCGATTCCCCACTGCTGTCATTCCAACTTTTCTCTAGTACCCACTAGTCTCCATTTCTGGATCCCAGACTTGACACACAGGAAATGGTTTGGACCTCCTGCTCAGGGAATGGGTCTCTGCTGGGGCCTGTGATTGGCTGACAGGGTGTCCAACACAATTTCTGTGTGCCAAGCATGGCATCAGTAAATGAAGCAACAAAGAGCAGTGAGGACCAGAACAAAAGTGGAATGGCAATGGTGGGGCATCGGTGAATAATGATTATTTTTTTCTTGTTTTCCTATTCCTGCCCTTTAAAAAAATGCCCCTGAAAAACTCCTTTAAGTGAAAGAGCGGCCTTGATGTTGTTCATAGTCAAAAAATTTCCTTTGGAAAACCCCTGTACGGGAAAGAATGTCCTACTCTCTGTTGTTCAAGGTCATGTCCCTGCACAACAGCACACCATGTGGTCAGATGGGGTATTGCATATAAAACAGATCACGATTTTAATGTGAAACTTACTCTCCAATGAAAATGCTATAGAAGGAGGACACCATTTTTAAATGAAAAGATATGCCATCTAAGGGCCTATGGCAGCAGAATTTGTAAATCTGGATATATAATACCATGGAGGAGAGCTGTAATGCTACTTTGTGTTCACTGGATGAACTCAATGCAGTATTATCCTCTCTCCATAGGCAAATAAGTGACACTTGCTTTACTCACTGAGGTGTAAAATGCAGACAGACTATATTTTGTCACAATGCAATTAGACATCGAGGTGCGACCTTGTGCTGCATACGAAATGACGCTTCCCTTTCTATACAAATTCCTCCTGGAATGATGCTCCCCATTCAAATAAGGAATCTCAGGAGGCTCATGCCTTAATTACCACTAGATGGCGAGGTTGGGCTTCAGCAGCACCTGATGCCAGACAGTAATCATTACCGTGTGCCCTACACATCAGTGATGGCAATGTTATCATGTTAAATCAGGACGCAGACGTAATATATTATTATACTAGGCACATTTTTTATATTTCATTATCAAAACACTTATTGTCACCAACGCAGAAACTATTTTTGTGAATAATTTGCGAATGCTGTAATTCTTTTTTTTAATTCATGGAAATAAGAAGACAAATTTGCCTACATTCCTATAGTCAGCATGCTCTGCTATTTTTGGAGGTCCTTTGGAAGTTGAAAGGGTTGGCCTATCTGACACATTCCACCAATGTCAGATAGGTACGGGTCCAGGTACGGCACCCACACCTATCTCTAGAACGGGGCCCTCGGAAAGTGAATGAGGGTAGCCACTCTTCTATCAAAACATTGCCAAGTGCCAACTCTGCTATTTCCAGAACTCCCACAGAGGTGAATGGAGAGGTGGCTGCGCTTGCGTGGAAATACCTGAGCACACTTGCTCAGCAATTTTTCAGGACGCCCATAGAAGTAAATGGAGAGCACGCCATGCATGTGCTCTCCTTCGCTTTGGGGGCCGTGGTCCAGAGATAGGTGTGGGTCCAAGACCTATCTGACATTGGTGGCTTATCCTAGCAGTATGTCAACAATGAATGAGATGGGCCAAAGCTTCTAATGGAGGGTGGCTGTGCATACTCGGCTTTGGGCTCCATTTTGGAGATAGGAGTGGGACCTGTAGACATTTATGGCATATCCTATTGAAAAGCCATAAATGTCCTAAATTCGAATCATGTGTCTAATATTGTAGCCACCAAGGCATGGACTCCACAAGACTATAGCAATTTGTGCCACAGTAACTCTTCTTCAGGATCACACCAGACCATGAACCTGTTGTTAGTTCACTGGTTGTTCTTCCTTGAACCCCTTTTGGAAAGTACTAACCTCTGCTTACTGGGAACTTTCCACAAGTCCTGCTGTTTTGGACATGCTTCGACCCAGTCATCTCAATTTGGTCATGGTCAAAGTCGCTCAGATTCTTAGACAAAATTCGCCAACTTCACTGACTTACATTAATAACATTACCATAATACTTTCATATAAAGTCATTAATTGTAAAAAATAAGGCATTTGGTTCGAAAACGTGTTAGTATTCTGACTCAATCTCTCCTTAGGCAGCTGTAGATGTATATAAGATATCATGCAGCCAAACATATTATGTGAAGCCTGTGTATTTTGTTTCATTTTTCTTCTCTTTGCTTATTTCCATAACATTTTTTTCTCTTCACACTTGCTGTGTGGGCGTGCACATGTTTGTTTTGAATCAATCAGCTGTATTCTTCTGCTGCCCCCTCTCCCCTCTCACAGTATGCAGTCTCAGATCTCCTCTCCACCTCCTTGTCTTCTATTTACAGTTTTACACTAGATGGATATTTTAGGGACTGAGGAGTCTTCTGAATATTTACATAGGGAAGAATGGGAATTAGAAGGTAAGGAAGATGCCACTTCACCCTTCTATATTACAAAGCTTCATTCATATTTGCTACCGATTTATGCATCTGGACAGAATAGGATATGCCATAAATGTCCGCAGGTTCGGGTCCCATCTAGGAGACTCACTCTTATTTCAAGAATGGGACCCCGATATGAATAAATAGCACAATGTGCAGCATCATCTCCTTTCACTTTTATGGAGTTCTGAAAATATCGTAGAGAGTGAACTCTGCTATTTTTGGAAGTCACATAGCAGTGAATCAAGAGGACACCTCACACTTGTGGTTACTCCTCCATTCACTGCTATGGGACTTCTGAAAACCACATCTTTTGAAAGTCTCATAACACCGAATGAAGAAAGCTGTGCATGTGTCAGGACCCCACTTTGAGATAGCAGCGGATCTCAGAGGTGGGACCTCCACCTATCAGACATTTATGGCATATCCTATCGATATGTCCAGCAACTGCTATTCTGCAATTACCTCTTAATTTTTCCATAGGTGGACTTCCATATTTATTCAGTATTTACTAGTCCACCTGTTCCCTACTGTTTTCTGTATACAGCTCCTATGCAGACCCATATGTCTCTACGGTGAGAGAGCCCTTGTGTTGTCTATTTCTACTTTCATACTCCCTTCCATACAGTATGTCCCCTATCAAGCCTAACTAATAAACATGGAGAAGGCACAGTAAATATCAACTTTTGCAGATGACACTAAACTGTGTAAAGTAATTAACAAGGAAAAGGACAGTGCACTGCTACAGATGGATCTGGATAGATTGGAGGCTTGGGCAGAGGAGTGGCAGATGAGGATTAACACTGACAAATGTAAGGTTATTCGCATAGGAAGGAATAATGCAAGTCACCAGTACATACTAAATGGTAAAACACTGGGTAACAGTGACATGGAACAGGACCTATGAATTTTAGTAAACAGCAAACTAAGCTGTAGAAACCAGTGTCAGACAGCTGCTGCCAAGGCCAATAAGATAATGGGTTGCATCAAAAGAGGCATAGATGCCCGTGATGAGAACATAGTCCTGTCACTTTACACATCACTAGTCAGACCACACATGGAGTACTGTGTACAGTTCTGGGCTCCTGTGAACAAGGCAGACATAGCAGAGCTGGAGAGGGTTCAGAGGAGGGCAACTAAAGTAATAACTGGAATGGGTGGACTACAGTACCCAGAAAGATTATCAAAATTAGGTTATTTACTTTAGAAAAAAGACGACTGAGGGGAGATCTAATAACTATGTATAAATATATCAGAGGTCAGTACAGAGATTTCTCCCATGATCTATTTGTCCCCAGGACTGTGACTGTGACGAGGGGACATCCTCTGCGTCTGGAGGAAAGAAGGTTTATACACAAACATAGAAGAGGATTCTTTACGGTAAGAGCAGTGAGACTGTGGAACTCTCTGCTTGAGGAGGTGGTGATGGTACGTTGACTATAAGAGATCAGGAGGGGCCTGGATGTATTTCTGGAGGGTAATAATATTACAGGTTATAGTTACTAGAGATGGGTCGTAACTATAGGGAGTTATTCTGATTGGAGTCGGGAAGGAATTTTTTCCACTAAAGTGAGAAAAATTGGCTTCTACCTCACAGGGGTTTTTTGCCTTACTCTGGATCAACTTGTAGGAAAACAGGCCGAACTGGATGGACAGATGTCTTTTTTCGGCCTTATAAACTATGTTACTATGTTATAAGGTGACAGATAAATAGGATTATGACTACAGGATCTGACTACACAGGACTTGTTTGTAGTCTGTAACCATGGAGATTAATTATTCTGCATTGAACCTTCAGACACAACACTCTATAATATTATTGATCAAATATAAAGTTGATTCATTTGTAGTGAAGATGCTGTGGAGCAACTTTGGCTGCAAAGAGGGACATGCCTCTTAAGGTTGACAGCTGTACCCGAAGAGTCAATGCCTGCAGTATACACCACAAACGTCAGTACCGTCTCGAGTGTGTTTGCTATAGCTGCCAATCCAAGGAGTGTCTTTCATACCAGGCCTGTCATTAACCTGCCCTAATATTACACGGATTAGTGATCTTCACAGCCTGACTTGTTTGCTCCTCGATAATCCGTCTATTCAGTGTTAAGTCTAAGAGCTTATTAAAAGCAATGGGCCAACGTAATCTAAAAGTACACAGAAAATAAATGAAGGTATAACGCTATATAAAATGTATATGTACACTATGACCGGCGTTGTGCTGATGGCCCTTATTATGCAGGACTCAAGTCATGTATACAGTGGGGTGAGAAGATAAGGTGGACCTCCCATTACAGAGGAACCACAATACATTCACTATAAAATGCAGAATTAGTTTGTTCGGTAGGATAGGTACTAACATCAGTCAGGATTATTTGAGAAAATAGCCTATTATAATGTGTGTCCAAAACGCGTTACCATTCTGATAACATTTTATTGGAGGTATAGGGATTGACTTTCTTTTGCACAAATGCCAAAGCTTACCCACTCTGTTACCTATTAGTAGTACCTACACACTGCAGACTGTCCCGACACAAAGAACATACATGTTGGTGCCATCCACATGGTACCTAAGAAATTGTGCACTTGCAATAGTTTAGGGTGTAGAGTAGTGCCGTATAGTCTATCAAAATCTGTTTTTGTCAAAGTTGCTCAAAATTTTGAGCTTGTCCCTTTTTCCTGTTCACTTGCTGCTTGACTTCTCCCAGCCCCATAGTTCCAATATGACAGTGCCCATAAAATCAGTTCCAATATCATATTGTAGTGCCATCATTTTAGTTCTAAGGTCTCTTTTACATTGCTGCCTGGTAATTTCAGTAGGCTGTTCAGGTGGAGAGTAGCCTGTCGGAGCTCTCTGGATCCGGCATTGCCAGAATGTTGATATCCGGCCACTACCTGGTGAGTATGCCAGGATTTGGCTGGACAAAATACATCTGAATTATAGTCAATAGGGCCGGCAGCCATTCTGGTAACATCTGGCAACGCCAGATACAGAGAGCTCTGATGGGCTGTTCTCTGCCTGAACAGCCTGCAGAACCTACTAAGCAGCAGTGTGAAACTAGCTCAATATCATACTGAACATCATATTAATTCCGATTTCACAATGCCTGAACATCATATTAATTCTAATGTCATAGTATCTATTATATCAGTTCTAATATTGTAGTCCAAATTATATTAGTTTTAATATCCAAGTACCCATCATACTAGTTCTAATATCGTAGTGCCCATCATACTAGATCCAAATTCCACAATCATAGTGCCCATTGTATTAGTTCCAAAATCATAGGGCCCATAAAATTAGTTTTAATATCATAGTACCATCATAAAAGTTCTAATACTATACTGCCCATCATATTAATTTTAATATCATAGCGCCCATCCAGAGGCGGACTGGGAACTTAAAGTGGCCCTGAAAAAAATAATAAAAGTGGCCCCATTTTGTAGTTGAGTGCAAATTGATGGAAGGCAGGGCCGGCAATACCATATTGTTGCACATTATACAACCCCGACAGAGCCAAATACCACAGTCCATCACAAAATACTGCCCCAAAAATTTCCACTGGCTGGCCATGAGGAGGGCCTAGGTGGTCCCCTGGGCATCGTCCCACTGGGAACTTTCCCTGTAAGGTCTATGGCCAATTCGCCCTTGCGCCCATCATATTAGTTCCAATATCATAGTGCCCATCATAGTCACTCTAGCTGACCAGCAGGTCCCACAAAGCCTTCTTAATTACATAGAGAATACATGTAGAAGAAAGTTTGGAATATACTTATCATCCTGAAGTTGTGTGGATCAGTCTCCTAGGAACCTGGTGACACGATACTTCCCTTCTACAAATACAGCTTCTGCCAATATCCCATCCACGCTTACCAGGTTTCTGGCCTGGGCTGTAGACAGGACATTACTTCTGGAGTAGATGAGCCAGAACTACTGGAACTGTGGAGCATGCACAAACTTCTAAACACAGAGGAATAGTTCTGGCCCTATCCACAGTAGAAAGAATTCTCCACTTCATAGCCTAGGCCAAAAAACTGGTATGAGATCCAGAGGCTGGATTTTCAGAAGAAAAGCATCACGTGTCTAGGTTCCCGGTAGGCCGATCCACACAACTTCAGGATGAAAAGTACTATCAAAACCTTCCTCCTACAGGTGTGTTCTGTGTAATTAAGGTGGCTCTGCGGGACCTGTTGAGTCTCCATAAACCCTTTTAACCACTCATGCTGACACTTTATTTCCTACTTCAGTTCTAGCAAGATAAATATGAGTAGCAGAGTCTGTTTGCCTTAAGCGAACAGTCATATAATTTTTAAAATTTTCTATAGAATGTCCTTTTGACGGCTGGCGCTGAAGGACACACATAATATAAAGGGTCAGCACATGTAAAAGCATCGGGAACATCTCCTGTCACTTAAGCTAGAAGAATCAAGACTTTCTAATTTGCTGCCATAGTTACCATGTGAAAGTTCTAATTCCTTTTTTTTCCCTAAAAACCATTAATTTTACGACTTGTTTCTCCGATGACAACAATTAACATTTATCATAATAGGAATAGTTCCGAGAACTGCTCCAGTTTTGTAGTTTCTTGTTTACATGGTATTTTCTGAATGTAGAGAACAGAGGCATCAAGCTTCACTGGAGAAGAGGGACTTGTGAAGCCAAAAGATGAAGTTGGCCACCAATGGACATGTCATCCAATTGGATGGTAGAATTGCAAGACTTCTAAGGTTGCAATCTCCATGGGGTTACCCCACTGGTTATCTTAGCTCTTTCCAAGGGACCACCAAACAATATTCATGTTTACTCCATGAACATTAGGTGATCCCAAATATAATTCTAGACAATTTTAGAAGCATCCTAGGCCAGAAGGTTTTGTGAAGTGAACTGTGCTATGTTCATATCCAGTGGATGACTATGAAGGACATCATCATCAACAGAACTTGTATCATAAGGTCAAAAAAATCTTACTGGGACACACATTAATTATCATTGGAGGTACGTGAAGCACCTGGGCCTTGGTTGAACCCTCAGTCCTATAAAAATACAAAAGCACTATAAATGGCACATTATGGTTGGGAATTGAATAGGTGTCCACGTGTTTCAAATTATGACTTGGGTCCTGCATACAATGTGCCAGACACATCTTACTAATACTTTTTTCTTAACTGTTCAATGAGCAAAGCTTATCTTGGCGCTTGGAAAGGTGGACAAGGGTATAATTGAGAAATTAGGGAGCAAGAAGAAAAGTCAAAGAGACAGTCAATTCATTTACACTTTACTCTGTGGAGGCACAGAAACTTGCTGGTTCTTTGAAGAGGTACAATATATGATGCACATTCTAAGCCAACAGGACAAAGCACAAACTAAACACTGTTGGTCCTGTGATGACTCTGATTTCCGCTTCTGTAGACATTTTTCAAGTAGCAAATATGCTGCTGTACAACAGAGTGTCTTCCTGTATGCCAGGTAAGTCTGCCTCAGTCCAGACAGCCTATCTTTCTATGTCTCTATAACATGAGGACACACCAGCAATTTACACTAGCACCAGATCTTGTGCTGCCCCTCATGGCAAGATGACTTTAGCTCCCACAGAACAAAACTGGAAGCCTTCTATTTGCCTGACAGTCTGTACAAAATCCAGGATCTTCATCAGCCCTCCACTCCAGTCTCACAAACAGGGGAAATATCACCACACACCCAACAAAAATACATAAAAAATAACCCTCTTACAGATATCCATCTCAACCTCAGACACCATGATGCATCTCCAGCTACCCTGCCTTATGTCACAACTAGACCCCTCCCTAGTCGAGGGCTCAGCTATGGTAGCCTCCAGCAACATGGTGCCTAAGGCAGGTTCTATACAGTACCTAACAAAAGGCCAATAATTGCTGCCAAATGGGGGAACCACTACCTGAACCATATAAACACAACAATACAGTGTAATAGAGGATGAACAGTATTACCCAACATCCTTGGCTGCAAACAAGAGCAACTAAAGATACAGCATACAAATATTAAATATAAATTGAATGGTGATGGACAACACAATCAGACACAGTGCCTTGGGAGGCCCACTGATCCTTCTGCCAGACAAGAAGTACCAGTATTATAAATAGCAATTTCAAGGGGTAGGGGGGTGATTATGATTTTGTACTAGGACTAGAGATGAGTGAAGTTTGGAAAAATTTGATTTGGGCGATTTGACGAAGTTCTTCAAGAAATTAGATTTGTTCCAAATTAATTTGTCACGATAAGTCAGGCCACTCTGCCTAATAATATGCATCTCACCTGGTGGCCCAATCTCAGTGTGAAAGCTTTGAACTTAAACTGCAGGGACAGTGCAGGGAGATTGCAGGGAGAGGCTATCACCATGTGCATTATGTTCGAGTGTACCCACGTACATAGTTAATCTGTTCTGTAGGTATTGTGCCGTCAATATTACAGTTATAATTTATTGCAGTCTACATCACTGTGCAGGGCACCAAGATTCATAGCTAATTCCTTCTGTTAGCTGTGGAATTACTGTGCATCAGTATTACAGGTCAATAAACACGCCAGGTCTAATTTATCACCGTGAACTTAACTATGCAGTGCCCCAAGATTCAAGCAGTGGCCCCATGATGGAGTGGGGATGGTGGCAGCAGCAGCGGTAGTAGTGGTCCCATGACAGAGCAGGGACGGTGGTGGCAGTAGTAGCAGTGGCAGTAACCGTGATTTAAATTATTTGCTCTGCCCACAGGGTGTTAAATAAGACCGCACTGTAACACTAAATCACAGTAACTGGCTAAGCGGTTTAAGTGGTTAAATATGAATGTGGATACGCCACAAACAGTGGAATGAGCCAGGTGTATCACCCTAATTTGTGAATCAGGGCCTAGTAGAATTGGTTATCTATTAATCAATGTGGACACACCACAAATAGTAGAATGAGACAGGTGTATCACCCCAATTAGTGAATCAAGGTCAATAGAATTGCTTATCTACTAATCAACGTGGACATACCACAAACAGCAGAATGAGACAGGTGTAATCACCCCAATTTGTGAATCAGGGCCTAGTAGAGTTGCTTATCTATTAATCAATGCGGACATGCCACAAACAGTAGAATGAGACAGGTGTAATCACCGCAATTTGTGAATCAGGCCCTAATAGTATTGCTTATCTATTAATCAATATGTCTTTCTATAACAGAACAGATTAAGGCTACTTTCACACTAGCGTTTTCTTTTTCCAGTATTGAGTTCCCATTCATTGTCAATGGGACAAAACTGAACTGAAGAGAACAGAATGCTCCTAAATGCATTCCGTTCAGTTCACTTGCGTCTCCCGACCGAAGAGAGCAAACCGCAACATGCTGCGGTTTGCTTTCTGTCCTGGGGATCCGCACCAAGACGGATCCGTCATGACCCCTAATGCAAGTCAATGGGGACGGATCCGTTCGGTGTGACACAAGGATGAACTTTCGTCTGGGCCTTGAAGGGCCTGATGTGCAGGTGGGCCAGAGGACTTGGACCATGGGATTTGCCTGTTGTGACCTCAATAGTTACAACACTGTCCTTCCACCACTGAAGACCATTGGGGAAGCTGAAAGTAACCCTTGGCTACCCAATGCCAGCCTGAAATCTGTATCTCCTTTTGTTTTGCTGTGTGTCTTATCATTTGCTATCTCTTCTAGTCCAAGAAACTGGTAACTACAGTTAACTTTTTGTACATGATAGGGGCTTATAGCCTTTGGAATCCCCATAAGTAGCTGCTATCTGTGGATCAGTCCCCTTCCCAGGTGCCTGAGCATCAAAGGTCCTGCAAAGGTTGCTGATATCTGGTTATCTATGCTTGTGTTCCTGAACTCACTACCTGTTTGATTCCTGCCTGCTTGCTCAACTATCCTGTTGCGGACCTGGATGGCCTAACCTGTACCTGTGCTGCCTGACTTGACCTTTTGCCTGTCTGACTTTGCCTGTGCCTCATCCTTTGGTCTTACACTGTTGCCTCAGGTTATAACTCGTCCTGCTTACTACGACTGTACCTCTGGTATCTTCCACTGGTACCTCCTGGTCTACCTTGACCATCTGCCTCATGTGCCAATCCACCTCAAGAGGTAGTGCCCTGGTGTTCCCTTCAGGAAAATCTATTCCCACCATCAGGGGCACTGCGAAGAATAAGAAGTTTACTTAGACAACGCCCTTAGAAGAGGTTGATCACGTGGCACAATGGGTTTCCACCCGCTGGTCCGTGACAATGATTTGCCTTTAAAGGGAACTTGTCATCTCCGAAACACCCTCTTAACTAGAGTAAGCGGTGTATAGTGTAAGTGATGCTGAATCCGAATATGTAAGTTTTATTTTCATACTCACTTCCATTCTGACTCTGTGCTCCCACAAACCTGCAGTAAAATGCACTCACTGGACTCCGGTGCTCACTCACATAATGGAGAGGACTCAAAGAAGAGTCCTGTGAATGTATTTTACTGCAGGTTTATGGGAGCACAGCGTCGGACTGGAAGTGAGTATGAAGATAAAACTTACATATTCGGATTCAGCATCACTTACACTATACAACGCTTACTCTAGTTCAGAGGGTGTTTCGGAGATGGCAGGTTCCCTTTAAGAAAATGTAAAAAGCATAATTTCATGATACTGAGTCACAAGATCTCTATCCTATATGTTTTTTAGGCGTGGCCACCTAGTCGTCATATTGTGGACTGAAGCCTGTCAAGGGTATTGAAGTTGTTCCATGAGAAATTGGAGTCTTTAACCACTTCAAGTCTGCCCATTGACTATAAACGTCCTGGTAGTGGATCTCTATCTCTGAATGGACGTTTTAAAACGTCCTTGAGCTTTCCCCCCTGTGTGCAGCACCTGTACATAGAAGCTCCATGACTCAGCTGCCTCCTGACAGCCAAGAACATGGAGCTTTAACCTGAGACCTTTTTTCCTGGTCTCCAGGCTTTTGATCACTCTGACAAGCTGTCAAAGCCATCACAAATGCTTGTAATATCTCCCTCTCATTACTGCTGGTCACAGATCAGTTTACAATCACATATGGGGTGTTTCTGCAAACTTCAGAATCAGGAAAATAAATATTCAGGTTTGATTTGCGGTTTACCCTTGCTATCTTATAGGAAGAAATTAATTAAAAATTGAAAATCTGCAAAAAAATATATTTATTTTTAAATTTCACCTTCTTTCTGTTTTAATTCTTGTGGGAAATCTAAAGGGTTAACAAACTTTGTAAAATCAGTTTTGATTACATTGGGGGCTGTAGTTTCTAAAATATGTTCATTTATGGGAGGTTTCTATTATTTAAGCCCCTCAAAGTCACTTTAGAACTGCAAAGATCCTTTAAAAATAACTATTGGAAATTTTCATGAAAATCTTAAAAATTACATTTAAAATTTGAAGCCTTCTCACGTCCTAAAAAAATAAAATTACATTTCCAAAATTATGCCAACATAAAGTGGACATATGGTGAATGTTCATTAATAACAATTTTATTAGATATCCCTATGCAACTTAAAAGCAGAGAAATTCATATAAAAAATGTGATTTTTTTTCAAAATTTTCAGTAAATTTTGGATTTTCTATAAATAAAGGTAAAATATATTGACTCAAATTTACCATTAACATGAAGTACAATGTGTCACAAGAAAACAATCTCAGAATAGCCTGGATAAGTAAAAGCGTTCCAAAGTTATTACCACATAAAGTGACACATGTCAGATTTGCAAAATTAGGCCTGGTCAGGAAAGGGGTAAATGGCCCAGATGGGAAGTGGTTAAAGAAGTTTTCTAGGAGTTCGATATTGGTGGTCTGTTCTCAGGATAGGTCACCCATATCAGATCTTTGGGGGTCTGACTCCCAGCACCCCTGCCATTTAGCAAAGTTGAGTGCCATGGTCTCCTCACAGATTATCAAGCCACGGCTTGATATAAGTTATAGGGACTGGGACTGAGCCACAAATATGCCTTGTGACAGTTGAACTTTACATTTGATGACCTATCCTGAGGACAGGCTATGAATAATGAACTCCTCTAAGGGGACTTAAAAACAAGAAATGTGAAAAACACTTGAATAAAGTTTTAAAAAATATGAAAAAAAAACAAACCCCAAAACATTATTGTTATCTGTGGTTTTGTTACGTCATTACCTGTCTGTGCTCCCGTGAAGAGTTGGCCTCTCTATGGCGGTGCAGCCTTTGTTGTGCCATCACTGTGGCTACCAGCCCTGCTGAAAGCAGGGCTGTTCAGCCTATCAGTGAGCACAGATGCCGGGCCAATCGGGCTCGGCACTAGCGTCCCATGCTTCGTTACAGTGGCATTTTTAAAGAGACGATTGCTGGCCACAGTTGCCTGTGATTGGTCTTCCTGCCTCTCAACCTCACATGCACTCTGGATTCTGGATCTCTGAACTGCTGCCCAACTGTGACCTCACCAATGTCTGCTGACTTTGCCTCTGATGTTTGTTTATGTTCATCTCTAGCTTTGGTTCTGACATGACTCTCTGGTTTTGACTTAGGTTTGTTTTTGGTTTTGCTCTTTGATTCTGTCCAAGTCATGCTCATTTGGTTATGACCTGGTCTGTCTGACTACTCCTGTACCTCCCTGATTAGGTCTTCCTGAGCACTTAGCCAGGTTAAGGACCGTTGCCCAGTTGGGGGCTGCCATTTAGGGTGGATCGTCCAAGTAGGTAGGGACAGTGGTGTGGGTGGAATTTTGAAATGCACTGTTCCCTACCTAATGTGACAGGTTTTACATGGGACTGCACACAGCAGGTTAACTTTCAGTAAGTGTACAAATTTAACAGGCACAGACAGTCTAATACCAAAGTCGACTCTGCTACATCGTTCAAGGAGATTATCTACAGTGCTGTATATGTGTCACGGTGCATCCATCACCTCTTTGAATTTCTCTCCTCGTCTCATTCTGAGCAGTCTTCTCTGAAAATTTTAAGCTGATTAAACCTCCTCGCTGACTCTGCATTTGCAAATGACATAGACACAATTTGGCGGAATATCAAATGTTCTCCTTTTGTGGACCAGCACTATTCCTATTTCTCTGTTTAAAAAAAAAAAAACATTTAATTCTCTCCCAGGTTCCCAATCAAGTTTTCAATAAGGGCCATCGTGAGTGGCACAGCGTCTCCTTCCTTCACATTTCAGATGCCAAAGAGAACGGGTGCTCTGATCATGCCCCTGAAAACATCTGCTGTGCTGAAATCTGCCATATGTATCGTTGCTTCTCGTTCATGATCATCTTGGATTTTAATAGAAATAGTAATGAAACTGGCGTTTCTACTGATGCTAGTACTGATGTGCCCTGTGCCAAGTTTAGAGCTGCCATATGCTGGCACATGAGAAGTTTACATATGTGGCCTAAAAACACTGCCATACAGTACCCAAATATTATCATACTCTACTGCCCAAACAACAGTGCCAAATAGCCCCCAATCCCAATATTGTCACATCTGTGTCCATATTATCTGCCCTGCTTATGAAAGCACATATGGCTTTGTTCACGCCTCTGACGGAAGCCTCCAACATACCATATGCACTACATAATAACGCCCGATACGCAAGACACCCCTGGCAGTCAGGAGGCAACATCATCAATTAATACAGATGTGTCCTTCCTTGTATCAACATATTCCAAGATGTGTGGTGTGAGAAGACATGATTGAGCGTTAGTCTGTCAGGCGATGTCTATGCTATATGCATCTATATGTGGCCACCCAGTGGATGCAATGTGAAATGCAGCCTGAGGGTTGACCCAGTTTGTCACTATAAGGTTTTGAATTTGCATTGTGAGAAGTTGGAGTCCTTAGCGTAATTCGTGGAAAGGTTAGGGTGGACACATCTATATCAGCGTGAAGTGGTTACCAGTTTTTTTACCTCAAGAGCATCTGTGCAGATTAAAGGTTTAAAGTTAAGTCAAAATGTTGGAATTACCTGGGGATATAAAGTAAGTGGACTCTGGAATTTAGTAACCTATAGTTTTTGTTTAAGCAGTAATCACCTCCACCAAAGTTTGGTACTACTATGATCAGGTATTTTGGACAATTCCTTCCTACACATGTGTTTGATTTCATCAATCTTTCTGGGATATTTTGTGTGCACTGCCCTCTTTAGGTCATACCATAGCATCTCGATGGAGTTAAGGTCAAGACTCACCCATGCCAAAACAAAAATCTTCTTAATTTTCTGTGACACTTTAGTTGATTTAGTGCTCTTTGCAATGTTTCTTCAACTTGAGGTTGTTGACTGCTGCCCTTTCATTCTCCTCTGAAATGCTTTTATATGGCTTATAATTAATTTTTCTGTAATGAGTGCAAGACATCAAGACCATGAGTCAGCAAAGCAGCTCTAAACCATGATGCACGTCGACCAGTTCCAAACCGTGATGTCTCTTCCTCCAGTCCCTAACCATGATGGCCCATCCACCAGACCCAATACATGATGCCCATCTAGCAACTCCAAACCACAGTGCTCCTCCACCATCCTGAACAATGATGCTCCATCCACCAGGCCCAATCCATGATGCCCTACCCACTCGCCCCAATCCATGGTGCCTCCTTCACAGCCCCAAACAATGATGTCCCCTCCACCAGACCCAAACCAGGATGCTCCCTCAACCAGCCCCAAACCATGATACTTACTCAACCAGCCCCAAAGCATGATGCCTCTTCCTCCAACCCCAAACCATGATGTCACCTGCCCCGCCATGCTTCACAGTTGAGATGACGTTTTGTTGGTGTGCAGTCTTTATTTTCCTCCAGACAGCATTGTGGAATGACACCATAAATTAATTCACTGCTGACCAAAAGAAAAAGAACATTGTTTCCAGGGTTACCAACCGTCCAGAAATTGAGGGACCGTTTGTAAAAATAGACAACTTTTTTCCTGTGACTGTGAGAAAAAAATAGATGTGTCCACAATTTTTTGAGGCTGGTGGTACTTAACTATATATTTTACAGCTCACGGTAAATTCTGGTAATGAGTTTTTTCAGTATACTGAGCTACAACCATCTTTATCATTCATCATGGTTTTTCAACTTGTCCATAAAAATGTTGGCTATCCATGATTTTGGGATATGTTTTGCAGAAAAAAGAAAAATTCTGGTTGGCAACCCTGATTGTGTCCCATCTCAAGTTTGCCTGAGACCACCTGGATGTTTCACAGTGTTTGTCAGAAAATGTTCAATGGACAGATGAGACAGACACAAACACCAAAGCCTCAACCCAACTGTGAAGCATGATGGAGGAGGCATCATGATGTGTGGCTGGTGGTTCCCTGCAACCACTGAGGGAACAATGAACAAGGCGTATCAGAACCTATTACAGGAGAATATAAGGGCAGACATTGTGACCTCAAGCTGAAGAGACATTGGATTGTGTAAAGAGACAATTATTTGGCAGGTAGATTAAGATCAAATTGCCAGTGTACCACCCAAACACTTACCACCCATGCTTCACTTTCCAGTAGAAAGTAACTACGGTGTGTGACAAAGGTCAAATCTCCTACTGACTAAATCACAGAAAACCTCAGAATCACTTACTCCTAAACAGTGTGCCCATCCCTACTCGTGTAGAACATTCCCTTTAAGCGTCTCTATGACCACTGGCAGTGCAGAGACTGCGTTCATTACCCAGGTGATTATGTTAATGTAAGACGGAGACGTGGTAAAGACAAGTCGGCCATTAGTAAGGCAATCATGTATCAAAAACCTTAATAGACACAATGACCTTTCTTGGCCTCCTACCTGACAGCAAATGGCTATAGATGATTCACAAGGAATGATCAGCTTTCCTAGATGCCATATTTTATCGAGCGGGGAGTAAGGGGGAGGGGGGCAGAAGACAATTAATGGCATTAATTTAAGGAAAGCTAGGTGTTAAAAGAAAAGAATCCCGTAGGCCTATTATTTAGTATAATAATTAATTATGGCTGAGAAACGCTTCAGTATACTGCCCTTTAAATGTTAAAGCCCCTTCTGGGACCTGTGGTTAAATAGGCTCATTTAAACTGATGGAGCAGACATTGACTTTTACCAAAAAATATTTCCAAAAAGCATTGAAAAATCCACAGTCTGCAGCCCGGCTCCCAGAATTCCTTGCATTCCTTGTAAAATCTTGAATTTATCTAAATGCACACCTTAGGTGCATCTTTCATGTCTGGCAGGCCACCAGGATGCATTGACAACACTTTTTTTGGTAAATACTTAAATGTCAATCAGGCCGTAATGGTAAGGGTGGACTATGGAAGCTTAGTGGTTAATAGATTATATTTCTGGTGTCTAGGCTGGTAAAAGGGCTAGTATGTATTTTCCCCATTTTCTAGGGTAATGAAATAGTTAATAGTAATATCTTTGGTTTCCCTTGGTAGTGAAAAGAATAATAGTAATATCCCTGGTGGTATAGGGTGGTGGAGGGTTTAATGATAATATTCCTCTGGTGGAACAAGGCTTTTTCTTAATATCCTAGGTGGCCCATTGTGATGAAGGGGCTAATAGTAATATCCTTGGTGGTCTAGGGTGATGCAAGGGATAATTGTAATGTTCTGGAGTAGTGAATGAGTTAAGGACAATACCACTGGTGGTTTAAGGTAATGCAGGGGTCTGTGGTGAAACACCTGGTGGTCTAGGGTTTAATGGTGGTATTATTGATGTCCTAGGATAGTAAAGGGGTAGAGTGAATCAATTCTAAACTAATCAGATTCATTATGAATTTCACATAAAATCGTCTGCCACATGAAGTTTTGATGAATCGTGTAAAAATGACACCCAGCATCATTTTACGGGAGGGAGGAAGAAGATGAAGGATCATATGACCCTGGGAGGAAGTGGGAGGGGAGCTTGTGAACAATTCAGTTTTATAGCAAAATCAATAAGCCATTATTATACCCGTGTTACTAAACGAATTGTATGAACACAATTTACAGCAAAAACTTATTACCATTGTAAATTGTCAATACCAGTGTGCAGTGTGTTTGTAGAAGGAGAGGGGTATTTCATTGTGCCTCTGTGTTTAAATTACAGAAAAAACACTTGCAATTTTGCTAATACCATTTAATAATCTGTATACAAACCAACGACTTTTCATTTATAATAAAATATCTGGTAAATGTAAGAGCACACAATGGAAGACCTAGGCCTCATCATGAGAGAGTCATCCAGACAGTATTAGTACTAGGAGGAGGAGGCCAGACTTTACCCTTGTACCACATTATTATTGATGACAGAATGAGATAGGAGTCTGACACTGTGCCACTGTGCCTTGGAGCCAGGGGTTCCTGCTCCTCCTCCTTGCAACCCCAGAGCAGCCTGTCAGTTGCCTCATCTCTGTCCTCACTGCCTCCTCCTGGTGGGGCGCCTGCTTCTTTCCTAAGAAGAAGCAACAAAACCCCATGTGCTATGGAAGATACTCCAAAGAGTCTTTCGGCTAATTACTTGTGTGAGAACAGTCATTGTTTAGACTGCCATGAGGAGGAGGTTCAGGTGGAGGCAGAGGATCCCATGCAAAGCTGTGGTGGTAATGACACTTAAAGCCATGGTGGTGGTGGTGGTAGGGCCAGTGGTAGCGACAGGAAAAATACAGAGCAGAGAATCTGGAGAAGGGCCAAGATCAAGTTCATGATCACATATCATAGTCTGATAAAAATGGCTGGGAGGGTAAGGACTATGATGATGATTGTGTGGAGCCGGATTGGGGTGTCGTGGAGGAGGAGGAGACATCTGAGGAGGAGAATGGTGGCTGCTGTTACAATAAAGAGTGGAAGCAATGTACGGTCAAAACCTCCAAAAGAACTGTCAGGACCAGATCTGCTCTTATTTCCCCTCCTTACATAGCTATGAATAGTTGGTGGTAGTAGTGGCACGTGTAGGCATGTGGTATTGTTAGGGGCAGTGGTAGTGACAGTGGCACTAAGGGAAAATACAAAGCAGAGAATCGGGAGAGGGATCAAGGTGCCCAACATGACCAATTGGAGCATATTTAATTCATGTATAATTGATTCTTACATGAATTGAATTTTTTTGAAAAAATTTCAAAATCAGACACAAAATGAATTTCATTAGGTTCTTTATCTTTATAAAGGGAGTAAACATATTATCCCCTGGAGTGCTCTGAGGGTAGTGCTCTTGTAACATCTGTGGTGCTCTAGGGTGGTGAAGGGTTTCTTGGTAGAATTCCTGGTGGTCTAGGATGATCTAGGGTTTAATGGTATTATCAGCAGTAGTCAAGGGAGGTGCAGGGTTTAATGGCAGTTTTCCTGTTCGTTTAGGGTGCTGCAAGGTTGGATTGTAATAAATTAGCCTAGGTGGCCTAGGTGGTCTAGGGTGGTGACGGTGTAAACAATGATATTCTGGATGGTGCAGAGTTCAATGATATTATCCCTTGTGGCCTAGGAGTAAATTCTAATATTCCTGGTGCTCTTGGATGAAGGTTAATGGTAGGGATGAGCGAACTTTTGAAAAATTCGGTTCGTTTCGCTTCGGCGAACTTTCTTGAATTTCGGATTCGTACGAACCGAACCTAAAACGAACCTTGCTATAACGGCTGAATAATTACTTCTACAATAATGGGAGTCAGATAGGGTATAGTTTCGTTTACTTGCAGTTGCTATTACAATGAAAAAAGTGGAAAAAATCCAAGTGACTTCAACAATGGCGACGCAAAATATACGCATATTTGAGAATTTACACTAATGCGTACGCTAATGCGAACATTCCCGCACAAATAACGAACATACAGTGTAATGTTGTCAAAGGTGCGCTACTTAACTGAATATGTATGCATTAGCGTACTCATACACTGCGTCTGCGAACATTCCTACTCAAGTAACGAACATACAGTGTAGCGTTGTCAATTGTACGCTACTTAACTGAATATGTACGCATTAGCGTACATTCTCAATAAATATGCGTATATTTTGCGTCGCCGTTATTTTAACCAGATTCGTTACCAACTTTCTCAAAATTCGGTTCGGTGACGAACCGAACTTTTGGGAAAGTTCGTAACGAATCTGGTTCGTTACGGTTCGGTTCGCTCATCCCTAGTTAATGGTATTAACCATGGTGGTCATAGGTGTTCAAGGTTTCTGTTTAAAGGTTTCTGCTTCAAGAACTGACCCAGGACTGTCATCCTTGGACCATCTTTGTGGCAGTTTAGTGTCAGAGGTGTATTTGTACAAGTGCATGTCAATAAATTAGAATATCATCAAAAAGTTTTCTTTTCCAGTAATTTAGTTCAAAAAGTGAAACACATATATTATATAGAGTCATTACAAACAGAGTGAACTTTTTCAAGTGTTTATTTCTGTTAATGTTGATGATTATGGCTTACAGCCAAGGAAAACCCAAAATTCATTATCTCAGAAAATTAGAATAATTAACCCAAAACACCTGCAAAGGCTTCCTAAGCAGTTAAAAAGGTCCCTTAGTCTGGTTCAGTAGGCGACACAATCATGGGGAAGACTGCTGACTTGGCAGATGTCCAGAAGGCTGTCATTGACACACTCCACAAGGAGGGTAAGCCACAAAAGGTCATTGCTAAAGAAGCTGGCTGTTCACAGAGTGCTGTATCAAAGAATGTTAATAGAAAGTTGAGTGGAAGGAAAAAGGGTGGTACAAAAAGGTGCACAAGCAACAGGGAGAACCGCAGCCTTGATAGCATTGTTAAGAAAAGGCCTTTCCTAAATTTGGGGGATATTTACAAGGAGTGGACTGCTGTTGGAATCAGTGCTTCAAGAGCCACCACACACAGACGTATCCAGAACATGGGCTACAAGTGTCACATTCCATGTGTCAGCCACTCATGACCAATAGACAACGCCAGAAGCGTCTTACCTGGGCCAAGGAGAAGAAGAACTGGACTGTTGCTCAGTGGTCAAAGGTGTTGTTCTCAGATGAAAGTAAATGTTGCATTTCATTTGGAAATCCAGGTCCCAGAGTCTGGAGGAAGAGTGGAGAGGCCTCAGTCCAAGCTGCTTGAGGTCTAGTGTGAAGTTTCTACAATCAGTGATGGTTTGGGAAGCCATGTCATCTGCTGATGTAGGTCTGTGTTTTATCAAGACCAAAGTCACTGCTGCCGTCTACCAGGACATTTTAGAGCACTTCATGCTTCCCTCTGCCGACAAGCTTTTTGGAGATGGAATTTTTATTTTCCATCAGGACTTTACGCCTGTCCACACTGCTAAAAGTACCAATACCTGGTTTAATAACCAAAGTATCACTGTGCTTGATTGGCCAACAAACTTGACTGACCTTAACCCCATTGCATTGATGCAGTCATTCATTCTGTGTTTTAAAAAAAAATTACAGTTGGTCTAATATAATATTCTAATTTTCTGAGATAATGACTTGGGTTTTCCTTGGCTGTAAGCCATAATCATCAACATTAACAGAAATAAACACTTGAAAAAGTTCACTCTGTTTGTAATGACTCTATATAATATATGGGTTTCACTTTTTGAATTGAATTACTGAAAAAAATCAACTCTTTGATGATATTCTAATTTATTGAGATGCACTTGTATATTGAGATAGAGCTGTACAATATGATAAGGATTGTTGACAAGGGCCTGGTGACCATTGCACCTTTAGCAACTGCACTGGTGGTCACTATTTAAATGCATGATCTGTGAACATTCAAAGAGCCAGAAAATTTGGGTGATACTGCTGTACAGTTATATAGCTGCTCCATTTTAAAAAGAAAACTTTGGTTACACTACCTCTTAAGTAACGGGTTCCTTGGAAGATCTGTAGAAGAGGTCTGTGAACCTCTTGCCTAACAAAGTCCTTTGAAACCCCCTTAGCAGGTCTATAAGCATCCTTTGACTTGAGAAAGCAACAAGCACCTCACAGAATGGTAATGAAAAGGTTACTACTGATATATATATATATATATATATAGCCATTTAGATATAATTGCTGGAAATCCAGCCAAGAGAACCAATCAATAAACCCACAGCAGATCTCATTATGCTAGCAAGTCTATGATGTACGTCCACCAATGTCAGGAGATGCAAAGTAGAAATATAATTTTGATGACAAGAACAAGAACAAGAAACACAGACTCATTTGGGATCCATCCAGAAAGCCACTTAGCTAAATGAGGAGATTGAGGCTTTGGGATCCCAAAAAGTTTAATGTCTTAGAAAGTGAGGGCATGCGGTAAAACTTAAAGAGTGGTGAGGACTGCGCAAAGACAGAAGGACAGAGGAGGTGACTATCTTATCTGCATTGCACAACATTAGTGTTATTGCAAGGATGGTATAAGCCAGGCTGAAATGGTCTTGTTGTTGGCTTCTGGAAAGATCATTTTACATCTCATTGCTTACTGTAGTGGCCCACTGAAGTCTATCCCTAGTTCGCTGGAGAGAGTCTTAGCCATATCCTCATTCAGTCAGCCTCCTGGAAGGTTGTAAGCTCCTACACCTAAGGCAAAGATTCAGGTTAATGCTACCCATGGAACATACCATCCTGACCCCCTTAGCTACCCTCCTCAGGACATATATTCCAGATCTCAACGTTGCTGGAGATATCTTCGCCCTCCCTAAAGGTTCTCGAGCAGATAGCCACCTCCATCCTAATTTTAACCACCTCCTAATCTTCGAAGCACATGCGTGTACATCTGACATTTCCCATTTAGTCACATTTTTATTAGTCATTAATACAGAATTAGGACTCCTCTCCTGGAGCAGATTTCTCAGTATCCGAGATGAAGAGGGGGACGTATCACGTTGGCTTTTTTGTGAGACTAACAAAGCATTTAATATCTAGATGTCAATAAGAGGCAGCATGAGCTGAGGCTCTCCGAGGATTAGGCTCGCTGTATGTGCCTGCTGATAAGGGCTGACTGGCCCAATTAGATCGGCCCACTTCTTATGCTCTTAAAATGTCAAGCCCTTTGACTAGTCGTGTTGGGAGCAGGCTGCCATCCTTCAGAAGCAGTTGTCTTGTTGCTGTCTATAACTTTCTGCCAGAGAACCAGTCCACGATATACTTATCTGTCATGAGACTGAGCACCCGCGTAGCTGGGACACTCCATCTTTCTTTAACGCAAATCTTTTTTTTTTAGTAGTAATAAACCTAAGGATGGAGGTTTGACCTGAAGCTCAGCAGAACTACAACTCCTAGCATGCCATAACAACTAATGCTATAGAAATTTACCTCTGCAGAAGACCACCTCAGTGAGAAGACCATCCCCTTATCTGGACCAGATTTCCTGTTACAACTTTCTAGTTCCTCCTCATAATCCTACTTGCCAACTTTTGGAGGAGTGGGCCTCACCTGATGTTTTGGTGCCCCAATTAAGGCAGGGGTTTTCCCACACCCAGGAGCTTTATCAACTTTTCCAGGAGTCTGGGAGGTTTGCCCTCTTCCGAGGAGCTCAGGGAGTTGACAAGTAGGCCTGTATTGTGTATACAGGCCTTTTTTGAGAAGACCACCCCCTAGAAGACCACTTTCCAAAGCAGTTTGAAGGTCATCTCAAAGAGGTTTCACCGAATTAGGGTGAGGGTAGTGCCTTCTTAAAGAAGGACATCTGCCTTCTAAGAAGTACAAACACAGCTGCCACTGTGAAGAGAGAAGTTGTCAGGAGCAGAAGGCGGAGTCACTGTGCAGAACAATGGCATTGTTCGGCCTCTAGATGGTAGTGTTGCACCTCTACTGAGAGAGACACTGCACTGTTGAGATGGTGGGGTTGTGCCATTTTAGGGTCAGAACGTGAAACAAGCCACATGGTGTGCTTGCACCCCTCCCACACACTGAGGGTGCAGGCCAGGACAAATGTCTTCTGCAGCAGAGAAAGTGCACTGTCTCCAGGTGTAAAGAAGCAGACACTGGAAAGTCCTGCAGATGAGATGTGGCCAGCTCCAGCAGTGACAGGAGCTAAGGTGGGAGCAGGGTCCTCTGACAGGGAGGAGTAGGAGTAGCGTTAGTGCCGCAAGACCGAAGAGGAGCCAAAGCCCTTCTCAGCGCATCAGCCTTAAACATCTACCATTGAGTGGCTTCTACCATCATGTTTTCCCAACAACTGCTGGTTATACACTACTTTGCTGTATTATTTAGGCAAGCACTATGGTTGTGGGCATGCATAGTACCATCATGTGCACATGAAATGCTGTAGGCAACTTTTTTTTGCACATTGACTCATTATTCTGAGTACCATATAGCGGTATTATTGTGAAAAAGAAGCTCCTATATTATATACTAGCTGAAGGACTGGGTATATTTCATCTATTTCATTTAATGTTTATGTGTGTGTTGTTAAAAAATATTGAGAGTGACCTCTACAGCACCCCGCCTCCATAACAGTGACCTCCACAGCCCCCCCTTAACACTGACCCCCCCACAGTGCCCTGTCTCCTTAAAATGGGACATCCACAGCAGCCCACCCCCTTAATTTTGACCTTCACAGCAGCCTGCCCCTTTAACAGTGAGTTCCACAGCACCTCCACAGGGGCCCGCCCCCTTAAGTGACCTCTACAGCACTCACCCCTTAACAGTGACCATAGGTTACAGTCCTCTTAACTGACCTCCACCATTTCTGACCCCCTTGACAGAGACCTCCACAGTGACTGCCCCTTTAACAGTGACTGTCACAGTACCCCGCTCCCTTAACAGTGACCTCACAGTACCCCACTTCCCCTTTAATAGTGGCCTCCACAGTCCCCTCCTCCCTTAACAGTGACCTCCACAGTGCCCGCCCCTTTAACAGTGACCTCCACAGCAGCCTACACCCTTAACGGTAACATCATTTAACTGTCACAGAAGCAAGCAAGGAAAACCACAATGAAGTGCACATCCAACAATGGTAAAAGAAATAGAATAATTTTATTGGACAACACAATTGTACATACATTTGAAAATTGTATTTAGATGTATGTATAATTGTGTTGACAATAAAATTATTCTATTGCTTTTACCGTTGTTGGATGTGCACTTCATTGTGGTTTTCTTTGCTTGGTTCTGTGATCATTGTTTCTGAACCACTTGTGCACTCCGTTTTTATTGTTAGTGTGTCCCCTATTCTTCTGGTTCCTCTGGTTAGATATCGAGAGTGACCTCTACAGTGCACAGCAGCTTGCCCCTTAACAGTAACATCCACAGCACCCTTCCCTTTAACTGTGACCTCCACAGCAGCTAGGGTGGCCACTGTCTTCACCCCAGAGAGCCGGACCTAACTGCCCATGCCCCCAAATGTGAAGCCACGCTCCCAGTCCACATGAAGTCACACCCATAAACATAAGACCACGCCTCCTGGCTCCATAAAGACACAGAGGAGAAGCTGTCTGAGCGTGAGCTACTGATAAGGTGGACATCCCTGCGTCTGTCCAGGCAATGCGCCGGACAGAGGACAGGGAGCCAGAAAACCAGACGTCTGGCCACCCTAACATCAGCCTTCCCCTAGGGTGGCCAGACAGACCGGTTTTAGGCCAGACAGTCTGGCTTTCAGACTCCCTGTCCTCTGTCATGCGCAGGGCCTGGATGGACACAGGGATGTCCGTTTGAACAGCTCACTCTCAGACAGCAGCACTGTGCAGTCTGATCATAAGCTGCAGGGAGAAAGTCACCCTCCCTCCCACCCCTGCAGCTGACATAAGTTGATTTTTACCTTCATTTTTTCAATCCCCGTCGGCTGTGGAGTGAAAGGGGGCATGGCATGACAGAGTCAGGGGCGTGGCTTATTGCGACCTGGGGGTGGGGCTTTTAAGTCCTTCTTTTGAAGGTGGCCTGAATTACAGGTCGATGCCATAGTAATTTATGAGGAAACACATTGGGTAGCAGTGGAAGAAAACATCTTTTGTTACTACTCAACGGTAAATATGTGAAATATACATTATATGAGGTAATGATTGATGATGAGTTAACCCCCAGATGAAGGTACGTCAAAACGCGCGTCGGGGCTGGCGCTATCACGGAGGTGACACACTATGGGTAAATTGATTGTCTTTTGCACTAGTTTTTGTAATATAGTATGCACTTGCACTTTATTAATGGCTTAAATTATTTGATGGGACATGTATGAATTTCCCCTATGGTGTTTACCTTTGTTGATGCTGCCTTTTTCCTGCACTTGTTTTTACTGTGTATCATATGTATTTATATATTGATTACATGCTTGAATATTTATTAGCGGTCTGGTACTCTTTGTAGGTAGTTGATGATGAGTTAGTCTAAAACATAAGTTATAGTTATGGTAACCGGAATACCCCTTTAACAGTGTCATCCACAGTGCTCTGCCCCTTTAAAGCAGACCTACAGCAGTGAAGGAAAATGGCTGGGTTGTTATGGAAACCTGGTGTGAAACTCTGTGTGTGGAGACTAACTGCCTGCGAGCTTCTATTGGCTGATCAGGGTCATTGGCTAATGCATTTTTTGGGAATGGTACGTCCTGTAGACTTGAGACCTGTTCTAAAACCTTCCCGGACACCTGATGTACCTTTGTGCCAAATTTCATGATTGTAGCTGCGACGGTGCGGATTTCTTTAGCGGACATACAAACATACATACACACATACATACATACATACACTCAGCTTTATTATTAGATGATAATGTATTGTCAGCAGTACTGACAACACAGCATTATAAGATGCCTGTAAGGTAGCAGAGTACCCAAATCTTAAGATGCAATAGACCCTGAAGCACAGTATGGCTAGAAATGGGATATTGCCACTTTTTGAAGTATTCACTGAAATATTATTTCCATTTGTTTGTAATGTAATACTACTGCAGAAAAAGTAAGGAGTATGGAGGGCCAATGATCACCCAGTTGGTCACCGCTACCTACCTGATACTGTCCTTGACTAGTGCCGGCTGACGATGACTGATGCCACCAGGCAGTATGTCACATGCCCACAATAGAGCATTCCCTGGGAATAAAAATGGCTTTAACCTTAAGAAAATGTAAGTGATGATTGAGAAGTGGTGGTTTAGTTGCACTCATCTGGCGGAGGCGAGCGGGGGACCCAGCTGCAGGGTGGGCATCTGTCTCTGTCACGCTGTCTCTGTGTGGCTGTGGAGTATGACTGAGCGCATCTCTGGTATATTAGAAAGATTTGTGGGCAGCAGAGTAAAGGTTTCCAGTCTGCTTACTGCTGCTCCATGACCGCTGCCCCTACATCCCGGCCTTGGCAGCAGACCTGCATAGCAATATGGCTGGAACAGAGCAGAATTACATCTACTTCTATGCCGCCATGTCATCCATATCGAGTTATATGCTGCCATATAGCTCACAGCTATTTCTATGCTGTCATATAGCCCACTTATATTTTTCTGCTGCCAGATAACTTACATCTAGTCCTATGCCACCATATAACCCTCATAAAGTCTTATGCTGTCATGTAACCCACATCTAGTTCTATACCGCCATGTAACCCTCATTGCCTTCTATGTTGCCATATAGCCCACTTCTATTTTTGTGCCACCAGATAACCCACATCTAGTTCTATACCGCCATATAACCCACATCTAGTTCTATGTCGCCATGTAATCCACATCTATTTCTATACCGCCATATAACCCACATCTAGTTCTATACCGCCATGTAACCCACATCTAGTTCTATACCACCATATAACCCACATCTAGTTCTATACCGCCATATAACCCACATCTAGTTCTATACCGCCATATAACCCACATCTAGTTCTATACCGCCATATAACCCACATCTAGTTCTATACCGCCATGTAACCCACATCTAGTTCTATACTGCCATATAACACACATCTAGTCCTATGCTGCCATATAACGCACATCTATTTCTATGCCACCATGTAATCCACCTCTAGTTCTATGCTACCATGTAACCAACATCTAGTTTTATACCGCCATGTAACCCACATCTAGTTCTATACCGCCATGTAACTCACATCTAGTTTTATACTGCCATATAACTCACCTCTAGTTCTATGCTACCATGTAACCATCTAGTTTTATACCGCCATGTAACCCACATCTAGTTCTATACCGCCATGTAACCAACACCTAGTTCTATACTGCCATGTAACCCACATGTAGTTCTATACCGCAATATAACCCACATCTACTTCTATACCGCCATATAACCCGCATCTACTTCTATATTGCCATATAACCCACATGTACTTCTATACTGCCATATAGCCTTTTTCTGTTTATGCTTCCATTTCCCTTTAAAGAAATCTCTGCACTCATTCGATGCCGAGAGACATTTTTTATAGAAGTTGGAGACTCGTTATGTTGCATCTTCACAGGAAGTAAATAAGGGCCATGAAATCAGATCTTAATTAAAGGACTGAATCAAAGCAGGCGGGAAATCCAGACTCGTTGTATAATCCCAGATCTGAAGCAGAGGCAGGATGAATGTGCTGTGTCAGGACGAGGCAGAAGAGAGCCGTATGACGGGGGAGGTCACTTGTCTGCCTCCCTATAAGTCATCACAAATGTCCCCGCCATCTGTCATCTCTTCTGTTTGCATGCCATACATGTCAGAGTGTCTGTCATCTCCTCACTAATCATCTTCTACCTGCTAGGATGGCTTCCCGTGTCTTAAAGCCACACTGCCAGGAACAATGTGGTCCCGAGCAGCAGTGACAGGTGGAGTAGAATTGACAGAATTGAGTGCACACTAAACAACAAGTAACTGACGTATATTAGGGAATATAAGATAATGCAGGCTCCAACTGTGACTTTATGGTCACAAGGACTGAAGTAAATGAAGGAAAGGGTGGGCATGACTGGGGCAGAGGTTCGGGGGTCTTTATTATTAACAGCTCCTTCACCACCTCTAATTACGCACCTCTGCCTCCTCCCTTACACCCTTGTTCCTCATCTAGTTACACCCCTGAGCCTCCTTTAGTTACACGCATGAGCATCCTCTAGTTACACCCCTGCTCCTCCTCTAGTTACACCCCTGCATAGGATGTAACTAGAGGAGGGAGATGGATGTAACTAGAGCAGGCTAAGGAATGTAACTCCAGGGGATACAGAGGTGTAACTAGAAGAGGCACATAGGTGTAACTAGAGCAGGTTCAGGGGGTAACTAGAGTAGATACAGAGGTATAACTAGAGGAGGCTCAGGGGAGTAACTAGAGGGGATGCAAGGTGTAACTAGAGGAGGCACAGGGGTGTTACTAGAGCAGATGCAGGGGTGTAACTAAAGGAGATCCAGGAGTGTAACTAGAGAAGGCATCTGTCTGTAACTAGAGAGTGCACATGAGCGTAACTGGAGAAGGCACAGAGGTGTAACTAGAGGAGATACAGGGGTGTAACTAGAGAAGGCACAGGGATGTAACTAAAGCAGATACAAGAGTGTAACTAGAGGAGTTTCAGGGGTGTAACTAGAGGAGATGCAGGGTGTAACTAGAGGAGATGCAGGGTGTAACTAGAGGAGGCACATGGATATAACTAGAGGAGGCTTAGTGGTGTAACTAGAGAAGGCTCAGGGGTGTAACTACAGGAGATACAGAGGTGTAACTAGAAAAGGCAAATAGGTGTAACTAGAGGAGGCTCAGGGGTGTAACTAGAGGGGATGCAAAGTGTAACTAGAGGAGGTACAGGGGTGTAACTAGAGGAGGTGCAGGGGTGTAACTAGAGGAGATCCAGTGGTAAAAATAGAGAAGGCACAGGTGTATAACTAGAGAGTGCACATGGGTGTAACTGGAGAAGGCACAGAGGTGTAACTAGAGGAGATACAGGGGTGTAACTAGAGGCGATACAGGGGTGTAACTAGAGAAGGTGCAGGGGTGTAACTAGAGGAGATACAGAGGTGTAACTAGAGGAGGCTCAGAGATGTAACTACAGGAGATACAGAAGTGTAACTAGAGAAGAGCAGGGGTGTAACTATAGGAGGTGAAGGGGTGTAACTAGAAAAGGTGCACAGGTGTAACTAGAGGGGATGCAGGATGTAACTAGAGGAGGCACAGGGGTGTAACTAGAGGGGATGCAAGGTATAACTAGAGAGTGCACAGGGGTGTAACTGCAAGTATCTGCAAGAAAGAAGCCATGTTTTTCTACTCCTGTAAAATGACTTTAAGCGCACATTAGCTATTTTCTAGTGTAGCACCAAGGAATAAAGTAAATATTGACTGACGCACTGAAATGCAGTAAAAAGGAGCACAAACTTTTTTAACAAAATTAGGCGGTAAACCAGCCAAGGTGAAAGAGCCACAAGTTCTCCTCGTTGACTGGAGCACATGAGCCGCCTGACATCCTGGCTATAGGGCACCAAGCGGCATATTTTGCTGCCTATCCTTGTGTAATACTGTCATATACATAGTACATTATACTCAGGTTTGAGGGGATTGTGGAAAAAAAAGATCTGCCTGTTTTCATTTTTTCGTAAAGCTCCATGGATCCTGTCAGTGTGAGAGACACAGATTATATGATATTATCATTTTCCAAAAGAATCCCTCCCCCAACATTCAGTACGCAGCGCAAGCGACTAAGAACATTGCCTATTGTCCAGGGAAGGATTACTGTGCTGCGTCTTCTCCACATTACCGCATCCAAGGATTCGACTGGGAATTGCTTGTCAGGCATCACGACTGATACTGTACAGGTGTTAGACAGCATCATTACTCTGCTACTACCCTGAAGATGCGAGGTTTTCCCTCCTGTAGAATATCACAAATGTCTCTTGTCTGCAGCGTACAGGATGACAGCTTCTTATCTAGTACTAAGTATGTGGAATAAGAGGTCGGCTCAGCATGAGATGGCGGTAAAAGATCACATAGGCCAAACTAGTACTATGATGACAGGTAAGGAGGACAACAGAGTGGAGGAGTATGTGCCACTGGTGGAGGTTACCACACAGGTGGCGTATGTGCCAATGGTAGAGGGTAACACAGAGGTGGAGTATGTACCACTGGTGGAGGGTAACACAGAAATGGAGTATGTGCCACTGGTGGAGGGTAACACATAGGTGGAGTATGTGCCACTGGTGGAGGTTACCACACAGGTGGCGTATGTGCCAATGGTAGAGGGTAACACAGAGGTGGAGTATGTGCCAATGGTAGAGGGTAACAGAGAGGTGGAGTATGTGCCAATGGTAGAGGGTAACAGAGAGGTGGAGTATGTGCCACTGGTGGAGGGTAACACAGAGGTGGAGTATGTGCTACTGGTGGAGGGTAACACAGAGGTGGAGTATGTACCACTGGTGGAGGGTAACACAGAAATGGAGTATGTGCCACTGGTGGAGGGTAACACAGAGGAGGCGTATGTGCCACTGGTGGAGGGTAACACAGAGGTGGAGTATGTGCCACTGGTGGAGGGTAACACAGAGGTGGAGTATGTGCCAATGGTAGAGGGTAACACAGAGGTGGAGTATGTGCCAATGGTAGAGGGTAACAGAGAGGTGGAGTATGTGCCAATGGTAGAGGGTAACACAGAGGTGGAGTATGTGCCACTGGTGGAGGGTAACACAGAGGTGGAGTATGTGCCAATGGTAGAGGGTAACACAGAGGTCGAGTATGTGCCACTGGTGGAGGGTAACACAGAGGTGGAGTATGTGCCACTTGTAGAAGGAAACACGGATGTGGAGTATGTGCTACTGGTAAAGGCGATCACAAAGAGGTAGAGTATGTGCTACTGGTGGAGGGCAACACAGATGTGTAGTATGTGCTACTGGTGGATGGTAAAACAGGAGGAGTATGTGCTACTGGTGGAGGGTAACACAGAGGTGGAGTATGTGCCACTGGTAGAGGGTAACACAGAGGTAGAGTATGTCATACCGGTGGAGGCAATAACAAAGAGGTGGAGTATATCTGCTAAAATGCTAGAGGGCATCACAACAGTGGAGCACGCTCTACCGGTCAAGGGCAACACCAAGGAGGAGCACCAATGATGGAGGACAATACAGAAGTGGGTTGAAACATTGTTCTATGGACAACTTTTTGAATAATTATTCATTTTTGGGTCACCACTCACCAGAGGCATGCATAGCTGTATAATTCTGATCACTGACATGACTTAGGCCATTAATCCTTTGAACATGTTTTTTTAAGATTAACAGACAGGTAGAAGATGACCTGAATAAGAGAAATGAGCATGCCATATGGTGCCCTTCACCTGCCTTAGCCATAGCTTCAGGCCTGACCTGAGGAGGCATTCAGAGCGAACATAGGAAGCTCCACACCTCTGTCCTACATACATGGTCCAAGAGGAGAAGTGTCATCCTGTACACTGCAGAACAAATGTATTATGTTGTCAAAAGGTTTAATTTCTCCAAAAGTTATCAATGTGTGATTGTGGGAGTCTAACAAGTCCCATAAATGGCTGAGCTGCAGAAGAGGGGCTCTTATTCCATGCCACATACAATTGACACAAACCGATATTTAGGAAACAAATAACGAGGACGTGATTTTTTTGGCAGGCATGTTTTGTAGGCATCAGATCATGCTTGGCTTCTAGCTTTAGCTCTAGGTCTAGTGTGTCAGCCAGCTTCCAGATGATGACGGTTTATGCCAAAGCTACACTTTGTCAGCTTCCCCTGAAATACATGGGCAATAGTATATGGTTCAAGGTGATTTAAAGGACATAATGAATGCAGATGAAGGCATGGTATGCAAATAAATATCAAAATATGGAAGGGCATCAACGTATGATCATGGACTTCATATTTTATTATTCAAAAGCTGTTTTAGATATCTAGATATGTAGTCTCGATGTGACATGAAGCACGATGACTTTGGATGAACAGCACGTGTCAAGATCAAGATCTCCCTCATGAGAGTGTTAAAGAGGTCTACCTTCAATATGGCCATCAATATTTAAATGGTGGAGGTCCAACTTCTGGGAACCTCTTAATCAGGTTCCTCGTACCGCAGTTTGGCCCGTTGACTGTGACAGAACAAGCTTCAGTACCAGTCTTAGTTCCCCAGCTTAAACAATGAAGGTGATGAAGCACACACAATTGCCTATGAGCTTGGACCCTACTGAACATAGGTCATCAACATGAAAGTTCTCGAGAGCCTCTTTAACCATTTGCAGGACAACCCACTTTCTTATAAAAATAGCAAGGACCAGAAACCATTCTTCCCTGCGATAATAGGATCCATTATGAGCCAAAGAATTCTTCAGTCATGTGTATTAGTATGGTGGTTAACTCTATTGTGTTAAAGCATTGGGGTCCTGGGTTCAATCCAACCAAAGACGTCATCTGCATTGAGTGTGAATGGGTTTTCACATGAGCCTTGGGTGACCATACAAACATCATATGGTTGATGGAGTGAACAAAGGAATCTGTATAATGTACCTGAGGATCAACTCTTGTAGTTGATATAGGTTCCACGCAGTTTTGTACCAGGCAACCAAACCTTCTAGGTAGATAGCGCATAACATAAACCATCGATCCCTGTTCTTCACTAGGATTTGAATACAACCCATTTCAAAGGCATCCTAGGTACATGTTCAGCAGGTGAGGCCTCAGTAGTTGACACTGATCAAGCTGTTGACCATGGTGTCCTAGGAAACATTTAAAGCAATGAACATCCAATGATGAGATTAGTTGTCATAACATATGAGCTCTCTGCATCAATATTTCTTCCACATTGGGGTTCAGGTATGTATTAGCATGTTGGTTAACCCTTCTAATGTTGCAGCACTGGGGTCCTAAACTTAATACAACCAAGGACTTCATCTGCATGAAGTCTGAATTGGTCTACCCTATAGAAGGACCTTCTGTTGACCAAAAAAGCTAACAAAAGCCTTAGAAGAACATAAAAGCATCGTATGGTTGATGATGTGAACCAAGGAATATCTTCAAAGTCCTGAGGAACAGCCCTTGTAGTTGACATGGGTTCCATGCAGTTTTGTACCAGGAAACCAAACTTTCTAGAGCACATAACATAAGCCATCAAACTGATCAAGCTGTTGACCATTGTGGCCTAGAAAACAGAGTTGAGAACATCTAGAACAGGTAAAAGAACATCTAATGATGGGATTGGTTGCCATGAGTATACAGTATGGGCTGTTTGTCTTAATACTCATTCCCATTTGGAGCTCAGGTGGAGTTTTTCACAGTCAAACAATGTCCCTGCTTCTCCTCCACTTATTTTCTCCATCTTCTTGGGTTCCTCTGCATTATCCTGGCAGCTGGGTCTTGTGTAATTATACACGGTATGTTTGGTTGTACTTCTGGGAGGAAAACAACGAGCAATCACAAAACTAATTAGAATAGGCCAGTCATTTTCAAGGAATCTCGACTTTCCTGGGAATTTGTGCCTCCAGATGAGAATCCTTGGGTAGAATGGATGCCAGTTATAATTGTGGTGTGTTGATATTGGGTAATTGTTGGTCTGTTACTTTACGATATGAAGTGCTGCAATAAGCTTTCTGCGGTCCCGTCATGTCCAATTATAGCTGCAGCCATGATAATTAGACATGCACTGAAATATGTAAACTTCCTGTCTATATGACACAGCCATACAGAGAGCTGCACACAAATCAATGTATATAGAGGCAGCTGGATCTCAAGGTGGGTTTTCAGCATTTGGGTGTCTCTCTTCACCAACAACAAGCTGAGGCTTTTGAAAATGGTGAGCAATAGAAACAAAAAGTATATTATAACATAGCAGAACTTTTTATTATACAGTGATAACTGTCAGAAAAAAATGGACCAGTGGAGATGTTAATTGATATCAGTTTTACAGTGTTGAGGACATGCTCTGTGGACTGTGCAGTTGGACCATAGGAACCTGTACATTTGAGATGTTCATTAACTTTTATGGCAGAGTGTTGTGGACATGCTCTGTGATCTACAGTTTGACTATAGTAATCTGTAACCTGGATGTATTCATTGACTTATATGGGAAAGTATTGTGGGCATGCTTTGTGACCTGTTCAGTTGGACCACTGTAACCTGCTAACTGGAGATGTCAATTGATTCCTATGTCAGAGTATTGTGGATATGCTCCGTGACCTGTGCATTTGGACTAATAGGAACCTGTAAACTTGGTGTTGTGGGCATGCTCTGTGACCTGTGCAATTGGATTAATAGGAACCTGTAAACTTGAATGTTCATTTCTATAGGACAGTGTTGTGAATGTGCTCTGTGACCTATAAAGTTGGACTATAGGAACCTGTAAATTTGAGATGATCATTGACTTCTATGGGAGAGTGTTGCGGGCATGCTCTGTGACCTGTACAGTTGGACCATAGGAACCTGTTAACTGGAGATGCTCACTTACTTCTATGAGGGAGTGTTGTGGGCTCCACAGTGGTCAATGCGGCCATCATTAGTTCAAAGGTGGGACCTGCTTTCATCACTGAAATTATTACAGGTGTGGTATGATTATACACTGGAGTAAAAGTGCATCTCCATTGCTCTCAGAAGCTACTTATGGGTAGTGTACCTGTTGGTGAGAGATTGTTGACTTCTAGACTTTCCTCTACGACATACTCACAGATATTTTGCCAAGTTGAAATATTTTGGGATGAGGCATATCGTTGATCATTTCTATGAATTGCTCGTCATCTAGGCTGCTCTAACCTAGCTGTTGGGAGGCGTTGCGAGCAGTGGTTAAATGAGGTCATACACACAAGGTGAACAAACTCTGCATGACTCAGACAGACCACCAGTAGAGAGGATCGTTGGCTCCACTGACAAGCACGATAAGCTGCTAGAGTTTCGGTATCCACCATCCAGACACAGGTGGCCCCTTCATTACACACCCCTGTCTCAGCTATGATATCGTGAACAAGAAACCTGGACCGCTACGGACTGGAACCATATCATCCTTAGCAATGAATCCAGGTTCTGTTTGGGATCCAGGTCAGGTTAGAGTATGGAGGCCTTGAGGTGAGAGCTTCAATTCTGCCTTTGCCATGGAGTGACACACTGCCCCAACTGCTTGTGTGATGACCTGAGGAGGCATCACCTATGACAGTCAGTCACTTCTAGCAGTGATACGAGGGACACTTACAGCTCAGTGATATGTGTAGGACATCCTGTGACCACGTGTTGTCTCGTGGCAGGGCTTTCAACTGGCATTTTTCAACAGGATAAAGCTCAGGCCACACTAGGCAGGGGTTTCTCAGGAATATCTCCACCAGATTCAGGGGTTTCTCAGGAATATCTCCACCAGATTACAAGACTTCCTTGGCTGCCTAGTCTTCAGATTTATCCCCAAATTGAGCTTTTAAGGAATGCCAGCTTCAGCAGCGTACGAGTATACAGGATCTACAGGCCAGCTGTAACATCTGTAGGCAAATGTGCTGCAGGATATCATATGGAAACTCCATGCCCAACCACATCTCATCTTGTATCCAGGCTAGAGGCGACCCAACATGTCCTAGAGCCTGCTTTCAATTGTTTTCTCCAATAAACTTCTCCTTTCGCTCTAATATTGTAACCACTTCCATATATCATCATTACATTCACACACTGGATGTTTCGTTCCTACATCTCCTTCTTGGTTCAGGATTTTTTTCCTCAATGAGTGTTCTACCCCAGGTGGGAACGTCTGTACCTATTTCCATGAATACCTGACAGTCGCTACACATTTAGATTGTCTGCAGATGACACCACGAGGTGTACAGTCATGGCCAAAAGTTTTGAGAATGATACAAATATTAATTTTTACAAAGTCTACTGCTTTAGTTTTTATAATGGCAATTTGCATATACTCCAGAATGTTATAAAGAGTGATCAGCTTAACAGCAATTACTTGCAAAGTCAATATTTGCCTAGAAAATGAACTTTATCCCCCAAAACACATTTCAACATCATTGCAGCCCTGCCTTAAAAGGACCAGCTAACATCGTTTCAGTGATTGCTCCATTAAAACAGGTGTGGGTGTTGATGAGGACAGGGCTGGAGATCAATCTGTCATGATTAAGTAAGAATGACACCACTGGACACTTTAAAAGGAGGCTGGTGCTTGGCATCATTGTTTCTCTTCTGTTAACCATGGTTATCTCTAAAGAAACACGTGCAGTCATCATTGCACTGCACACAAATGGCCTAACAGGGAAGAGTATCGCAGCTAGAAAGATTGCACCTCAGTCAACAATCTATCGCATCATCAAGAACTTCAAGGAGAGAGGTTCCATTGTTGCCAAAAAGGCTCCAGGGCGCCCAAGAAAGACCAGCAAGCGCCAGGACCGTCTCTTAAAAGTGTTTCAGCTGCGGGATCGGGCTACCAGCAGTGCAGAGCTTGCTCAGGAATGGCAGCAGGCAGGTGTGAGTGCATCTGCATGCACTGTGAGGCGGAGACTCTTGAAGCAAGGCCTGGTCTCAAGGAGGGCAGCAAAGAAGCCACTTCTCTCCAGAAAAAACATCAGGGACAGACTGATATTCTGCAAAAGGTACAGGGAGTGGACTGCTGAGGACTGGGGTAAAGTCATTTTCTCTGATGAATCTCCTTTTCGATTGTTTGGGGCATCTGGAAAACAGCTTATTCGGAGAAGACGAGGTGAGCGCTACCACCAGTCTTGTCTCATGCCAACTGTAAAGCATCCTGAAACCATTCATGTGTGGGGTTGCTTTTCAGCCAAGGGAATCGGCTCTCTCACAGTCTTGCCTAAAAACACAGCCATGAATAAAGAATGGTACCAGAATGTCCTCCGAGAGCAACTTCTCCCAACCGTCCAAGAGCAGTTTGGCGATCAACAATGCCTTTTCCAGCATGATGGAGCACCTTGCCATAAAGCAAAGGTGATAACTAAATGGCTCAGGGAACAAAACATAGAGATTCTGGGTCCATGGCCTGGAAACTCCCCAGATCTTAATCCCATTGAGAACTTGTGGTCAATCATCAAGAGACGGGTGGACAAACAAAAACCTACAAATTCTGACAAAATGCAAGCATTGATTGTGCAAGAATGGACTGCTATCAGTCAGGATTTGGTCCAGAAGTTGATTGAGAGCATGCCAGGGAGAATTGCAGAGGTCCTGAAGAAGAATGGTCAACACTGCAAATATTGACTGCATTAACTCATTCTAACTGTCAATATATAATCTTTTGTTACTCATAATATGATTGCAATTATATTTCTGTATGTGATAAAAACATCTGACAAACACACATAAAAACCAGAGGGCAGCAGATCATGTGAAAATATAATATTTGTGTCATTCTCAAAACTTTTGGCCATGACTGTAGGATCTGTCTTTAACCTCTTTGCATGTACAATTTGCTTCAGTAATGAGGTTTCCATGAGGACCTACCTACGATGATCATTAAAGCTCTGCCAATGATACAATGCATGGCATTAGGGGAAGGTTTATGGGGGAGCCGGAGCTTCCCGATGGTCCTTCTCCTTCTGCCTGCTGTTTAGATGAATCGGCAGAGCCTGTGAATGCCTCCTAAATGAGGAGCTTGCTTCCCTCCTCACCCACCGCTCTGCCATACACTCTCCCATCATGTGTTCTAGCTAATAAACTGCTCAAATTGTTAAAAAGCTCTCGGCGCCCATCCTGTTATTTCCCTGAAGATGATGATAATGTCTGTACCTGTATACACATACGCCACCGCACCGGACATTAAGGATGACAGAATCACAAAGGGGAGTAGAATATACGTGCGGTATATGTGTAGGATGAGACGCCGGCGAGATAAATAGTATGTGTAGAAATAACAGGGGGGTAGGTGAGGGGAAAAAATAACAGACGGATGGAACGAAAAAAAAAAGTGATAGAAAAAGCCAAAAAATTATACAAGGAAAGTGAAAAATTACAGAGCGAGAGAACATCAGCACACGGGAGACTGGAAATAACTGGATAAGAGGGAAAGCGGGAGGAAGGAGTGGGAGGAAGGAGCGGGAGTACATCCAGGGGAGGGGAGGTAATGGCAAGGAGAAGCCGGCGGGGAGAAGACATGTGAAGGAGAAGGGTTAAAAGTAAAGGTGCACGACCAAGATAAGGGGCGGTTAACGAGGAGCGGCCGCTAGTGATGCAGTACGCAGGTTCAAGGGCGTGGTGGCTTGTTGGATTTGTATATGTAAAGGGTTAAGAGAAGACTTCTTTTCTTACGTTAAAGAGGGAAAAGCAGCTCTGCAGCCCAAACTTCTGCCTGGACAAGTGAGGTATAATGCAGTCTAATTGCTGCATGTCATCCTTTTAATTGCCCCCCACTAGTCTATAATAAGAAGGGGCAGAAGCCCTGCCAGGGAGCTGAGCAGGAGCCCAAAGGGGTGAAGGACTCAGCTGAGTATTTTGGCTCAGAATGCTGACATTGAGCTGCTTAAAGGATCAGAAAATAAGAGATGCTTTCTTTCAAAAACAGCGCCACCCTTGACGGTAGGTTGTGTCTGGTATTGCAGCTCAGCTCCACTGAATGTAAGGGACTGAGCTGCATTACCTCTGCGGATAGACCTGGTGCTGTTTTTGGAATAAAGCAGCCGTGTCTTACTACAGTAGTCCTGGCCAAACCCTTCTGTTTGTCACAACCATAAATAAAGCCCTTCAAGAAAAGAAGGCTGCAAACAGTAACCCAGATCTCAGCATCCTGGATCCCTCATCATTATGAATTTCAGAATCTGGGTAAAGATGGTTTGATTTCACAGTACGACCATGTATTTCTGGTGTAAGCTTCTTGACGTTACCTTCAATCCTGATGCCCTCTTGAGTATATATACGGTATGTTTGTACATATGTACTTCTGCATCTGCCCCATATTGTCGTCTCTCTTTGGAAGTCTATTAGAGTGCGGTAGTATTCGTCTCTCTCATACCACAGTATGTTAGGTGAGCTGTCAGTCTGATAAGGGCTAATGAAATTTCAGGCTGGCTGATTAGATCAGCACGCCGGCTGCTGGGAAAGGATTCTGCTGGCAGAGTGAAGGAGTTAGGGAGGGTATCGAGGAAGATAATGATTGTAGGTGTATATAGAAACCTGGATATACTGTACAAGAGTGGAATATGCCGCATATAGCACTAGAACGGCCATAGATGTCAATGGTAAATCATAGCATATATTACATGGGACCTCCGTCCATGGTCCTGAGGGTTGTATGCCAAATCTGTTGTCAATGTTTCTGCTCATTCACACTAGCTATCTCCATAACATTAAGCAGTGGAAAGTCATATAATACAAAATGCTACTGTACACTTTGTCTCTTATGTGTCACTTGTTATCCCCTATGAAAGTTCCCTGGCAGAAGTGGCCATATGCAGGTTTACTTGTAAAAGCGGCCCTTCAAATTTCCTAGTACAAATGGCCTTGCGCAAGTTTCCTTGTAGAAATGAACCTATGCAAATTTCCTTATAGAAGTGGCCCTACGCAAGTTTCCTTGTAGAAATAAACCTATGCAAGTTTCCTTGTAGAAATTGCCCAAAGTAAGTTTCCTTTTATAAATGACCCTATGCAAGCTTCCTTGTCGAAGTGTCCCTATGCAGGTTTCCATGTAGAGGTGGCCCTATGCAAGTTTCGTTGTAGAAGTGTCCCTATGCAAGTTTCTTTGTGGAGGTGGCCCTACACAAGTTTCCTTGTAGAAGTGTTCGTTCGCAAGTTTCTTTGTAGAAGTGACCCTACGCAAGTTTTCTTGTAGAAACGAACCTATGCAAGTTTCCTTGTAGAAATGGCCCTATGCAAGTTTAATTGTAGAAGTGGGCTTATGCAAGTTTAATTGTAGAAGTGGCCCTATGCAAGTTTAATTGTAGAAGTGGCCCTACACAAGTTAAATTGTGAAAGTGGCCCTATGCAAGTTTAACTTTGGAAATTGCCTTATTCAAGTTTACTTGTAGAAGTGTCCCTACATGTTTCCTTCTACAAGTGGCCCTATACATGTTTCCTTGTAGAGGTGGCCCTATGCAAATTTAATTGTAGAAGTGGCCCTATGCAAGTTTAACTTTGGAAATAGCCCTGTGCAAGTTTCCTTGTAGAAGTGGCCCACGCGTTTCCCTCTAGAAGTGGCACTACACAAGTTTCCTTGTAGAAGTGTTCGTTCGCAAGTTTCTTTGTAGAAGTGACCCTACGCAAGTTTTCTTGTAGAAACGAACCTATGCAAGTTTCCTTGTAGAAATGCCCCTATGCAAGTTTAATTGTAGAAGTGACCTTATGCAAGTTTAATTATAGAAGTGGCCCTATGCAAGTTTAATTGTAGAAGTGGCCCTACAAAAGTTAAATTGTGAAAGTGGCCCTATGCAAGTTTAACTTTGGAAATGGCCTTATTCAAGTTTACTTGTAGAAGTGTCCCTACATGTTTCCTTCTACAAGTGGCCCTATACATGTTTCCTTGTAGAGGTGGCCCTATGCAAATTTAATTGTAGAAGTGGCCCTATGCAAGTTTAACTTTGGAAATAGCCCTGTGCAAGTTTCCTTGTAGAAGTGGCCCACGCGTTTCCCTCTAGAAGTGCCGCTACACAAGTTTCCTTGCAGAAGTAGCCTTATGCAAGTTTAATTGCGGAAGTCGCTCTTTGCAAGTTTTCACATAGATATCGCCCTACACAACCTTCCCAGAAGTGGTCACAGACAGCTCCTGAGGGGAGATTATGAGAGAGAATATAGAGACTTCTAAGTTCTATGGTTCCTGTATTCCTCTCTTTTCTCATAAATTGGTGGATTTACTTGGCAGGATCAACGATTTCAGGCAGTATGCTTGGTTTGATGGGGTTGATCCTGCTGACAAGTGCCCTTTAAGAATTAACACTGTTTCCATGTTACAGTATAACCATATTACGGTTGTATATAGTCCTATGGAAAAATCAACTCTGTATATTATTCAACCAGGGGACCTCTTGGCGGTCATGAATCTTCTTTTGCTCTGTAGTCAGGGTCAGTCCCATAGACCGGTTTATAAAGATTATGATGTCATTAGGTTTTCTATTAGGAGATCCCATTGGGCAGTGGATTTACATAAGAATATTGCCCAGGACTGATTCAGCTGTTTGCTGGGACCAGGTAGCTGTGCCATGCAATAGTGCTTTATAAGCAAGATGTGTGCCGCCTGGATTTGCATAAATTCCAGACTGCAGGCTGGCAGAAGTATCCAGCACAGATAGGACAGACTGAGCGGCCAGCGACAATCTAATTGTATTCCCTTAAACTGTCATTAAAACATTTATAATTAAGAGAACGAGAGAGAAGAAAAGGGTCGGGAATTAATCATTCATGCCTGCATCAACTTCAATAATTTGCTCTCTGCATCACAGCAGCAAGGTGAGCATTGAGCCGCGGTGGTGCTAGAAACACCCTCCGCTGAAATATGGCTCTGTACTACTGACTTTAAATCTCTGGTAACTCTCTGGTCATTCCCAGATATTGGAGCCTAAAGGGGCTCATAAGAAGAGACCAGTGCTTGGTAGCTAGAGTTTAAATTGTGACCCAGAAGCTTGGTCTGCTTTAAAGAGGATCTGTCAGCAGTTTTGATCATGCTAACCATATATTTGGTGAGCTTTTTCTTACCAGGAGTAGTGTGCATAAGAACTTTTATTCTGCCAGGTTCTGCTACCGCAAGTGCCCAGCTTTACTGTGAAGTACTCCCTGCATTGAGCTGCTTCATAGATCCTCCTTTCACAGATGTATCATCCAACCAGGAGAGCTCATTCAGAACAGCTGTGAAGCTGGCAGAATAAAACTCCATATTCTCACTACTCCTGGTGAGAAAAAGTTCACCAAATATATGGTTAGCATTGTTAAAACTGCTGACAGATCCTCTTTAAAGCAGATCAAGATCCGAATGCAAACTCTTAAGTAGGGTCTAGCTACCAAGAGCTGGTGTCTTCTTATGCGTTCCTCAAGGCAGCAATATATGGGCATGACTGTTATGTTCCACAAAAAGCATGCTTGTATTGATCTTCCCAGCCTCTACCTGGTCAAAACTGCTGACAGACTCACTGTTGGCACACAACCAATGAGAAAGAAGCCTTTTTTTCACCACTTCTCCTTCAACCTTTTCTCCTCGAGACAACCATCCACCACTGGCAACGAAAAAGTGGTTTAGATGTTGGCTGTGCTTTTGGATGCCCAGGGTGCCATCAATCATGGCAGCTCTATACAGAAGATGACCTTCCTACTCTCTTAACAGCTAGTTGCCCACCCTAGATATACATAATTGTCAGTGTTTTCTGCCTAACAATTCTTCTCTCCCTGTCTCGAAAATTGCAAAGCCAGGAAGTGACTGCACAGGCACACTACTGGAGCCTGTACGGTGGACATGGACCATCCACATACTACTGCATGATGCCTGACCTACCCTAGTGTTGACTGCCAGAGCCTGATGACACCCCAAAGACCTCCAAAATCCAGCTTGACAGTTGAGGTCTCAACTTACATTTTGGGAGTTTTACCCCTTCACACAAACACAGGCACACCAAATTGAACCACCAACTCCAAGGACAAGTGTCAAAAACAAGAGGGGCATGTAAAAAGTGGGGCAAATGGGTAGTGCCGACAATCTTGGTAATGGGCAAGTCCTGTTCATTTCTTGTCCATGCCTATCCCCTCCTAACGGCTACTGTAGCTAGTGACCACTAATCCTTCCCATCAAAGAGGTCTCTTCCAACAGTTCCAGCCCTAATTATTTTATTTTTATTATTTTATTACTGTTGCGATGCTTACAAGGTATGCATTAATATTCTACATTTTGACATTTATCTGGTAGGTGTTTGCCCACCTGCCTGCACCGTAGGATGTAGGCAGCCTATTGCCGGTGTGGATTGGAAAAGCATGATGGATAATGTGATTGTCTGCTAGGTGCTGCATGACCAGGCGCCTGAAATGGTTAAATGCCACTGCGGGGGCCATCCATTCTTCCACTCCATTGGTGCCGAGAAGGCATTTAATCAAAATTTATGATTGGGATTGGATGTTCCCGCTGATGGGGGCAGAGACATAACATCTATTTAAGACGCCATAAATCTTGCTGCTCCTTTTTATTATAAATATTTAATTTGCGAGATCTTGTCATATGTCATATGTTTATTTTCACCGCCTGGCAGATTCCCCGCCATCTATCAGCTTTTGTGCCTTGGAAAGCGACAGTAATTGACATTTTGTAGAGAAAGCATTTGCAAATATCCCCTGCAGGGTCCCCATTGGTCCGGCTGTGCAGACCCTCTTTATTATAGCTGCCTGCCCATCCCTCCTCTTTAGGTGTGGGTAAGTGGTCTGTGCCCTTGTGACCTTCTTTGATTTGGACAGCATATTTCACAAGATTATTTTCCCCAGTATTGATTATGACAGATGCCTGGCACAGAAAATGTTCCTATTTTAGGACCGAAACACAGCCAGTATAGGCAGCCATCCAAAAATCAAGAAGGACATCTGCAAATATATTATTATATATCACCACAGTGATCTGTTATACCGTGTATTATAAACTGTTATTTTTGTATACTGCCAACTGTAGTTGACAACAATAGTATCTGCCCCCAAACCCAAAAATGTAAAAACATTGCCCATATGCCAGGATTATTCAATGCCAATCCATAGTTGTCAGTGTCATTTACAGTCCCTCATTGCCAGTGTCATATAGTAGTTGGTGTTTAGTTCTTCATTGTCAGTGTCCTAGTCAACAATTGGCCCCATGTGGTCTGTCTTATAGTCGGTGCCTAGTCCCTTAACGTCTATGTCATAGTCAGTGTCTAGTCTCTTACTGTCTCGTAATCAGTGCCTGGTTCATTACTGTCAGTATCATCAGTATCATAGTAATAGACTGATTCCTTATTGTCAGTGTCAAAACCAGTGCCTGGTCCATCATTGTCAGTATCATAGTCAGCATCTGGTCCCTTATTGTCATAGTTGAGATCTGGTCCAATAGTGTTAATGTCATAGTCAGTGTCTGGTCCCTTATTGTCAGTGTCATAGTCAATATCTGGTCCCTTATTGTCAGTGTTATAGTCAGTGTCTGGTCCCTTATTGTCAGTGTCATAGTCAGTGTCTGGTCCCTTATTGTCAGTGTCATAGTCAGTGTCTGGTCCCTTATTGTCAGTGGCATAGTCAGTATCTGATCCCTCATTGTCAGTGTCATAGTTTGTGTCTGGTTTATCATTTCCAGTGTCATAGTCAGTGTCAGATCCCTTGTAGTCAGTGTCATAGTCGGTGTCTGGTCCCATAATGTCTGTCATAGTCCTTGTCAAGTCCTTCTTGTCAGTGTCATAATTGATGTGTGGTCCCATATTGTCAGTGTCATAGTCTGTGTCAAGTTGGTGTCTGGTTTATCATTTTCAGTGTCATAGTCAGTGTCAAATCCCTTATAGTCAGTGTCATAGTCAATGCCTGGTCTCTTATTGTCAGTATCATATTTGGTGTCTGTTCCCTCATTGTCAGTTTCATAGTCGGTGTCTGGTCTGTTATTTTCAGTCATACTTTGTGTCTGTTCCATCATTGTCAGTATCATAGTCAGTCTCTGGTCCCTTATTGTTATTGTTATAATCAGCACCCGGTCCCTTATTGTCAATGTCATAGTGATTGTCTGGTACTGTACTTGTTTGCCAGTATTTTAAATAGCATCTAATAGCAATATCTGGAAGCAGCAATAAAGACAGCATATGGTGAAGGAAAGGATGTAGACAGGAGAAACAAAAGTCGACATTCTATTAGGGGGGCTCTGTTGGGTCTTTCCGATATATAACCCCTGGTTGATATGGGGCAAATTTAGAAGAAGATTCATCTCAGATAGACAGCATCTCTTTTTCTTGTGCTCCCTCTCTTGATTGGTACTACAACAAAGGAAGAATTTCTCCTACTAAGGATGGTGAGTGGTAAGATTGTAAGGTTTGCAAATACAAGACCCATTTGACTCGGAGTAGAATAGTGGAAAACTATCAGCAGGGTGGTATTTGTAAGAAGCCTCTTTTTCTCCTGCATGGACTACATTGCACGTTGTCTCATCAGTAAGCCTAATTAGGCTACATGGACCTTGTGATATCTACCTAACTTCAAATCATGGTCAGGATTTTCGAATCTGCATTGCATGTGCAAAAATGAGCACAGCAATTTGGTAATGATATCTTTCGATTAATGTTAGATTAGGATTAGTAAACAGACACTGACGTTTTATACGAGAAGCTGAGGACCTAGAGGTTATGTTAGCATCTGCCGCCTTGTCTGCAGGAACGGTTTCCCGTTTTAAGACAGGAAACACAGCGCGCTTTCATTATCTGTATGCTGTATCTATATAAAAAATAATTCCACTCAGCTCTAACTTATTTCCTAGAAGCTCATTACCATAATCACTGTCTGATTTCACGCACGCATTAAAAAGGTAATGAATTATCAAAATATTTTCATCAGGCACTAAATCGCAGAGGGAAAAAGAGAGACAGACAGGAGGAGCTGCCATTTGTTCCCTGCTCATAGCAGCTCCACTTTCTTGAGTTCATTGTGCTGCATGAGGCCAGCTGATGAAGAACAGCCTGAGGGCCATAGAACCTGTTAAAATGTGACTCACCTAGAGTATTCTGGGATGCTGCTTTCTTCAACTGAAAATTGCTCCTAGGTTGTTTGGCTGAATAAATGTTACATGTTGGCGAGCCCGGCAGGCACAATGACTACAATTTAAATTGAGAGCTGCCACAATGTTTTTTTTGCTCACTTCTCCTTCCTTGAACGCTGGTATTTTTTTTCTCATTTTTGGACCAGAATACACTTTGATTGTGTATTGTTCCTCAACTGGAAACCCACCATTTTGATGGCTTGTAGAAACTTAATGAGAGGGGAGGCAGGACAACATAGCTATTGAACTATGGTCAAGAGGTTCAACTCTACATGGTAAAGAAAGATGGTGTAGAGGGTATGATATAGAAAATGATGAAACAAGCAACATTGTACAGGAATAAGGACCTTTTAAATGGGTTTGTGAATGGAAGAACCTTTATTGGCCATCTAGGACTCACAGATTACATAGCTATTATTTTGTACTGGGACACATGAGAACCACAAATGGAGGGTTTCCAAAATATCTACAGTAAAAAAAATAGCCATGTGGTTGGCATAATTCCCTACTATTGAGATGTTGGACACTTATTGTATATAGTGGGAAATAGTCCCTACCACAAAACTTGGCTGAATGTAGTAATTTATAGTAGTAAAATATACAATATTTAAGCCATAGACTGATAAGATACCTTAAGACAAATCAATTGATCAATTCCAGTGAGATTTAAATAAAAAAAAAGGATTTGTTCATCCAAAAGAAGACATTTAGAAGATCTGACTTATGTTCACAGAGGTTATTTCTATTCTACCTACCTTAGCGCCACATACTTTTTCTTTACCTTGACTGTCTAGTATTTGATCAGCTACCAATGATCTTAAGTTACGGTAAGTCTCGACTCTTGGTAGCCATATTTTTGATACTTAGCTAGGTGTGAACATTTCTACCTTTTCATGGATGCTCTTTGAACTTAAAGTTAACTGACCAAAAGGCTCAACCCCTTCCTTCCAACCTTCTAAAGATTACTTGTTTACAGTAGATAGTATCCACCTTCTAGAGTGTCTGTTTCTTATCTTGAAGAGAAGGGATTTTGCCGCATAGGCTGGATTCTGACCTGAAGAGGTGATGTCAGATTAGGCTACTTTCACATTAGCGTTTTTAAATTCCGGTATTGAGTTCCGTTATAGGGGCTCAATACCGGAAAAAAACGCTTCAGTTTTGTCCCCATTCATTGTCAATGGGGACAAAACTGAACTGAAGACAACAGAATGCTCCTGAAAGCATTCCGTTCCGTCTTCAGACCGGAGAACAAACCGCAGCATGCTGCGGTTTGCTCTCCGGTCCAGGCATCTGCACCAAGACGGATCCGGAATGACCCCCAATGCAAGTCAATGGGGACGGATCCATTTGGTGTGGACACACCAGTAATCCGGATCTGTCCTCCATTGATTTGCAATGGGGGTCATTCCGGATCCGGCTACATACAGTCATGGGCAAAAGTTTTGAGAATGATACAAATATTAATTTTTACAAAGTCTACTGCTTCAGTTTTTATAATGGCAATTTGCATATACTCCAGAATGTTATAAAGAGTGATCAGCTTAACAGCAATTACTTGCAAAGTCAATATTTGCCTAGAAAATAAACTTTATCCCCCAAAACACATTTCAACATCATTGCAGCCCTGCCTTAAAAGGACCAGCTAACATCGTTTCAGTGATTGCTCCATTAACACAGGTGTGGGTGTTGATGAGGACAGGGCTGGAGATCAATCTGTCATGATTAAGTAAGAATGACACCACTGGACACTTTAAAAGGAGGCTGGTGCTTGGCATCATTGTTTCTCTTCTGTTAACCATGGTTATCTCTAAAGAAACACGTGCAGTCATCATTGCACTGCACAAAAATGGCCTAACAGGGAAGAGTATCGCAGCTAGAAAGATTGCACCTCAGTCAACAATCTATCGCATCATCAAGAACTTCAAGGAGAGAGGTTCCATTGTTGCCAAAAAGGCTCCAGGGTGCCCAAGAAAGACCAACAAGCGCCAGGACCGTCTCTTAAAAGTGTTTCAGCTGCGGGATCGGGCTACCAGCAGTGCAGAGCTTGCTCAGGAATGGCAGCAGGCAGGTGTGAGTGCATCTGCACGCACTGTGAGGCAGAGACTCTTGGAGCAAGGCCTGGTCTCAAGGAGGGCAGCAAAGAAGCCACTTCTCTCCAGAAAAAACATCAGGGACAGACTGATATTCTGCAAAAGGTACAGGGAGCGGACTGCTGAGGACTGGGGTAAAGTCATTTTCTCTGTTGAATCCCCTTTTCGATTGTTTGGGACATCTGGAAAACAGCTTATTCGGAGAAGACAAGGTGAGCGCTACCACCAGTCTTGTCTCATGCCAACTGTAAAGCATCCTGAAACCATTCATGTGTGGGGTTGCTTCTCAGCCAAGGGAATCGATTCTCTCACAGTCTTGCCTAAAAACACAGCCATGAATAAAGAATGGTACCAGAATGTCCTCCGAGAGCAACTTCTCCCAACCGTCCAAGAGCAGTTTGGCGATCAACAATGCCTTTTCCAGCATGATGGAGCACCTTGCCATAAAGCAAAGGTGATAACTAAATGGCTCAGGGAACAAAACATAGAGATTTTGGGTCCATGGCCTGGAAACTCCCCAGATCTTAATCCCATTGAGAACTTGTGGTCAATCATCAAGAGACGGGTGGACAAACAAAAACCTACAAATTCTGACAAAATGCAAGCATTGATTGTGCAAGAATGGACTGCTATCAGTCAGGATTTGGTCCAGAAGTTGATTGAGAGCATGCCAGGGAGAATTGCAGAGGTCCTGAAGAAGAAGGGTCAACACTGCAAATATTGACTTGCTGCATTAACTCACTCTAACTGTCAATATAAGCTTTTGTTACTCATAATATGATTGCAATTATATTTCTGTATGTGATAAAAACATCTGACAAACACACATAAAAACCAGAGGGCAGCAGATCATGTGAAAATATAATATTTGTGTCATTCTCAAAACTTTTGGCCATGACTGTACATAGATACATACATACACACACACATACATACTCACATACTCCAGGGACGCCGGCAGCATGTCTTCACGCGCCTCCTGCGCGCAGCTATGACGTTTCCCCACTGCGCCCAGCGCTGCTCCGGCTCCACACATGTATAGCGTTAGCACGGATCCGTTGGCACCCTTTAGGTGCCGGATCCGTGCTAACGCTAGTGTGAAAGTAGCCTTACTTCTGCTTACCGTGAAAGCCAAAACAATAACATACTTTTGGGACTTTGTGTTATGTTGCTAATATATTTATTATTTATTAGACTTTGTCTTTTCCAGAAACACATGGGCTTCACCATTGGTTTTGGAGTTCTCTAACTGGAATAGTCAGAAAGAAATTTGAGAGTTGGTTTGCCTTAACAAAAAAGTGGAACTGTTGACTTCTTCCATGGCACTGGTTATCCAGATGGCACCTTCAGATTTGTTTCAAGGTGCTCAGTAGTAAACTAGTGTGGGATTATTTGGTGGCACTCTGTTTGACAGAGTACATGGAAGTGTTCCAAAAATCAAAACTAGGAATTTATCATCTCTGTGCTGGAGCTTATTAGCTAGCTACTCCCTCCCTCCAGAATGCTCTATTTTTGGTCTTCATGTGCTCTTGGCTCATTTGGTTCAATCTCAGGCTTTGTTATCATCATAGGAAATACAGTATACCCCTTCCAATTCAGCACATTATAAAGTTTCTTCATTGCCTCATGTTGATTTTAGATAACTAAACCTCCGTTAATATGGTCTTCTATAAGCAAGGGAATCATTCCTTGGTGTTTTCACTCAGATTTCCTATCACCTGGCACCTCCCTGTGACAGTCTCCAGGCGATGTCATAAACTGTTCGGCGTGCTATGACATAGGGAGAGCAGGCAGCCTGGTCGCAGTCGTAGGGCTTCATTAGCATACTCATTATGCATTCATCAACCGGTGTCACACAGCTAAGCCAGATGCAAGAGGCTCCATTTGCAGTAACCCTTCCTCTACCCCAGAGGGAGTGCACGTTTGTGCAGAGAAGAAGGTCTTTTTATATAACCTCTTCAGTATGTGATGAGATGAGAGGGATCTCTTGTTTTCATTAATTTCATAAATTTCATTAATTTTTTTGGTTGTGTTGACTCAACGCCTGACATATGTGCAGGAGAAGCCTATCCAGAATTATTAAATTGTACAATCTCATAGTTATTTACCTTACCCACCATGGGTAAAAGGACGATTACCTACAGCATTTAGGGCCCACAATAACCTTTACCCCCCCCCCAAGCCTTATCTTCAACAAAGGTACGTTAATGCACCATGCTAGTTTTCTGTGAGCTAGTCTAATAGCTTGAATCATGGGTTGAGTGGTATGGATGGTCATCAGAATAAACTGCACCCCTGCTGTACAAAACACCCTCTCCTTATACACCCACACTTTCTATGCATATAAAGTCCCCCCTAGATTTGAGGTTTGGCGAGTGGGGCCATTAACTTCCCCATCTCTCTAGTTGAAAGCAGGACATGATCCTTATACAGAGCTTTCTGTCTCTAACATTTAAGGAATGTCAAGAGTCCTTCTAATTTTAAAGACCATAGGACTCCATTGTGATAGGGGGTTTGATGTTCCTCACTAAGCCCTAAAGTTTCAATAGGAGTCGAAAGATCTGATTGAAAGCAGGTGATTTATCTCCCTAAGCATCTAAAAGGGAGGTCAGTATTCATGTGCAGCCTTCTGTCTCGAACCCCTAGTGAATGTTAGGGGCCTTTATAAATTTGAATACACAACTTTAGGTTTGGTGAATGGTGTCTTCAACCCTTTGGCATCTCTTTCTAGAAATCCATCAAGTACAAGGGTCTGGCTAAAAACATATAATACCTCACTAAGCATCTTAAAAGGAGGTTAGTATTGATCCTACATTTAGTGTGTTCGCATACACTCTTTATGTACAGAGTGCCCGAAAACATGATACTATATGGCTAAGAAAATAAATAGGGCCATACATTGGACGGTTGGTGAAAACTGTTTTAGTGGTCTTGTCAAACTTCCTATTGTTTAGGTCCAAGCTCAAGAGGACAACACAGTGCTAAAACAGATCTGATTCTGTTGCATCCATGTGATTAACCTTGCATAGGTTCTTCTATAAACGGAAAGAACAAGGCAAATTAAGCAGCATTAGCTCCATCGCCTCAAAGAAGACCTGAGGGCCCACATGCTCCAAGCATGTTCTACTAGATGTATTTCGCTCCTTAAAAAGTAAAATAGTTTTTGATTGGCAATTGACTTTATGTCAGACTAATACTGAGAGTGTGGTAATCATATCTGACAAGCTCTTCAGATATTGTAGACATCCTGTTTTAATGGTGGATCCGTCAAACCCAGTAATGCCAATGTCATAGCCCTAGACAGGAGGGCAATGATAAGAAAACGGAATTGTTGATGAGGGCACATGTTAAAATGTGTTGAAGTTGTGATGTATTACATTTCATTATGTTCTTTCCTTAGAAAGGCTGTCTAAGATTACAAAGCTTGGCTTGCTGTCATCTGTAATAGGATTTGAGAGCATATTTATGAAGAAGTTGGCCTTTTCTCTTTCAGTTCTAATTGGAAGGGGTATTCCAACATGAGCCATGAACGATGTAATGTATGTCTGATAGATACAGTAGACCTCCAAATCTCTTGAATCTTCACCTATTGGAAGAAAAGGGTACCCATGGCCCCTGTTGAGTTGTAAGAGCTAACTGATGGTGACCTTTCCTGCTATATATAACTTGATAATATTTCAATGTTACCTACTAAACAGATGACTGGACATGCAAGCTGCCACCCCATCATGGGTTTGCCAAAGAGAAGCAGAAGCCAAGTATATAACTTGGCAATATCTGGTGTTTCCAAAGAAAGGAGTGGAGAACAGTGCACATGCTCAACTGTGATTGGTCAAGTATTGGTCATTATTGGTTGTTGTCCCAGTGAAAAGACCTACTTTCCTGTGGATACGGGATAAGTCTAAGTCTTGGCACAACCCCAGACTCCATTCACACCATGCTTGAGAGTTTTATCAAGGTATAAATTGTTATTACATACCCCTGATGGAAAGCTCTGACATGTATAGGCATAGGCATAGGCATATAGTGGCATGCATAACTATAGACTCAGAATACCATGAATGTGTAGATGGGGCAACCACTTTAAGGTCAGGATTCACACATGTCGTCAGAAAAACCTCAGCGTGCCACTTTTTCTGCTTTCCTAGTGTTCTTGGAGAAACTTTCTTGGAGCATATTTCACTTTCATGATCAGTTTAATTTCTACAGAGGTCTTAATATAGCCGACAGATCTGGAAGACTGAAATGTTATGAAAATATTCTGAGGTTGTACTAGTGTATTCGATGTAAGGGGGCAGTTACTTTTTTTCAAAAAGTTGAGATGGTCTTTGCTTAAACTGTATTATATGTGTTTTTTTCCTTATACAGACATGTTCTTCCTTACCTTTCAAAATATCCCGAGATGTTTGAGGCGAGATGACCAGCCTTCTGAAAAAAAAAACTCGATTTTGTGATACTCTGTCACAAGATGTCCATGCGTGCACGTTTGGCCACCCAGAGGTTGTGATGGGAGCTTTGTGTTTTCTAGCATTTTGCAATATTGTATTGAAATTACTTTATGTGAAGTTGGAGCCTTTAACCATATTCGAGATACGGCAAGGGTGGACACATCTGTTTGAAGCAATCATTCAGAACCTCATGGAATGACTCAGTTTACCTTCCCAATAATAGTTGACACCTGAAGGGGGCAAATAGTTTTTCACAGCACTGTAACTCTGTAAATTTCTTCTCTGACTTTGTACCTGGTTACATCACGTACTGGTTCATGCAGGGACCATAGAGGTGAGCGGCCACCAATGTCATTACAATACATCTTTTGCCTGCAGTCCCTGCTACTTCCTTTATAACCGGTGCTGCGTTCCTGTTTATAACAACTGATTATTATCACTACATAGCGACAGTGAGAATGTCTCTGCTGACATGTCTTCTCTGGGAGGTTAATTGGCAGGCTATTGTCCCTGGGCAGGACCACCCATCCTGTCCGTGTGGCTCTCACCTTTCTACATCCTCCTCCATACCCCGCATTCAATCTTGCACCTTGGCTGGTAACAGCTCCATCTTGATTAATGGTGTATTTTTATCTGACAGTAATTGTTGTGAAATCATATTCCAGGTGCCACCTCAGTCTCCTATTATTTTCTACCCACTGCAAGATTTCTCCGCAGCTGAGCGGATGGGACGCTGTGTGCTCACACCCACTCCACTAACAGTTATATCATACTCCAGGGTTTATGACTAATAAGTGCAAACAAGTTGATTTCTACTACTGGTCACCATATGAATTGTGTTCCTACAAGATGCCCTGTCTTCTGCTTGGCTCTTCTTCTCTAACTGATCCATCATGTGACTGGTCCTCCTCTTCCTTCTTTATTTCAATCTCTTCTACTCATAACTGTCTCTCCTAATGATCTAATAGTACTGTATGTCCAAAATGAGATTCAGCTTCAGTATGCTCATTGGTTCACCAAGCTGAAGGTTCATTGAGCTCAATTGGATTCCATTTTGATTACTTGAGGTCATTTCTGGTTGCTGATTGAATTTTTCTTGACCTCCAAGAAATCTTCACTAGTACCAAAGTTCAGAGGTATGTTTCCCCACCCATAAGGAGTGACTGAAATAACCATTATAAGAATTTTGTTCTTATAGGAATCAGTTAGTATATTTTTCTAGGTCTATCGACCATGGTGTCTCCCTGCTAGAGTTCATCTTCAATATATCCTTCAGATAGACATTTACCTAATACTATGGATAATCCATTTTGCTTGTTACTAGAGATGAGCGAGCACTAAAATGCTCGGGTGCTCGTTATTCGAGTCGAACTTTTCCCGATGCTCGGGTGCTCGTTTCGAGTAACGAACCCCATTGAAGTCAATGGGAGACTCGAGCATTTTTTGCAGGGGACCAAGGCTCTGCCTAGGGAAGGCTGGGTGAAAACCTGGAAACCTCAGAAAATGATGGAAACACCACGGAAATGGACAGGAAACAGCAGGGGCAGCATGCATGGATGCCTCTGAGGCTGCTTAATCCCACCATTACCCCAAATTCTTAGGCAACAGCCTGGTGGTTACTCTCATGGCAATTGTGCTCACCCAGACCAAGAAAGGCGATGCAAATACCCATCACATGTTAGGGAAGCACCCAACTAGGTGCAACGAAGGTCCATCACCGCCTGCAGGTGACACCACTGCTCATGCTGGCACTGCAGCTGAAATCAAGTTTAGTATCTGTTCTTATCAGTTGCTGTGGCTGCTGGTGGTAAAGTGGTGAGCATAGCTACTTCCCAAGCAGTTGTTCCGGGTTCGATTCCCGTCTATTGCAGGAGGCAATTAAAAATCAGTACAATATCTAATACGTCCCCCTACCCGGATAAATTGTTTGGAGAGAGGGCCTGTAGGTGGGGGGGAAGGAGGTTTTGCTTGAAGAGCCAGAGGAGTGCCCCCTGGGCTAGCGTGTGTGGTGGTGACAACAGCCGGAATGGATTTTGAAAAACTGTTGCATCAACCGGTGCGGTATCGATTCTTCTCAGTTTAATACCGTATACGTCCCCTATCTTGGGACCTTATATTTTATGGATTTTTCGACCACGGAAAACGGAAAAAGAGCTTGCTCTGGCCAGGGGAGTGTCTTTCCCACTGCAGCTAAGGGGACGTGTCCATGCTCTGTGTGTGGTGGTGACAACAGCCGGGTGTAGTTAGAATGACGACGCAGGACCCCAACTTAAAAATTTAGCATCAACCGGTACAGTCGTAAATTATGATATTGATCAAGTGTGGTATGTCTTCTATGTATACTACTCAGTTTAATACCGTATATGGCAGCTGTCCGGAAAAATAGTTTGTAGAGAGAGAGAGAAAAAGATAGGACAAAGAAGTAAATTGTTTGGAGAGAGGGCCTGTAGGTGGGGTGGCAGGCTGGGGGGAAGGAGGTTTCGCTGGAACAGCCAGAGGAGTGCCCCCTGGGCTAGCGTGTCTGGTGGTGACAACAGCCGGGTGTAGATGGAATGACGACGCAGGACCCCAACTTAAAAATTTAGCATCAACCGGTACAATTGTCAATTATGAGCTCGATCAAGTGTGGCATGACTTTTAAATGGATATTGCATGTGGTCACGTACTCCCTGGAACCCCATAGTCACCCCTTCCCTGATGTGCTAGCCCAGAACATTCTCTGCCCCAATTCGCAAGACCTTTTACTGTTTCCGTGTGCTGACAGTGGGGATTTACTAGTGTTGTCTGAGGAAGTGGTGGACAATGGCGAGACACAGGTGTCGGGGGGTGAGGTAGTTGTATGGGAAGCAAGTTACAGTGGGGACTCCTTGGGGGGACTTTCTCATGATGGGACAGATTCAACTTGGGTGGATCAGGCACAGGAACAGATCAAATTTTTTTTGCGTTTATTTAACTTTTATTTAGCAAAAATAACCAGAGATATTTATTCATTATCTTCTCTGCGCAGTCTGGCGTTGGGGTTCGTCACTTTGATGGCGAGCTGTGCCGCTCTCTCCACAATGGTCTTTAGGTTCTTAGATGGAGACGTTGTCGGCGATTTCAGCACAGAAGGACTTGTTGCTCATCAACAGAACCACGACCTCCTTGACATTGTGGACCAGGAATTTGCGGAACCCTGTGGGCAGCATGTGTTTGGTCTTCTACTTGCTACCATATCCAATGTTGGGCAATATAGATACGCAGGTAATATTATTTTTCACACCTATCCCAAAAATAAAATTTACGCAGTTTGCGCAAATAAAACTGGAAACTGGAACTGGAGAGAGGGCCTGTAGGTGGACCTCCGGAAAAATTGTTTGGAGAGAGGGCCTGTAGGTGGACCTCCGGAAAAATTGTTTGGAGAGAGGGCCTGTAGGTGGACCTCCGGAAAAATTGTTTGGAGAGAGGGCCTGTAGGTGGACCTCCGGAAAAATTGTTTGGAGAGAGGGCCTGTAGGTGGGGGGCAGGCTGGGGGGAAGGAGGTTGAGCTGGAAGAGCCAGGGGAGTGCCCCCTGGGCTAGCGTGTGTGGTGGTGACAACAGCCGGATGTAGTTAGAATGACGACGCAGGACCCCAACTTAAAAATTTAGCATCAACCGGTACAATTGTCAATTATGAGCTACATCAAGTGTGGTATGACTTTTAAATGGATATTGCATGTGGTCATGTACTCCCATGAACCCCATAGTCACCCCTTCCCTGATGTGCTAGCCCAGAACATTCTCTGCCCTAATTCGCAAGACCTTTTGCTGTTTGCGTGTGCTGACAGTGGGGATTTACCAGTGTTGTCTGAGGAGGTGGTGGACAATGGCGAGACACAGGTGTCGGGGGGTGAGGTAGTCGTATGGGAAGCAAGTTACAGTGGGGACTCCTTGGGGGGGAATTTCTCATGATGGGACAGATTCAACTTGGGTGGATCAGGCACAGGAATAGATGAATTTTTTGGGGGGTTTATTTAACTTTTATTTAGCAAAAATAACCACAGAGATATTTATTCGTTATCTTCTCTGCGCAGTCTGGCGTTGGGGTTCGTCACTTTGATGGCGAGCTGTGCCGCTCTCTCCACAATGGTCTGTAGGTTCTTAGATGGAGACTTTGTCGGCGATTTCAGTACAGAAGGACTTGTTGCTCATCCACAGAACCTCGTCCTCCTTGACATTGTGGACAAGGAATTTGCGGGTGGACCAGGAATTTGCGGAACCCTGTGGGAAGCATGTGTTTGGTCTTCTACTTGCTACCGTATCCAATGTT